>JACJUM010002878.1:15023484-15115252 GCA_020976665.1 Heortia vitessoides
CATTTATAGTATATACGAGTTTACTATGATGTCTAGGCAACGACAATGTAGGTAAAGGTAAGATGTATATCTCACACTAATTTATAGTATATACGAGTGTACTATGATGTTTAGGTAACTACAATATAGGCAAAGGTAAGATGAGTATCTCCCACTCATTTAAAGTATAGACACGTAACGATATTATGCTCAGGTAACGACAACGTAAGGTAAGGCGTATATCTTTTACTCATTTATTCAGCTTCATTTTAATATTTAGGAGTCATAGTATGCTGAGAATTACACTTTTGCCTTTAGGCCATTATCGGTTCTAAGAAAAACAGCCTTAACGATCGATCAAGACAGTTATTACGACAAACGAAATCGACAACTAATCGACCCGTAATACACATTTTCATCTGATTTATCGAATTCTAAAATGGTTTCATCACATTGATATATGACGTAACCCTCTTCCCGCTCCCTCAAAGAATTTACCAAGTATGGAGCCAAGAAGCCGAGGTGTGAAGTAATGCTGACTTGAATATTTTCTTCGTCGGCGCTCTTGTCTGAAAATCTGATTTTAAAGTTATGATGCCGTCATTTTTGTATTTATGCGGGATTTGTATATTTCGTTAAGGCAGTAACATGAAACAAACGGATTTTTATTTTCTTACATTTTAATATATATACTATTGTTAATTATTTTTTTTATCATTGGTATCAAATTAATTATCTAGTATTTAACATATTATCTAAATAATATATTTTGTCTAATCGTACAAATGAAACAAGTGGTGTTCAACAGTAGAGGCAATATTTAAATAGTAATATTTACTCGTTCACTACTCGTAATAAAATTTCTCTTACTTTACACGGCTTTAAAACGACGTTTATTTTACATCTTTTTGTTCGATGATGCCGCACCCGCACCAATACATCAAACAAAAAATGTAAAACGTTAATCAAACAACGTTTTAAGCCGTTAAGGTAATAGTATTCTTATTTTTTATCTTTGTTATTCGGAGATATAAATAACGAAACACATAATTTATTTTCTAACAAACATCAATGATTCTAATTATATTATAAGTATATATTTTTTATTGTCTATTACACAATTTTCATTTCATGACTAATTCGATTAAACATTTATAAAAATTGGAAAGAAAAAATGTATTTGGTAGATTTTGTCCAAAACGCCATTTAAAATAACCTTTATTTAGCTACATTTTATTTGTTTAAAAATGGAAACGACAAAAAATGTAAATATATTCCACTGTCATTAATGAATACTGGCAGATGCTGATGTTTGATAACAATAGAATGACGCAAATCCGGCTGCCCTACTACAAAGCTAAACCAATTAACTCAACCTGTGATGGAAGTTTGAATGACACCAAATTCTGGGCGCAAATCTCCAGTTGCTCCTCTCGAGAAATGTATTGAATACTCGATGTGCCTTCGGCCTAGAATATTTATTCGGCTGGACACCGAAGCTCGTAACTCTAGGGACAGTTTAAAATTTTCTCTGGGAATTCGAATGGTCCCGTCCGAAACTCTTGATTTTGTTATTGACTCTCCTTGTATATTAAGAAAACGGGAAAAAGAAAATAGGAGTTTATGTGGTTCATAATTGATATACTGGCAACTCTAGGCGGTTTCAAGTACTAAATCAAAATGTAATACATTGAATTTAGGTATAAGATATCTTATCTTTGAATGTGTTGTTGTTTTTAGATTAAAACTACTATCACCATATCAGCTATGAGACCTCCCCTTTTCAAAAGATTGTCTTATTACCTTTTGGGATCCGTGGCCTTCATTTCAGAACTTCAAAGCCCTATTAGACGTCGATTGTTTCTGTTATGTACCCTCTTTATTGCGACTTCATCTCATTAACTAAGTCAACCTCTTTGAATGTACGGAACTCCTTATTTCTGATTTGATGGCGCAAAGAGACTCCGAGCATTGCCCTTTCCGTAGCTTGTTGGACTAGTTTAATTTCACTCGGGGCAAATACTACATTTTAGTACCATAAGTAATTATTAGATAATGAACAATAGACGATGGCTTTCAGCACTATAGCATGTAGAAATATAGAAATATATTTTTAATATTATATTGACAGGCATACCAGTAGAGTAGAATAATACCTAACCTCCCCTTGTACCAGGTGTTGTAAGAGACGACTGAGGTACCAGAACGGACATGTGATAAAGTGTAGCTCAAATGCAACAGGGCGGGGATGAGCAGCAGCCTATCGCAAAGCTACTCTTTGTGAATATCAGTAACCTTGAAAAGCGCCAAAACTTGGTGGTATTGGAGCTAAATTCTCCCTTATTGGAGAGCTAACATCCATCAGTGAACGATCTTCGACTGCTATGATGCTAATGAAGATGGAGTATCCTATTATATATTTATATATATATTTAGCACCGTTATAATTCTAAGCTTTGCTTGTATTCAAACCAAGTTTTGCTTATTAAATATTATTGTGTCAGACTCATGTCTGTGAGGTTCAATTTTCTTTGAACTATAAGTTTGTCATTATATCGATATCTCTATTTTACAATGCAATTAACGATATGAATATACGTTTCATGATAATAAATGCTAATGCTCATTACTTTAAAAAAAAATTGGTAACTTAAATTTTATACTAAAACTATTTACTTTTTGTCCTTAAAGCAGTTAAATTAACTTCTATATTTTAATGTTTGCAAATGTCACATATCATTATATTAAGTATACTATTACATTTTAAAGAGTGTTTCAAACATAAAAATAGAAAAGTTAACTTAAGTTCTCCAAAAAAATGATAAAAAGTAATATATTTAAGTAAATACTAATTAAGTATTACGAATAAATTATAATGCCTTCTTATAGTCTCATACTATTAGACTTTTATTTAATGCATAGTGTGCGTTAGCTATAACAAAAAATAAACCTTTTCGGTTATAATTATATAAATATCTACGGATTTTACTGGTCGATAGCTGTCGTTACAACAAGCATTTTTATCTTATAAATTATTTACAATAATTGAATATCAAATTAAGGCAATAAAAATAAATTCCACGCAAGTGGAGTAAGTGACTCGAGCTAGGTTCAAACAAAAACAAATCCTACACCTAACCGTTTCATTAAAAGAGTAGTAATAAACCAAATTTACAACACTCATAAATTGAACCGTTTTTTGTCAAAAAAAGTCAACGCTGTGTTTAAATAACTGCAAATACGAATGTCGTGCCTATCGCAGCACGCTTTAAATACATTGCCATTTATACTCAATCACTATTTTAAATATACGTGGCACCTAATCTTACTCATTTTAACGACTCGTCACGCCATACACAGCACGAGGTTTTCGAACGCGATCCCATTAAACAAAGTCGTAATTCGCAGCGTACACCAAGGCGTTTCCAGGTCCATTTACTTAAATTTAATACTCCAAAGCAGACGCTCTGAAACAAAGCTAAATTAACCTTAGCTTATCAACCATTAACTCATTTGGCGAAGACCCAAATTTTCGCCATGGGCTTGCGATTCTGCGAATACAGCCGTAGGATAAATGTAATAAGTAGGATAACTTTATTTGATGAAGGTAAATTACTACTATCGCGTATAATTTTAACTGGGGAATTTTTTATTGTTTTTTTCCATCATAAAATTTCCTTTCATTATAAACATTAATCCAAAAGATATTAGCCAAGTAGAATAGCATGTCCTTCTGTACCGCATGTGGTGAGTGGTGACTGAGGTACCGCTATAGAGATGACGGTATATCAATTGATAGTTCATCTTCCTAATATACACCCTATTTACTGAAAACTTCTTCTCAATTTTAGTAAACACTGTTTTATAATTTTACATGTTTTTTTTAGTATAGAATACTGAGATTTTACTTTAACTTAGAAGTCCACAGTGTTTATTTCCAACTAGGTTGAGTTTAAAAATTGACTTTTTTTAAATCACCTTAAGTCTAACTTTTGTCTGGAGACTCGGTTTCTTAAAACAAGAAAAAACCTCAGTATAGAATCTTAAAAGTATAAATAATATTGAAATGAAATCATTACAGATATTGACTATTTTTTCGTATCAACTGCAAGTTTATGGCGTATTTATTAATACATTGAAAGTTCTATCATATTGCTATTAAATTTAGGCAATTGGGTATCGCTGGCGAACCACTCCACTGCAATGTGCTTCAGACGAGTAGTCTGTTAAGTCTGTTGGAGGAATCTGACCTCTATTAAGTCATATTGAACTTGAAAAGTTGCTTTCTACATTACACCAAGTTGAACCACTGTAGATCTTTCCATATATAGAACGTCTTTCAAGAAAACGGGTCAGGAGTTAATACCAAAAAAAAGCCCCAAGTGATGTCAAAAGGTATACATATATCATTCTAGGGGATGATGTGCCACTCTCTCTAGAAAAACTTATATATTATACTAATATTTGAAATATGTGTGTCTTCAAATCTGTATGGACGTGAGGTACCGTTAGAGTTGAGTACTTTCTTTTATTCCAGGCATCCACAAACAGGCAGACAGACACACGAAAATGGAAAAAAAAATTTCTTGTAAAAAGTACTGTGTACAATTTCATCATATATGTTTAAAAAAGTTATTTTGATATAACACAGATAACATACACGTTAAATACATTTATGTGTATAGACTAGCAATTGGTTTGTATTTTCCAGTACGTTTCATTTATTAACCATCAATTTATTTACTTTTCCTTGAGAGCAAATGCCTGTTAACTTTTTATACGTGGACAAGGTAAGCATACGTAACCACTGATACTCTATTTAAGAGCGGACATCGTTACGTAAGTACACATAATGTACTTCTATTAAATTTTTTCAGAAGAAATGCCATGTTCAGAGTTTATTGACATTAAGCTAGCATTTTAGTGTAGTCTGAACTTTCGAAAGCCTATGTGTGATAATAATAATAATATTTACTAGAAAAAATAACATCTTGTGTTGGGTTTTAGAGGGGACACGAACTTGCATATTTTCCATGACGAAAAACTACATTACCATTACCATTGTGCTACTCCTGCTTGAGTAGTGCAGTCCCTCAGAATATATACTGCGTGTGATAAGTCAGTTTCATTTGAAAACAGCTGCGCTCTATATATATATATATAAATATATATGTAGCTAAAGGGTCTTTGATATTGGTCGAACCTTCGTAACGTTGTTAATATTTATAGGTAGTTCGATAATAAGCCAGAAAGCTCAATAAATCCCATTGTAATAGTTTCTCAACGTTACTATAAGAGATACTATTACTTATTAAAATTTACAAACACGATAAAGAATAGTTTTTCTTTACAAACAAGAGTCAAGAAAACGCTATGTTCACGGCATACTCTTGCGATCAATCCGCGTTTTTCTGCCACTAAAGTTACGATTACCGCGCGCCGATTACTTCCGATCATTAACGAACTCGCACGGACCACCCGACCAGTTTCCTATGATCGATGTCTCTCAATTACGACATATAAGTTAAAATTAAAACTAGTTTATAGATAGAACGCGTTTTTCCTAGTTAGAACTTATTTTTAATATATGCCTTTGTTAATACTAGAACTCACTAATGCTCAAATGAAATATCACAAATACTTACGTAGTCTACGTTCTTAAGTTAACTGTGAGCCAGTTGTCTTACGCTAAGAAATACAGGCTTGGCACGAGCTAGACTCTTATTAAAGTGCAAGTGTTCGATTTGTGGTTAATAGCAATTGTTCCCATAGTGTTGTAAATTAAAGGGTCCATTAAAAATCTAATAAAATGTAGGTAGGTATGTAGTTTTGTTTAGTTGAGTTCTAATCTGATAAGTTATATGATCTAGATTTGAACTACTTCCAATCGTAGCTTAATACGTACTGCCAATTATAATATGAATGAATTTTAATCAATCTTTTGGCTAAGCTTGATCGGTTTAACAGTTAAACTGATAACATAAAAACATAACATTTGGTGTTTAGGAACACCAAAAAGTATACGTGGTACTTTCCGTGATCTGGTATAAATATTCGGCTATTTTGAAAAGTCGTATTTACTTCAACAATATCATAAATACAGCATACCTATTTAAATAAAGATATTTTTACAATAATTTTTCCCCCTTTTAACAGAAACTCAGCAATTCAAACACAACTTTGGTGTAAAAATAGGTGACAGTGAGGTACCGATGTAGATGGCCTTTATATGAGGCCTACCTGTAGTAACTATCATCATTACAGCCATTGGAAGTTTACAGCTGGGCCTATGGCATGGGATTCCTCAAGAATTTTCTGTTGGAAATCGCAGAGCCCAGTTTTAGGAACGGGGATGCGGCTGGCCTTCCTTAACCTCTGTATTTGAGCTACCCTGTTTTGCATGGTTACACCGCCATCTGTCAATTTTAGTACCTAAGTCGCCTCTTACGACACCAGGTATAGAGAGACGTACTATTCTACTCTACCTGTTCCTTGCGTTATTTTATATACCTATACCACCACATATATCATATACACAGTTTAATAGCCCAGGCTAATATAACTACATAAACGACTTGATGCCGTGAGGTACCGGCAGAGTAGAATAGTACCTTCCCCTGTACCAGGTATCGTAAGAGGCGACTAAGTTACCACAACCAACAGATGGCGGTATATTCATCCAAAACATTGCAGTTCAAATGCACAGGGCGGGGTAGGCAGCAGTATCCCCGTCGCGAAATCTGCACTGTGCGATTGCCAACACGGTTGCGCGGCAATTATGGGCATTTTCCCCCTTTTTTGAAAAACCCTATGTCCAGCACTCGACTTTCAGTGGCTGGTATGATGAAACGACTCAAACAGGCGATTCAATTGATCTTTTTACGTTTCAATTATCGACGTTCCAGTATCCTTTGCAATGTTGGAGATCCAAACCAAAATATTATTTTTTTATGAAAAGATTGTTCAAAGGCTGCTTTTGTAATCCTATGAAGTAAGAAAATTTATGCCTGAAAGGATTATAAATTGCGGCTCTTTGCAGCTAATGCATTATACGTCACACAGAACAAAAGTTTAACTATGGCACGTCAAACAACCGCAAACGTCAACTAAGTTAAACCATGGCACGCTGTTTACAATGGCAGGTTTAGCAAAACAAATTTGCACAAAGTTTGTATGCAAACAGTGGTCCACAAATGAAAATAGTGGCACAGTCGAGTTTGAGTTAAAAAATCAACAGCAAGCATTTTCAATTCCCACGGCGTAATGAAACGGTGTTCGCTGGCCGAACGCCTACTTTTTATGTTAGGGTTCAAATGGATATTTGCGGAAAATTCTCAGAAAACTTGTTATTACTACAGTCTTACCTTACACTAGCCCTAGTCAACTTTTTAATTAAACTGAGGACAATTATAAAATATGAAAAATATGAACGTTTGATAGAACTTATTTTATTCCTACAATTTACTTATTCCTTTTGCAAAATTATACATATATTTTAATGACAATTAATGCTTTTAATTGGACATTGCGAATGATAATAGAAAATTCCTACTGAATTTTCGACTTGATTTTAACTTTCACAGAAAATATGCTTTCATTGTATTTATTCAGTAACCAACCGACAACAAAAAAAGACGTGATCAACACGTACATTATGTGATGATGATTTGTTTTAGGAAAGGGAATAAGTTCGGCCTTCTCTCCTCACTACTAATCTTATGACAGTTTTCTCTAATATAGGTCTTTCAACAGTTGGTTACCTATTCTAGCCAAAGTTCAGATAAATTTTACGCATAGACAAGTAAAGACAGATTTGCTATAAATTTAAACAATAGAAAATCTGGATGACTTTAAAGAAATTATTTAAATAAAAAACTACCTAACAACTAGAAGAGACACATCACTCGAGAAATGAAATGATTGTTTATTTTTGTAGTAAAATACAGCAATGTCTCCGATATATTTTTCTAAAGAACCCCTTAAACTTTTCTTTCTAGGTTTGCTATCTGCTCCTTTTTTAATTTCTTACACAAATAAGCGACGAGGTTGCGATTGAAACCGGCCATGCGCGATGTTTGCCGGCGCTTTGATGATCTCAATGAAATTTTAAAATTATACTGCTAAAATAGATTGGATTTCACTTTACGAGAGTTCGTTAAAATTAGAGGTTCAAACAGAATTTCACGTCTTTCTGTGAGGGAATTAGGTTACATATTTTAGACTGTAGCCAATTCATGAGGTTTGAATTTGAAATTCTTTTTTATTCAATAATTCTAAGTCCCTGAAAAAAACTTTAGATAGATGTGTTAATTTAATATTGTTGTCGATCTTTCTGTTCAAAATTTTTTTTATATAGCTTTTTTATAAACCTATCGCAAAATAAATAACTGACTGACATTTTATAAAATATATTATTCAATAATACACATCACAGAAATGACTGTATTTCGTATATTATTAATTATTTATTTTGTTTAGCATTCAACAAAACATACACTATATGCAATTATTAATAATATAATAATTATTATTTCGTTTAGCATTCAACAAAACACACTAAATACAATAAAACATATACTAAATATTCGCAATATACTTAAACAGAGATCCAAATATCAAATATTGATATTTGATATTTTATTAATATATATATATATTTATTAACCTATTTACTAGACCCATATTTTTTTATAACCGGCAAGGGTTTTTCAAAACTCAATGGAGATGTAGAAAAAATACCCTGTCGGGTGCGTCGGAAAACATCAGAATTACAAAAACGAACTCAAGACACGGCCCGTTTTTGTACCTTATCTACCGACCTCTGGGAACGTGGAAATGTCATTAGCACTAACGAGCTTGACCCTTCACATCTCAATGGGTATGTGGGCCTCGGCGTGGGCTTTTTTGTGAAGGCTTAAAACTGACGAATTGTAAAAATTTTAGTAAAAAGGCTATCTGTTAAATTGTGACCCAGATATTTTTTTGTTGTTACGCGGTTAGATAACGAGTTTTTAAAACATCTGTCACGTGTTTGTTATTTTTTAAATGTAAGGGAATAAAATTGATTCCGTAAATATGTTAATTACCGTAGACTTATGTTTTTGTAGTAATGTCTTTTTACTATGTGTACAAGTAGTAGCAAAAATATAAATTATATAAATTAATATGTAACGTATAATTTCTTTATATATATATATATGGAGTACATGCGTTAACGGCTGAGTATTTAAAAAAAACAAGGACAGAATTATTTTACTATAAATAGCGATAATTACCTAGAAGTTAAATGTACATAAAAATTTAAATCTACTTATAAAAAAAAGTCTGCTGTATCTAAATTTCCGACACGGGATATTTTAATAGAAAACAAAATCATATAAAAGATAAATAATTATGATCTTTAATGCCTGAACGATGTTTTGGCCTATTTATTTATTATAATATCAGTTGTAGGCCATTGTTAGACAGATAAATCATTAGTGGGATTTACCAATGAATCGCGTGTGGTAGGTGATTATCACAGATCGTAGCTTCAAAATATTCTTGTTCAATTGAATTTCGGGTACCATAAACTTCTTTTGACAATTGGTGCACGGCCTAATAATAAAAATTGAGAAAACAGCCTTTTTGCTGGGACCATCTTCAAGATTGAGAAGCTCACCACCAACATTAAATAATTGTTTAACTATCAAAGGTAATTGTCACCTATTTATAACTTAATTCTTATCTATAAACTAGTACTATCTTGTTTTATATTCTCGTATATAGGTGAATAGCGATTTCAGCTTAAGATGTAAACGACCCAACCAGATGACGGATCTAAAAGAATTATGATTTTTTTAAATAATTACATTAGTTTCTCAAATCTTATCTCTAATCTACTCGTAATCTCTAAAAATTTCGCATAGCCAGTAAAGAACAAAAGAAAATACCATCTTAAGAAACTTTTTAAAAATATCTTCCTATTACTAGCACCCTTAATTTTCGCCACACACTCAACCCACGGTAGTACGTGACGTTTATAAATGAGAGTCTGCTCTGAAGGGCTTTTCAGTCTTTATTAACGCGGTCGCCGGGGGGTCCAGCTAAGTCTTAAAATGAAAGATTTTAAACTTGGTGAGTTATTTAGTTCACTGCGTTCGAAGAAGTTGTTGCTTCTACTGATGTGGTGAAATATTATGGAGTCAGGTATATATATATATAAATTAAATATTATATAAATTCAACATTTGCAAATTAGAAACGAAACACAACGACCGCCATATAAAAAAAACTGTAATTATTTGTACTTCAAAATATCAACTTGTCCCTTCCACTACGTAGAAATGGAAGATTTTTTGAATGTTACTTAACGCTTTTTTATTGTTTTAATTTTTACATTCACAGTACATCATTATCATTATATCAACCATTGAAAGTCCACTACTGGACATAGGCCTTCCCTAGGAAGAGGGCAATTTTGCCGTTAATTATTACGCTGGGCAAGCGAGTTGGCAATCGGTGCCCATCCCCGCCTCTGTTGGTTCTGGTACCTTAGTACCCGCTTACGATAATATAAAATAACTTTGATAAATAACACATAATATGTTAACATTTAGTAATAACATAATATTGTTTTATTATTAAACGTTCACTCAACGTAACAAAACTACTTTTTAAGGGATATTACTCAACAGCATCATGGTGCATTACCCCGGGAAAAAATAGGTCATCATGGTCATCATATCTTGGACCAGTATTACGAGTATATTTAAATCTAGTACCTCCTATATTGAAAATATTATTTTGTAAAATTTATTGATTTTTGACGAATATAAAGTAGTTGTAAATTAATCTATTTTAATAAAGTATATTCTGGGTGTGAGTTAGTTTAGTCGCCTTTTACAGCGGGAGGGGTACAGAGGAAGATACTATTTAGTAACCGTTTACTATCCTACACGAGATGGAAGCGTGGCCAGTGTTATATAATTGTATTAAAACTATGCAAGTAATTTTTTTTGTAAATGTCCGCAAGAGAGTGTAAGTTATTCAATAAGATACACTTTTAAAACGAAAAACGTTTGAGAATAACTCCATAAATTGCTATCAGCAAAACTTGTTCTTTTTTTCATCGGAGCACCTATGATGAGCATTGATCAGTCTATGAATTTGTATAATTACCAAACTTTGTTGCCACGATGTGATTAAATAAACCTTATTGAAGCGGGATCGAGTTTTGGAAAGCAAGCGGAAGAGGTTGGATTAATTACGAAGTATTGCATTCCTTGTTTTCATAAAATATTGGCGGTGGTATCGAAACAAAATGAAACATTTAATTACTCAGTATTTATAACTTTATTTTATCGTATTTCTGGTTACAGTGAACTCAACCTGAGTTCTTGTGACCTCTGTAGCAGGCATTGTACAAGGTTGTTTATCCTAGTTAGCGTAGTTTCAATGCGAATAGGTCGGAATTGGGTTTTGGCATCATTATCGGAATACTAGGGTTTTGCTGAACGTACCATTTTGGACTAAAATCCCTTTGAATAATATTTATTTCCCTAAACCGAGTTAATCATAACAATTCGCAAGGGAAGTTTTTAGTAGAAGTTTTAGCTTCGGAACAGGAATGCTGCTGTCCAACCGTGCTCTGCAGTGTTTGACTTAAATTTTTTCGGATGGATATTTCGTTACCTTTTGTACAAGGGAACACAATATTGTAATCTGTGTAGTTTAGTTTACTTATCTTTTTGTTCTCTGTTACGCCCATCTTTTCTTATGGAAACAGAAAAACTGTATAAAACTTGTTAAAAACAGTTAAAACTTTCAATTAACGGAATTCGTTGATTTAAATCTTGTTTATTGATTCATATATAAAGAGATTCTTTCTTTCTTATATTTAACTATAATGAAATAGGAAGTTAGCATATTCACTTGTTACCGCTACAAAAAGAAGTCTACTTAAGAATTCGTTTCATACCTTACAACCGTTTGGATCCAGTCCAGTTAAGATGCAGCAAATTATGCGGCTCCCGAAGGAATGTTATACTTTATATCATGCATCCCATTTCAGGCTCTACGAGTTGATGTAAATTCCACAAATATGCTATAGAATTTTGTTTCACTAAAATGTTTTACATTTAACTAACATAGTTTTATGTGTATTGAATGCAATTACATATGTGTTTATTGTACATGCATGTTCGACGTTGCTTTATTTTTAAGAAGTACTCATATTTTAAGTATACGTTCTTTGAACTTAACGTATTTAAGTTGCATAAATAATGAAATATTTTCACTGCTTTTATTCTTTACTAGCAGTGCCTCGTGATTTCACATGCGTAAAGTTGTAGAACTTTGATACTAATTTGCGCCCCCATTTTACCCCCTAAATATTTTGTGTATTTTTTATTTTCTACAAAGAACCTTTATGCTGAAATTAATTCGAATAACTTTAAAAATAGCATAGTTTCTAACTTAACCTCCGTTTTACCTTTATGGTAAGAATGTTCAAAAAGCCTATTCTTAGTGCTCCATTACATTATAAAAAAAATGCAAAATTTCTAGTTCGAACCTATATAATTTAGTCTTTGCGTTGATATATCAGTCAGCTCCTTTTTAAATCAATAATTGCCGCGCTGGGGAGGCGTGTTGGCAATCGCAGAGCGCAGCTTTTGCGACGGCGAAGCTGCTGCCCATCCCCGCCCTGTATATTTGAGCTGACTACCGCCAACTGGTACAGGGGAGGTACTATTCTACTCAGCCGGTACCTCACTTTTTTATATATACAGATTAAAAATGAGGCGCCCGCGTACTGTCCATATATGAAACGTATAAGCCTTTGGTTTTTAAAGGCTTTGACCGATTCAGATATTAAATAGCATGTATTGATTTACCGATCAAGTCATTAAAGCGTGAATAAACTGACGGACAAACAGAATTATTTTCGCAATTAACATTAGAATATACGGACAATGGGCAGAAATATGTCCTCAACGATATTAAAAACTTAGAATTTAGATTTGAGCTTAATTTTTGTCATAATTTAAGTACTAATAACCGGAGAAAGCGGCCAATCTGATCTTGAAATAGCACGTCATATCTAAGTACCAATTAATAATTAACTCTATGATTAAATGAGTAAAATTTATAAGCTTTCCGTCGCATAGAAAGGTTGTGTTAAATATTGACGTAGCCTTTATTAAATATAGATGATTAATTGAAGTTGCGAAGTAGCTACGGCGCTCCTTGTCGCCAGAACAAATAAAAAACCAGCTCCTATAAGTTTAATTAAAGTGAATGGCCAACGAGTCAAGGCGCTTCGGAAATTGTTTTGCTAATTTGTTGTACCAACTCTTGCTTCCTTGTAAAATCTTAATTGATTACGATTTGGGTGAGTTTTTTTTAAATAATTAAAACTAAGTTTTGTTTACTTATTATACTGGTATCACTTTATTAACTTTTGTTTGATATACAAAATTTTTTATATCTGTTCATATTTTGTGTTGTAATTATTTAATACAGACTTTTTGTAATAGATGAGAAATATAATAATTCTTCTACTCTACTGCGGGGTACCGCTCTGGTAGGCGATTAAGGTATCCTAATCGATAGATGGTGGTTTATCCATCTAAGGAAGCGGTGCTCAAATGCAGCAGGGCGGGAATAGGTAGCAGCATTTTCGTTTAAAGGCTATATACTATGCAACTGCCACCACGGCTGCCCAGCATGGCAATTATAGGTGAATTCCCCCTTTCTTCGGAAGGCCTGTGTCCAGCTGTGGACTTGATCAGCTGTTATGATGATGATTAAGATGAGTTTATATGGAGCTTTTGGTAGTATCCTTACTTTATTTGAGAGGGGTTATTAATGCGATCTCCATTTAGAAAAAGATAAAGGTACTAAAAATAAGTATCTGTAATAATATACATCTGAAAATAAGTACTTTAATTTTTTATTATTGAGTCAAGTCAATGTATGAGATGTGTAATTGTATTTCATAGTATAGGGTACTTAGCTGCAGCCATTGAGGACTCTTTATAGATAATGAGATTTTGTCATTGTATTTATACATAACTGGCTTGTACCCTCGGCTCCACTCACATTTAATTCTCTTCTTCTTCCATCCTCTTTTTAAGGGGCTGGGGGCAGATTTAAAAATAAAATAAAGCAGGTACTTTTTGATGGTAACCAAGTCTTTGCATTGATTTTTAACTTTTCACCTTAAAGCTGCGAGAAAACACCGTAACATTTCAACCAGTCTAATCCACCAGTCCATCCAGGAAACATATTTATATGCAGAATATATGTGTTTGTTCTCTATCGTGTTAAAACATCTATTTAAGTTTATTGTGATTCCTCTATTTTCTGATGTTCGAAACACAGAGGATTTAATGTTGTGTAAATATTGCTATACTAGAATCGAAAATATTGAAAATCTTTCACAGCATGTTATATGACTTCTTCAAAATCATCATTGCAGTTGACCCCTTAATTGCTGTGAAAGACAGGCTTAGTGGAAATCGCAAAGCTCCTTGACTGACTTGTCTCGGGTGACTAGCTCGACTGCGTGGCAGTATTGCCCGTCCGCGTAGCAGTTCTTACCACAGTTCGGTAATGCGGTTTCTTTGAATTATGGTTTGGAATATCAGTGGCTATACGTGGTTAGCTGTAGAGGTGGATCAATGTTCGTCTGCCCGGTGTTGCACTTGTGACCGAGCGCTCCATCTAGTGAACGGCGAGTACGAGTCTAGTAGTGTGAATGGGTGAATGCGAACGATAAGTACGAGGCCCAAGGAGCCTTTAGCGGATTGTTAGGGTTGGTTTCCTTTGCCTTGAAGCACTTTGGATGATAGCACCCGACAGCTGAAAGTGGCATAAGTCGCTAACATGAGTGCCTAGTACCCAGCAGCTTTAGGAGATCCTGGGGAGATGTATGCAAGAACGTCGGGATGTGAGCGCACCTTACAGCTTGGGCATCTCCTCGGAAGGAGAGGGAAACGGCTTGTCCGATGTCTCTCGATCGATCGACTTCGGGTGGTTAGCGACTTTACAGCTCCGGTACCTCTCTGGACAAGAGGGAGTTGACTGTGGTCCGTGCGGTACTAATCGTTAATAACGAGCCCTGGTCCATCGGTAAGACCTGCCGCATCTGGTGCTTACACAGGCACCAGTCCCCGAAAGCACTACAAGCCACCATATGGACGCTGGCTCCCTCCATTTATAACCGTAAGGTTGGTGATGGGTAAACGACATACTTAAACTTAACACGTAGTTATCCTCCACTGGGGTTTGCCCTGTCTTGGGTGCATATACCGCCATCAGTCGTCTTAGACCCCGTTACATCACCTGGTACAGCGTGTGGTACAATTCTACTCTGCCTTCACTCCACGGCACGACGTGATATCGTAATACATATCGACCTTCATAAAATAGAGTTATAGCACTACCATTCTCGTGGTCGTAATAACAATATTAAACACACATTACTGTGCTCAGAGTAAGCCGATAATGTAATTGAATAAATGAATATACAAACAACATAAAATCCAAAATAATCGCTGTAAAATAACCGAACATGGAGCAACAGAACACTAGAAATCATTAACAAACGATTCTCGGAGCGAATTTTGAGTTTGAAATATTGGGAAATGCTTTATTATTCCTCACTTCTCTTGTTCATAATAAATTGCCTGTCTTTTGTTTCTTTGCTCCAATCAAACTGAGGTGAGTGGCCAGAAAACAAGCGTTTAGGACAACAATATTTAGGAATTGACATTTTTCGTTATGTTTAACATATACAAAACTAAACGAACGCTTTCCTTCTCTATTAACACCATCGGGTCAGTCATTGGTTTTATATGGAAATTAATACATTGCCAAATGTAAGCTGGTAGTCAACCGGTTGGAAATACGGAACTGAAGGCAACTGCAAAAACGAGTTACAATTTTACTGTGCATCCGGAAGAAAGGCGCTATTGGTTCTATAGAATAATATTTAAAAGAAACAGGGAATGAATACATAATTATATAATAATTTTAAATATAAATCCAAGATTTAAAAGAACATCCTACATCTGGAAGACCTTGTCACTAGCAATTTTATCGTCGATAATTACACATTAAATTGTAATATATTACGAGATACACCTCACGTAATCTTTCTATTTTATCAGTAACAAAAGAAGTTGACTATCGACAAAAAATGTAAGAATTTAAAAATTAGGCATATATACACTTAAAACTTTGAAATTTCTAATTACTATGGACAGTGCTATTAATATGAAACAGTTTTTGCAATTGAATTATTATATTTATACTATTCATAAATATTAATATCATAAATCTGGAGTTTGTTTGGTTTAAACCGCTATTTTTAGGAACTACTGGTTAAATTTATTAAAATATTTTTGTATTAGATAGTCTATTTATTTATTCAAGTAGGCAGCGCATAAATAGAAAATGTTGCAAAAATGAAAAAATAATTCCTTTTAGAGAGCTTCTGTTGGGTACTCTGAGTAAACAGTTTAAATTATATAAAAGTCTAAAGTCATGAAGTTACTAAGAAAGTTTACAAAAATGTTGTTAAGTTTGACTTAAAAATTTTAATTTGACTTAAACGACTTTGAAAAAAAGACATGAATTTAATCCTTGTCCAAATATTCAAGTCCGCAATAAATTTGTTTATTACAAGCGAGGCGAGTGAAGGGAAGCAACGCAAAACAGGCGTAAGTTTACTAAAGGAAGAACACTTTTAAATTGACATTCACGTCGATAAATTATTGGCAACACCTATTTTAGAGATATAATGATTTATCCTTTAATTTCGTTCATAAAGCAAGTAATTAAACAAGTAAACCATTGAAATTTATGTATATATGCTCGAACTTGATAACCCGCCGTTTTGTTAGCCCTTAACCAACAGTTGAAGCAATATTTTGACATTAATTATTGCTTACTGTGGTGAATAGCCTTTAGAGCCTAATAATCGATCTTATATATTACTAGCTGTGCCTGCGACTTCATCCGTGTGGAATGGATTTTTAGGTACCATACCTTTTTACCTTAACGTATATAAACTTTAAATGTCTTATTTATTTATATCGAATCAATGACCAGAAAAATAAGTTTCAATTGTCTAGCTCCAAAATAGCAAAACTTCCATACAACTTTCATCTCCCGTTTCGACCCCTCACAACAGATTGTCTATGTCAAATTTCATCCAAATCGGTTCAGAGATTTAAGCGGGAAAGCATAACAGACAGACAAACAGAGTTACTTTCGCATTTATAATATTATATATGTATAGTAGGGATTACACATTTGATGTCGAATTTATGTATAAAAAATACGTGAAGCGATAATTTTGTACTCCTTTTAAGTTAGATGAACGTGTAATTCGACACTATTAATATTCTAAATCCTCCCTCTAAATCAGGTGTTGTAAGTGGTGACTGAGGTACCGAAACCTATAGTTGGCAGTATATCCACCTGAATAAGCATAGCGAAAAAGAAACTGGATGGAAATGGGTAGCAGTATCCCTATCGTGAGACTACACTCTGCAATTGCCACTATGCCTGCCCAGCGTGGCTATGACAATTTGAACATTGTTCCCCCTTTTTGGGTACGTCTTATTTTAGCAATGATTGTTCTACAGCTGAGGTGATGATAATGATGATGAAATTAATATAGAGAAAAAGTGCATACAGCTATTTCTTTCATACAAAATACACTAAAATACATTAAATTTATTAAAATAAACCTTGCACACACTAATATTATATATATTTTCTGTGTTGGTTCATTGGACGCCATTAAAGTACAAAACAGGGATTGATTTAAATCAAGCAAGAATAACTTTTATTATTTCCATTCACCTACAAACTTTGAAATTAGTTTTAGGTAACAGATGTTTTTGAAGTAATTACACTCTTGAAACGACTGCCAGTTTTACGGGCTGTTCGTGTTTTTTTTCTTACTAGAATAAAAAAGAATACTTTAAAATTTAACTAGATTTCTGTGACAAGTGGTCTTTTACCAGAAAATAGCCTAATGCCTATGTTGCCATTTGACCGTTTAATTTTGAAAGTAATAAGTAATTTTGAAAAACAAATTTCTCCAACAGTAAATGCAAATTTTACCGGATCAAATGGAATGGATTTGGAATTCCATTTAATTGCGTTCAGAGGTTTTAGCGTGAAACAGCTAAAATTTTCACGTTTCTATATTTGTAGGACTTGGCTTAAGTGAAATTTGGAATAGAAATTGAGTGAGTGTACTAAGATTGAACTGCACCATCGTCTAGCGTAAGCATACATATAGCCGAAGAAGTTTTTAAGATTTCCCAAGTCAGTAAATTAAGATCATACCCGGGATTAGCCGTGAGATAACGGCAGTGTAGAATAGTACCTCCTGCATCTAACTGTATGCGTGTAGGAAGGCTCCAATTGAGTGGCTCTCCTCGCTCATATACAACTATGTTGAAGACATCCTGGTTAGGGTCACTTGAAAGTGTTAAAAACCTTTCGTTTCACAGACTCGATAAACGACACTCATTCACACAAGCACACCCACACCACACACACACACACCCATGTTAAGTATATCAATAAAATGCTATTCATCCAGATCAACACATTGTGTTATATTTCATATATTTAATGTTAATCTGTTTTGATTACGAAATTATGTTTACGAAGGAAGAGCAAGGCATTCCCTAAACAAATGTCTTTTGACTACATTTTGGGAATCCACGGTAACTAAAATGTAGAAGATTTACTTGCAATTAATACTTTTGTTTTATTTTATTATTTATCACTCTCTGTACCAGGTGGCATAAGAGGCGACTAAGTTTAAAACAGACTGATGGCGGTATATCTATCTAAAACAGTGTAGCTCAAATGCACAGGGCGGGGCAACAATATACCTGTACCAATATACCTGATATTAAGTGAGAGCCAAAATGTAGTTGCAAATAGTTTTGAAAGAGTACTCTAAATTACATCGTTATTAAATTATACAAACAGAAGAAGACACAAAAAGATATGTTGGATAAATATAATATAACACACAAAAAAAATATATTATTTTATGGTATCCCGAAGTAAATTAAAAATAACAATAAAAATTATTCACAAAAAATTATACACACACTTACATATACATGCATACAAATAAAACTCGTCCATTTTTACGTTTTTTTGCTAAAGTCAATAAGAGACAGATGTTCTCATACGTAATAACGCTTGCATATATATATTATTTGTTTCCGCACACACAGTTTCACATTCATAGGTATACCTAAGCTAGAACAGAGCAAAACTACAAGCATAATTGAATATTTGCCTAATTATTTTTTTGACCAAGTATATAATTATTTAATCTATTATTTTAGAATAAATTTAAATGTCCGTACCTTTTTGTAAACTTAAAGCAGATATATCATCCTATACCTCACTAACGAGACGGAGAGCGATATCTAATTGTAAAAATTTAATGGCCGAAACGTAACGAGCTACATATGTTTAGAATTTATGTGCATGTATATTTTTAGAGTAATTGTGATAGTTAATATCAAGCAAATCTATATAAGACATTAGAAGTAAATAAAATAAAAAGAGCTACAAAAATTACTTCAATACTCATAGTCCCAACCTAATTTATATAGGTTTTGTTATAACTAATTATTTTATTTTATTTAACTATATTTTCAAACGAACACATACGAAAACAAACACATTAAGTTTTTGTATATAACGCGTGGTTGTCGTGTAGTTTTGTTTCACATATCAAGGTATATTTAGCGATTCTTATCTTCACTATATTAAGGATACGTTACATATCCATGCAAGTTGGACGCGCTCGTCTATCAAATGTTCGCGTCGTTTGTTACGGCGGCGGCATCTGTGCGACTCATATTGCAGATTGATAACGAACCATTCGTCCTGTCCAAGCTGTTTTGGTTCGTTTTTGTGAATGTTAAAAGGATTTTGTGGAGTTGGCATCACTTTTTATTATAAACGAGGATTTTATGAAGAAAGGATTATCTGCAAGATTTTGTTGACATCTTAATCTGATTATTTTATATATCACATTAGTAAAACTATTGATTTAAATATCTTTAGATAAATCAAATAATATGGTTTTAAAACGCGCTCATTTAACGTTTTGTTGATTCATTAAAAAAATGAATACCGTACATGTCATGTCAAAAAATATAAAATAAAATGTTTATAATCTGTTTATTCATTAAGATTATACTAAAAAACCCAATATGAAACTTTATAGTGACTAATATCTAATAGGAGACCTAAAATGTTAACGTAACTAGCAATTGTATTTGTGTTAAAACTTAATAACCACAAGTAATGTCATAACATTATAGGTTTTTTAACGGATTCCTCCATACACTAATTTTCAATAATTTTCGTAACCATTTAAATAATCACTTTGTTAAACGTGCAAACTGCTGATTGTAAAACTTTGATATTACTGGATTAGATGAGAAATCCTTAAAAAACAGGGACAATGTCTCACACGAATTCGCTCGCTAAGCCAGCCTTTGGGCTCCTCACCAATTGTCCTCACAAGCAATACGAAACATTCAACAGTCACTGTCATCGTGAACTAATTAAAACTTACAGTACCGAAAATTCAAAGCGGAATCAATTTAAACCGTTCGGGACAAGGCCGATGGGATAAATTAAAAACGCCAATGAAGTAAATTGCAATGTCAATCAGACGGCAGCCGCGTCACTGCGGTGGATAATCAATCTTCATGAGGCAAAGAAGTGCTATAGTTCAAGGGACAGGTTTCAATTGCAGGTCAGTTACAGTGAGAACCTTGTCTGCAGCAACCTCGTAGGTACGGTTACTCATAGTAAAACAAATCTTAAGCTTGTTAACAGTCACTATATGATGATGATTTCGTGTTCACATTCGATGGATATGGCATGAGGCCAGTTTGATACTAAAGGAAGGACAAGCTATTTTGTATAAAGTTCACTCAATTAAGCCAGAAGTCGACGCAGTTTTTATTCGACTGCCATAGACTGGTTAAATTATTGTAAACGTGCTGAACCATGATTTAAAAGTCACTATTATTGAAACGGTCGGATTACTATTATTTAAAAAAAAACTTCTATATAATTAGATTCATTTTGTTTTTTTATATTTTTGTACATTAGATCTGGCCATTCTGCGAAACATCGAAAAACAAAAGCGCTATAACTCATTAAAAATAAGAAAATTATCATTGAATACGATCTATTCAATATTGTAACATTGAAAATCAGATATTGACTTGCAAACTGACAGATAAATGATGCGAAAAGCACAGCTGAAGCATCTGGGTTTAGAATTTATTCAATAACTGTAGTTTTAACAAAGTTTTATGTAAAAAGGTAATTTACATAACTATTGTAAGAACTAGCATGCTATTAGGTTTTAAATAAAAATACACACTCGATGATAGTTTACACTCATTTAGCATTACTCGTTATAAATTAGAAATAGCTATTTTGAGTATGTTTGTACTATGTAACTTTTATTTAGATTCGTCACTAAATAAACAGATCAGTAAAAAAAGCTGTTTTTTATTATTACACTATCATCCAGAATTTTTTAAAATGTAAAATGTATAATTTTGAACATTAAAGCTATCTCCGAGTCTAGCAGTCTTTAAGAAAAATAAATTGCTTCCAACGTCACACAGTTAGGGAGATAAAGTTACAATATGAGTGTAAGCTTAGGACGCTAACGGCGTGTCACGTCTGTCCATAAACACGTACATTAATAAAGCGGCATTACCAGTTCCAAATAAAGGAAAACGGTCTTTATTTACATGGGGTGAATTTGTCAAAGTCATCGACAGTTACGTGTTGGAGTACAGTCACTTTATTATGGAAGAATAATGACTCATATATTACTTCTTTCAAACTATGCAGTATTTAAATAAATTGGAAATCGTATTTTCAATATATTTACTATGCAATTTTAACAAATATAAGGATATGCTTATCAAATATACATAACTTAATAATTTAGTCATGCCATGTCAGCTATTTTAAGGCCTCTGTACGAGGGAACTGCCCTACCTTAGAAGACTGCAAATACAATAAAAATGAATTGTCGTTTAAATCGCTTAATTTTATATTTAGCACTAAACATGATATTAAATAGGTTATTGGCTATTGTAGAAGGTCAGTGGGACAATGTTTTGAGACTAATATTATAATTCACTACTCACAACAGTCATAAGTTGGGATCTTGTACTCACTTGAAGCAATGATTTTTAAAGGAACAAGTATAGACTACATGATGTAGACTAATTTTGTCGATGAAGAGTTATTTGAGAAATGCCTTTTATTTTAAAACGGGTAAAAACAACTCAATTTTTATAAGAAAAAACGCATGCATATGTTGTGCAAAGTGAAATTATTTATTAATTAGTATGTAGCAGGTTGACCGCACGCTATATACACATTGGCATTTATTTTTATAACTCCAGTTCGACAAACAAGTATTCAATCCAACAGTAAGTGTCGTAGGAGCCTTTAAACGCTTAGACAAGGATATGTCTAAGTAAATTGCCAACCTTGTGATTGTTTCACATTACTTAGTAATTTCACTGCCTCTATCACATTTCAACCCGGGACATTGCTGACAATACCAATTTAAAACACTGCTATTTAACGGTAGATATAAGTGAAATTGAGGTACCAATGCAGATGACCTCTGCTGTGTGAGGTCTACATCACGTTAACGGACTACTGCATCTGTGCAAAGTGCAATCATAAAATAGCATTTTCATGAAAATAAGTGAGTTCATTTGTTTTCGTATAATTTATGCTATGAACCTGTGTTTCCTTGTACCTTGTAATAAATAATTCTTGTAATAACTATCACAAATAATTATTTTGTGAAACATTTTTGGAAGTAAAAAAATGTTTTTTACTTGACATATAATTTGTGCAATTATAAAAAGATTAGCACTGACAACAATTAAATAATAAACGTTTAAATAAACAAATATTTAATTTATATAGTTACTTCATCATCATATCAGGCAGGCAATATCTACTGTTGAACATAGTGTAGGAGGTATTATTCTAATCCACCGGTACCCTTCCAACTGATTAGGGTTTCACGTATAAATAATAGAGGTTTAATCTTAGATGATGTCTTTGGACTTTTTAATGTTTCATTACATCAACAGAAAATTTACTACTTAAGATGCCTTTCATTCCATAATATTTTATAGGAAATTTTTCACAGTTCAAGCTTTTCAGTTGTGGAATGCGCTTCCGTTGTCGATCAGACGCGCGCAATCACTACCGATTTTTCAAAGAATAGTAAAGGAGTACTACTTGACATTGTAGTTGTTGCTTGCGTTATATTTGTTTTATATTCTCCTCTTTACTTTTTTGTGTTTGTGTGTTTATGTATGTATTGTATGTGTGTGCGTTGGTGGATGTTTTCCTTTATATATTTTGATTGTGTATAATTATACATTAGTTTAATTTATTATACACCTCAAACTGCCTTATTATTCTTGTATTTCTTTCGATTCATAGATTGCCTGGAAGAGATTGCTCTATGCAATAAGGCCGCCTATTGTACTGTGCTGTTGTATGTTTTTATATGTTATTTAAATGTGTTGTTTATGGTGTGTACAATAAAAATTATTATTATTATTACTTTTGTCAATGGAGCACTGAAGAAAACAACTTACTCTCGAATAAATGCGACAGACAGGATAATAAACTCATCAAGCCTCCGATCAACAAATATTATAAGTTACGCGATGCTCACCAGGATTGTAAATTGTAATACTTTGCAGACAAATGGAAGATTTAGGAAAAATAACTTGGAAACTCCGATGAATTATGTATTCAAATTCAAAATTTGAAATTCATAAGGAGTCCCATATTTCAGTACGAGAAATATGTTTATTTATCGGAATGTCGCACGCTTCAAGTCATCGGTGGGAATGTTTTAAAATGTCTCTTTTATGTTTCTTTCGGCTTAAATGTCACATTTGGCTGAGTTTCAGAGCAATTTACAAGTGTGTGTTGAATTTACAAATAGAATTTTATTCTTTAAATATGCAGAGATGTGTTGAGTCAGAAACTATGAACGTCAGAAGCAAGTCACGATTTTGACGTATTTTAAAAATTTGCCCGCCCCAAAGTTCGGTGTCTAGGTTAACTGGGCTCATATAAGTCTGTTGAAGTTTACTGAGAAACAAGCAAACAGATAGCTAAATATAACCAAACTGTATTTTAATGGTTTCGTCTTGGCGTATCGGTAGTAAAAGATAGTTAATAACAACTTTATAACCAAAGTTATCTTATCAGCCCAGCGGAATAGCCAGTTTTTTTTTAATATTACTACGCTTTTATTTATTTATTTAACTTTATTGCACAGAATGTTACAAAATGTATAAATGATGGACTTAATGCCAGGTGGCATTATCTCCCAGTCAACCATTACACAAAACAGAAAAAAAAGAAATATATATATATAGTGGTGCAGACAATATGAACGTGGCATAAATATTTGTATAAATAAACGCAATAAATGCATATGATATAATTATATATGTATATATATATATATATATATATATATATATATATATATATATATATACTATAACGTACATCAAAAATAGGGTTATAAAGTTAGAGAAGCAGCATCAGTAAATAAAGTACGGAGATAGCGTTTCAGGATAAATTTGTTTGGGGATGGCTTAATATTCAACGGAAGCTTGTTCCAGAGTCGTATATAGTATATAGTCGTATAGCTGTCACTGTAAAAGAGTTTGTCAAAAAACTAGAGTATGAGAAGGAGTTAAGAGCGAGAGAGTATTAGAAGAACGGAGATTACGTTCGTGAGAGGAAGATAGGAATTGGAATCTGTCCTTTAAGTAAATTGGTGCGTACGGATCCAAAAGCATTGAAGATAGTATAGTTAGAACTCAAATTTTGTTACGTTCACGAATAGGAAGCCAGCCGAGAAGAGAACGGTAATGGGAAATATGATTGTATTTACGCAAACTGAAAATTAAACGAAGACAGTTGTTTAATAGACGATCCAATTTATTGAGGAGTTCTTGAGAGATGTTAGTGCAGCACACGTCACCATAGTCAATTATGGGTAAAACCAAGGATTGAATAAGAAGGGTTTTGGTTTTAGTAGGTCGTATTATAACAAAGTTATGACTAGCGCAATGCTAACCTTGTTATAGTTAAGATTTTTCGTTAAGTTCTTTTTCAAACATAATACTAGATAATCAAATGTATAAGAAAATAATAAATAGATTCCCACAGCATCTCATACATTTAACTTGTTTGACGGACGCCAGACAACAGAAGAATCACAAATATACTACTTAAATACGACACCCAAACACAGAACCAAAACAAATATTATCATATAAATATTTACTCTGGGTGGGAATCGAACCCACGACCTTTGGCGCACAAGATAGGATCACTACCATCTGCGCCATCGGGCCTGTCAATGATAAAAAACTGGCACATCACGTTATGTGTTTATTAAAAACAACAAGCAAATAAACAGAATTCAACGTTTTTTTAGGAAATTATTAAGAGACACATTTTTCTACGAATGTAATAATATTTTTAAACGTAACGAGAGATATCAGTTGCCCAATTGATCCTTTTTTCTTTTTGATCCAACAATATAAAGCACTTTCTAAATGTTAATTATCAGTTTTTTATCATTTTCCGATATTTACTTCCGTCTTCAGTATATTTTTTTAGATGTATATATAAATTCAACGTGTAACATAATTTCTTTAGGTAACGCGATAGTGCGAGTGGATGGAAGACGTTTTGTCTATGGATTTATAGAAACACTTGCTATCACAAACCGTATGTTTGCTTACTATAAAATATAATATATAGATAACTTAATAGTAATATTTAAGAGATAGCACAGTTTAATCAAAGGAATAACTTTAATAACACAATGTTGTGTAGGAGGTGAATACAGAGACAATATTAAATTGCTCTTGGTTTAAATAAATCTAGTACAACATTTGGCTGTATGGTTATATGAGTTCGTTCGTTCCCTTTTTCGTAAAAATGTGGAGATAAAATAAAATTTATGTTATTTGCAGATAACGTGACTATCTATTGATGAGATATATATTGTTTTAATCGTTCCATTCGTTATTAAGTTTATTTGTTACAAACGTAGAAAAAAAAACATTCGCGTTTACATAATTCCCATATATTTTTCTGTAAATATAGATTACCCTATATAAACATAGCTTTCTATCAGTAATCGAATTTTTATTAGTTCAGTAGATTAGTTTTCTAGTTTACATGTTTATTGCTAATAGATACACAACTCCTTTTTCTTTAAAAAATATTATAGTTTAATGTTTTTATTAAAAACTCACTTTTAAACCGAGCATAACGATAATTCAGATTTATACATCGTCAAGTGCTGTTGTAAATTTGTTCACAAATTAAGTGGTTAATTTCGAAAATGTATGGTTATTTTTCATGTTAATACCGTGGGCATGAGAGCCTGGGCCGACGAACTTTATTAGCATACTGTATATCGGGTGTTGACTCAGCTTAACGTTATGTTCCGAGGCGAATTTGTTCTCTCAAAAATGTATAACCGCATAATTTGTATTAGAGAATCGAGCTTATTATGTTAAGACAAATCTCGCATTAGAAATAATCTGTTTATCATGTTTACCTATATAAAAAAATAGCATAAAATACACTAGACATTATCTATGTATATATATAAGAAGAGAAGCTGACTGACAGACTGAAATATCAACGCCTAAACCATAATGGTTGGGAACTTGAAATTTTCACAAGGGTTCCTTTTATAACGTAGGGGAGGTACTAAGAAAGAATTTCGGAAAATTCACTAAAGAGGTAAAATGGTACTACAAAGTTAGTATGAAACTTTTCTGTTTTAGAAGTTATTTAAATAATATTCAGGGCATATACAAAGGCTTTTCCTTGAAAGTCTTGAAACACATGTAAACAAATATATATATATATCTCAATGTGGTAAAAGGGTGGGTGCAAAGTTACTATGACTGTTCTGCAACTTAACACGAGTGAAACCGTGAGGCGCAAATGACTGCCTCGCATGAGGATCGAGTTCACTACGGTAATTAAGACAATAATCCCATTTCCAAGATAACAATGACTTTCTTTTGTCTTTCAAATAAACTACTAATACAATTAAATACTGAACGCCTAATGGTTTAACGTAAACAATTTATAAATAAAAGTGTAATTTTCTTTGTTTGTTACGCTTTCTATGCAAAGTAATTTTTATACGAATTCAGCTAATCACGCTGATTTTTATGTAAAATGTCCAAATTTAATAGTCCCGCTATTACGATAACAATTCCTTGGTATTATACGCTGCCCTGATATATTACTTCATGGAATGCTTTGAACTCTATCAACTATTTCCATAATAGAAAATTGATATATAAATTCACACACAACATTTACATTATCATACACACCAAAATAAGCCGTGGGGTACCGGCAGAGTAGAATAGTACTTCCCTCTATACTAGGTGTGATAAGAGGCGAACGAAGGTACCGAATACGACAGATGGCGGAATATTCATCTAAAACAGCACTACCAAGCGCGGCAGTTATAATCAAATATCCCCCTATCTTAAAGAGGCCATCTCCAACAGTAGCTTTATAAGGCTGATGTGATGATAATGATGATGAAGTCGCTTAAAACACTTGTGTTACAGATATCAGGCAACAGAGTACATAAATCAGATATTATAACTAAATACACGCATACAATGCCCAGATACAGAAAAAACAAAACAACTACATGTGCAAGTTTGTCCTTGGTGAGGTTAAACCGAGAGTTTTCGGCATTCAAGATAAAGGCATTACAGAATATTTTCACTTAGTTATGAACATTATTTTTTACTTTTTAGTTTGATGTTTTTTAAAAGAGACTTTTTTGCCGCGAGGGACCGGCATAGTAGAATAGTACCTCCCACTGCACCAGGTGTCGTAAGAGGCGACTAAGGTACCAAACCGACATAAGGCGGTATATCCATCCAAAACAGCTCGAATGCACAGGCTGGGGGTGGGCAGCAGCAACTTTGTTGCGAAAGCTGCGCTCTGCGATTGCCAACACGCTTGCCCAGCGCGTTTGTTAAAAAAAAAATCATTCTTGGAGTGGCCTACGTTCAGCACTGGACTTCTAATGGCTGGTATGACGATGATTTCGAAAGAGAGCTTTGTAGTTTTTTTAATCAATAATTTATTTTTCACTGTAAAGTTCGATTAATTGTTAATTAATATAAACTAGATGAGTACTTAATCTGTAAATTAGGTAGATGATACGGACAGCACGTCACTTGCTCTTACATAGAGAAATTTCTTTTATCATGAGAATCCTGATCAAAAAATGAGATAATATTATAGAAATATTGTATTGGCATTCTTTAAATGTGTATAAAGTTTCAATGTTCGTCTAAAGTAGATCAAAGTCGACTTCGAGTAAGTCGATTGCAAAAATACACACATAAATAATAAAACAAATATAAGTACGTAAAAGTAAATATAACACTACATTCAGGTTATACAAGTATTTATTACAAAAGATATGACATGTTTGATCAAGGGTGAATACACAAAAGCCGCATGATTGATATTGCTTTAACTATCGAGTAAACAAAGGGTTGTGGGCTAATTAAGCGAATAGTTACAGGTATCTGGTGTCAGGGTTGGCAGCGTTTTGTTACTAAAGACCGGCAACCTTAACTAAGTACTAATTAACTGAGTGTGTTATACGATATTTAGGAGGAAATTGGTGTCACGCATAGTACCGAAAAATGAGGACTATGATATGATACTGAAATAACGTCACCAATCTGGAATCCTGTCATATTTTCGCAACAAAATTTTTAATTTTTTTACCTTTAATTTGAAATGAAATAGATGTCATTAAAACAAATTATGATATCAAATTTTTATGTCAACGCATATTAGTTGCTTCTTACGTCTCTAAACCAATATAAAATAATCTTATTATAAAGAAAAACGTACAATATTATTTGACTTTACTTAATTTAAAGAGAAATTAATTCTTATTCTATTCTTATTAATTCTTAAATATATAACAAAGTTTAATTGCAATTCTCTTTAAATGTAGTCATATAAACTATTTTCAGTATTAAGTTTAACATCATTAAAACAATAATACTAAACGAATAGAAATACTGGATAATGTGATATTGTTTTCAAGTCACGAGGTTGGCAACACGATAATGATACCCTTGCCTTCCAAGTATCTTTAGAAAGCGGAGAAGCTTCTTATCACGCTTAGATAAAGTCCAATAAAAAAATCATTATACCAGTAACACAAGTGCTATAAAGATCCAATACAAGTATTTTAGAGTTAGTTCAATGCATGTGATGCTGCATGAATTGTAATAAATGTAATTTAAGCTCCAAAAAATTTAAGTTTCTCAACTCATAAACTGTAACAGGGTCAGTTTTGTATACATATGATTATTGCTGACTTTAATTTTCAATTTATTTTACTGATAACCAGCTAAATATTTACCGTATTCCTTTCAAAATTACAGAACCTTTCTAAGGTTTTCGATTAGAAGGGTATTTTTTATACTATCAAGTCGGCAAACACGCATGCGGTCGGCGTGATTGTGTCACAACAGTCTAAAAGCGTTCTGATTATCACCAGGATATTGCTAGTAAGTTACCGACTGTGTGACTTGAAGATATCATGTCACATTATAAAGCAATTTTATCGCCTTGCTTACTCTCAGACCAGAAACTACTACCATAAAAACCACCTATTACCAGAACATAGCGATGGAAGTGCTGCTGTTTGGTGGTAGAAATAGGTAAGAGTAAATACCTGATGCAGATCTTTGTATGGTTTACATACCTCATGTGCCAAAACGGTTGTCATACCAAACGTCTAGTAAACATATAAAAGTGTTGCAAAAGTTAAATGCACGGGAAGCAATACTTTGGTATATTTAGGACACGTCACTGTCGTAGCGGCGCCGCACCCATTCGAATAGGACAATGTTTTACTCGTAAATTGTGTTATACCGTTGCAATGCACTTAAAAATGCTTTGATGCAGTAAAAAAAGAAACCGCTATAACAGTGAAAGCCAATTTGTGACGAGGCCTGTATTCAACAACAAACATCTATATGGATGTTAGTTTAATAGAGACAGACATGCAATGTTTATTACCGTCTTTCGCAAAACATTTTTAACGGAACATTTTCGAATACGTGATAGTCTTATCAGCCAATCTTAAATAGGTTTAATGGATGTAAATGTTTAAAATGTTTTAACTATGTTTAAATATAATACATTGAACATGTGACATTTGACGGGCCTGATGGCGCAGATGGTAGTGATCCTGTCTTGTAAGCCAATGGTTGTGACTTCAATCCCCACCCATGAAATATATTTATATGATGATATTTATGTTTGTTCTGCGCCTGGGTTTTAAATATATGTAATTAACTAGTATATTTGTGCGACTTATCACGCAATCAGGTCAATGTATGAAATGTTGTGGGAATTTCTATGACAAATTTAGCGTTAAGGGTTTTTTTCACAACACCTGACTTACGACGCACTTTCTATTATGTTAGCTATTTTATTGCATAAACAGTTACGAATATCAGACAATAAAGGAATTATAAACGAAGAACTTTAATATTTACAAGAGAGCTAATACAAATTCGTCAAATCACAAATTATAGAAGTAGCGCACAAAATAGAAAAACCGTTTTTGAAGACGTAAGACGGAGGATGCTTTGCTTCTAACAACGTTTTTTCAAACTAAAAAACCTAAAACTAGACCTAACACATTCCAAATGAGTTTACAACATGAATTAAATTTTTGGAAAAGCCCTTTAATATTAGTTATAAAATTACATTGATATTTCGAAATTATTGCTTATCTTCTATTATCGTTGGGAACTTATTTTATTCGGCTAAACTAGGTCAGAACACATCAATTTCTAGCGTAACATGTTCACATTTAAGAAGAAAATAGAAAGCAGGGGTTTTCTTGACATCGTTTTAACAGTATTTCCTGCCTGATACGAAATTAGGTCCCGAGAAAACATATAAAATAAAACGTCTGTTACATCTCAGATATAACCTTACGGAATTCTTTATTGGAGGCGCATTTTTCTTTTATTTCCATTTGGGTCTTGTTACGTGATTTTATTAAGCAGTACTTGTAACAATGAAATGTTAATATTTTCTTTTAATGAATGCAACGTTTTTAAAACAGGAATCGAAAAAGAACTGATTTAACTTTTGCTTGCCACATAAAAAACTATTTCAATTGTTTTTTGCTTCGTCTCTAAATCAGCGACTTTAAATTGTTCTATTCCATGTTCTTTTTACCAAAAACCTACTTTTTTATTTGGACTAACTAAAAATTTTAGCAGTAAAGGTTTAAAATAATTCTGGGAACAATATTTGTAACCCTTGACGTGCCTGCTGGGCCTAACTGACTCATCGTTTCAATGAATCGAAAATATTTTAGAAAATTAATTTCGTGATATATACTGGCGGCTAGATTGCCGCCTCTCCCGCAGTCCGCAAGGCACACGCGTTAGAGTAATACGTATTTTACTTGTGCTCGGGCCCGAGAAACTCGACCAGGTATGCAACGTAACATTAACTGGTAAGTAATATTTTTTATGTTCCATTATTTATTTTACATTGTGTGGTCAATTATTTATGTTAGTAATACTTTTGCAGTTTAATTTGGTCAGGCGATGAACGAATATCAAAATAAGTCAGCCAAAGTTTTAGATCAAGATTTCAATAAAATTGAGGATATCGTGGTTTTTGATGAAATTGAAGCCGAATCCGATTACGTTAGTGTAAAACTAGATTCAGATGATACTGATGAAAAAATACAAGTTCATAATGAACTGAGAAGTGATAGTGATGATGAGACGTCTCAGCCTTTGATCAGTTTTGCTTACAGACCAGTATATAAAGGAAAAGATAATACGATATGGTCCCGTAATCCTCCAAGTGATCGCGTTCGGACTAAAGCAGAAATTTTACTGGAAACCTGGATTATACTTCATGCTAAACATGCGCAATAAAAACTTGATTGCTTTCATCTGTTTGTGACTGAAGACATGTTTAATATAATTATGGAACATACTTATAGGAAGATTCGCAATACCAGGCGGAGTCGCAATACTTTTTATCTATAACTTGGATACTCACGAAGAAAGAGTAGCATTAGACAATTAACATTTATCAGAAATGTTTTTGAAGACTTCCTAGACTTCTCCGTCTATGTTACATATGAAAATTTTATCATCGATGCAGAATTAGTATGCTACCAATTTTTCATCGATGGATTATGGTTCGTGATAGATGTGTGTTCCGCCATTACTTAAACAGAAAACCAGCAAAGTATGGGATAAAGAATAAAGCTGTCATTGATGCCCATACCTATGATTCTTTGAATATAGATTATTCACGCAGAAGATCCATATAAGGTGAGTAATAAACCGCATGGTTTTATAGATCGTATAGTACAACCCATTTCACAAACAGAAATAAATGTCAATATGGTTTACAAGATATTACACGTAAGAACATCTACTGAAAATCATAAATTGACTGCTTTGGGCACAATTATAAGTTTTAAAAACCTACCTAACCACCTAGTTTAAAAAAAAACGTGATGTGAATACAACAATTTTCGTGTTCCAAAAGGATTTGACAATCTTTATATTTCAAAACGTAATAAGAATATTTTCATGTTGTTACTACTTCACCACGATTGTTAAATAGATGTTGAAACAGGCGATCAGCAAAAACAGCAGTTTTAACCAGATAAAAAGTGGTGTGGATAATTTAGACAAGTTGATTCGTACATATGATAAATTTTTTCAAGACCATTATGGTTGATATAATTGCTACAATTATTGACATGCACAACTAGACCAATGTTATCAATGTATCTAGAAGAGACTTTATAAATAAATTGGGCATGGCTTCGACGGCCCCATATCAAGCTGAACGTCTTAACAATTTGCGTATTAACCTAAGGAAGAGAATTAGCCCTCATGTAGAAGAATCCTCACAGCCACTAGCTAAAAGACAAGATGCTACGATAAAAAAGTATATTATACATATATGTATCCAGCTAAGAAGGATCGTTTCTATTTCTTGCTCGAGTCACATTTGCTAGGTACACGCAAATTTTATATTAAAAAATTGACGCAACAGATTCTGAGCTATTAATAAATATTCATATTTTAGTTGCCAGAGTTATTAACCAGTAAGATGATTCAACTATGCCTTATATTAATGTCAAGTCTGGTTTTGAACTCAATTAAAAATAGTTTAATATTGTTGATTTAAAGATATGAACTATTATTGTTACCTAAGTATTAGAGGATTTTTAATTGATCAATAAAACTTAAACAAATAATTTGTTTAATTTTTTTTTCCTTTTTTGTTCTAAAACTACGTCCAATCTAAATTAAACTTGTAATTTAGGTTTGTAACACATAATTAAAAATAACCAATCACGTTTACGGGTCTGTCAGACCATTGCATGTGATTTTTACCTACCAGGCTTCCTTAGGGTTAAATAACATAGAACAAAAACAAACCGAAGCAAGTTATTTCTAAAAACAAAAGACGGCCGCGTAATTATTGTCAAACATTGCTTATTTCCACTTATAAAAAAACGTTCAAAATTTAATGAACTTTGTACGATATATTATTTTATATCATTGATGGTCTAAAAAATTTTAATATAATTGTTTAATATATCTCTGCGTTGCACAAGCATTACTAGCTCTAACATCTATTCATCCATTGCTAACTGCATTTCTTTGTACTTCGAATACCAGTTAAGAGCCAAAAATAGGCGACGTCTATCATCTCGATATAGTTATGTCTGAACGAACAAACAACTCCGATACTGACCGCTGGGATTCGCCGATTTTAAAAACCAATATAAAAAATTATATCATTAAGGTCTAATTCCATGCAGTGTTATGCTTCTGAAGAGTAAAGTAAATAAGCGCCATGTTTCAGCATATTTCAGTTCGGGATAGTCCTGAAAAATCAAAATGTTCGCATAAAATATTTATATTAACCATTGAGCTATTCTCAATAAATAATTTTCGCTTTGATTTAGTTTTTACGAATTCAAATTATTACATTACTTTCAGTATAAAATAACCAATGCGATCATGAACCACAAAGTTATATATATACTATAATGTAACCAAAGAGTCCTGTTAAGAGCTTTAATCCCGTTCACATGATGGCGTAGGTAGAAGTGCACCTATCTTGTGCGTTATATGGGTTCGATTCCCACCCATAGCAAATATTTATATGATGATATTTGTGTTTGATCTGTGTATGGATGTTAAATATATGTATTTAAGTAGAATATTTGTGATTATTTTGTTGTCTGGCGTTTGTAACATATGTGCTTTAAGTGACTTACCATGGAGTCAGGTCAATGTATTAGTATCCGTATTAGTACCTCCTCCCAAACTAGGTATCGCAAGAGGCGACTGACGTACCATAAGTGACTGATGGTGGTTTATCCACTCTAAATAAAAGCTCAAATGTTACGGATACACAAATGGCGACTCAAAATTTAACTCTTCTATTTTCATCACCCATGTCTAGCACGGTAATTATGGGCTAAACTTCGTCTTTCTTCGAAAGCCCTAAATCCAATTGATTTACTGCTGACGTAAGGATGCTGTGACGATGATGATGACTGTAAAATCCCATACTGTACAGTACATAGTAGACACACGAGCATTAGTCAAAAATACCTAAAATATTTTTTCTGAAATTCTAAATCCTTTGAATGCACTCAAAGATGTGCTAAAAGGTATACAATTTACCACAACACAACCATTTATTACAATTGGACTGCCAACTGAACTGTTACTTTTTTAGCGGCATTACGTATTAAGCCAATCAATCTTTTGTTTTCGATATCTACAGCAATAAACGTACTATGTAACAACTAAATATGTTTCACTAATATAGGAGTATGAGATACATAGAATATAGGCATGCTATTGATACATTCGCGACGCAATCCAAACCTCAATCAGAGCTTCATACGGTAGTCTAACAAAATAACCAATTAGCTGCTTGATATTACTAAATGACTATCCCACCCTACCCATAATAGATTGAATTGACTTCAAAGGACTATAGACCTAATACTTAAATAGTATTAAAAGGACCGTTATAATATAAATAACACTGAGGTTAGTAGCATAAAACACATACATTTGTCCTAGGATGAGACCAAACTTATGACTTTTAGCTGCCAAGGCTAAATGTGTTTGTCAGATTTGTCTTTGAATGAAACGGATTGAACTAAGTAAGGTCAAAATAAATTAGTTTTCTTCAACCTAAAATCCCATATTAATTAATGCACATAAATATTTCTAATGAAAGCAGAATACCGACTATTTATTTCAATCCTGGTACCTTCCTCCCTTCATCTGTTTTTATTAATCTCTTCATACTTGAGTACAGGTTGAATGTATTCAATTTGAATATCGACCTTAGATGTTTACCTCCACCAACCTTTACTTTATAGGTTACACGTACCTTGTTTAACCGCTTTGCAAAACTAACCCTCTTATTAACATTATCTCATTTAATATTAGTGATAAAACTAATGATATGGCATTCCATATTATTAGTTTATCCGTTAATTTACTACCATTAAATTATCCATTACTACAATCTTCATATCACTGTGCTTCTGTACCTCTCATTTGCCTATAAGAACAGGCTAGACCTAGTTTAGGTACTTAAGTATAAAAGTGTATTTTAGTTTAATTCTTTTGTTATTGAATAAAGTTATTATTATTATTTAAAAAATAACAATCGAATTTTAATCGAAAGTTTATCAAAGTTTCATACATCTTTTTTTCTGTCAACAATCCCGACCATAAATCGATGACAAAATAAAATTCCTTTTATTTCCATTTGGGTCTTGCTACGTGCTTTTATTAAGCAGTACTTGTAACAATGAAATGTTAATATTTTCTTTTAATGAATACAACGTTTTTAAAACAGGAATCGAAAAGGAACGGATTAAACTTTTGCTTCCCACATAAAAAACTGTTTCAATTGCTTCGTCTCTGAATCTGCGACTTTAAATTATCCTTTTTAATACTGTTTTTACTAAAAACCCACACTTTTATTTGGACTAAATAAAATAGTCATATCACTTTGCTTCTATACCTCTCATTCAAAGAATAACAATCTAATTTTAGCATTTTTAGCATTTATCAACGTTTCATACATATTTTCTTCTGTCAACAATCTGACAATAAATCTATGATAAAACAAGATTTTCACCCTGTGATTGACACCATTAAGCAAATTTAAACCATTTAATCATATTTCTCAAATAGTTATTCACTTCATTAATTTGCCCAATGAATTTATAATTTTTAATTTAATTTTTTTTTTAATTTTTATATAACTATCAGATAAAACCGATTCCATCAATTTAAGATAAGAATTCACCTAAGTGTGAAAGAAAATAAACAAAAATAACATCCAATCCATTGTCCGAAATACGAATACCCACCCAGCTCGTAATACAAGGCTTTATATCAGGAAAAATGGCAGCGTTGCATTTCGTTCGCGACATAAATAGAGCAAGAAAGAGTATTGGCGCCTGAACCTTTATTAACGTCAGATCTGCAGACGGGCATAAGGAAGGCCGGGAAACGAAAGTAGTGCTGGCAAAAATTAGTATCAAGAGTGTCAAAAGTTGAGTGCTTAATGAGGAGACCTCGTTTTGGCGAAAAGGTTTTTAGTGAGCTGAACATTTTGTTGGTTCTTTTGTTGATTTTTCTTTTTCTGATCGAAGCTTTTAGTTTGTAGCGCAGTTTTTTATATATGAATTTTCTACTATGATTGAAGTAATCGAAATATTTTAACAGCCCCTAACGGAAATGTATTCGAAATTTTTAGTGACACTTTTTTTAATCAAAACTGATTTATGACGATATTTACTAGAAAAAAATCAACTTGTGTCAGTTGCCAGGCGAGAGTCGAACCCGCATCTTTCCCATGCGGGGGGACTGCCCTATCGGGACCTTAGCGGACATGTTGAATTCTCCCTAGTGTTTTTTTTTTGTGCTGAAATGTCAGCAGCATTTCCTACAAGCACTCAAATGCAATTTTTTTAAAGGTTCCAACTTTTAAAAGTTTGAAGCAATCAATAAAGAAAAAATAAATACTTTACTAATTTGAGAGGTTCTGTGTATAGAAAATGCTGAATAATTGTATTTAACATGATTTTTACAAGAAACGAGTCGATTTTTTTAAGTCAATATCAACTTAAATATAATTATGCATTTTCTATTCTCAAAGCTGATTTCTATAAAAAGATTATTTTTACTAAGTATTATTTCTTTATTTTCTCGTTGGTATTGTTTTTATCAAGGCAATTTATCTCAACTTTGCAATGCAAATATTAAAAGGTTTATCTTTGAATTTTCTGATGAGTGTAGTTGTAAGATTTAGTATACGATCTATTATTAAACAAATGACAGGGAATTATTTTAATATATTTAATTTGCATGAATAACTATAGACGTCAAGTGTAACTTTTCATTTATGTGTAGTCCTTTTTTTAGTTTTGGGTTTGACTGTAACGTGAAGGTCTCAGAGTGTTTTAAAGTTGAAAAATTATTTTAGGCTCTGAAGAGTTAATGACTACTATACTCGTAAAGTCATTATAACTTTACGAGTTATAATCTGGTAAAAAAAAACTACTAATTTAAATAAAAATATCTCAGACTAATAACAAAACATCGTTTATAGTTGAAAAATTGTAGTTAAGAGGCTCAGTAGTTTTTTTTTTATTTCTATACGCTTACATAGACGTAATAGAGATTCTTTAAGCAGAATTATAAATCATTTGCGGTTCGGCTCGATCTCAAATTTATAGACATACGGAACACATTTGTATGATTTACTTTGTTTGAAATTGAAATTAATTATGCCTCTTTTGAAATACGGACACATTTTATGGATCAATGTACCTATAGACTTAAAAATCAAACAGCTTTAAGTAAATTTCATTAACCTATGTGATTGTACTATAATTTACATTACTAGACGGAAAAATTTGGTTCAAACAAAATTTTATCAAAATTGTTTCTTCCGATTACCCGACAATAAAAACGTTATAAACCGTCAGACATATGATATGTTTATAATATCACTATCAATTAACATTGTTAAACATAGATATACTTATTGCTTTGGATTGAATTAATTTAAAATTTAAGAACTAATGCATTATACATTAGGAAAATGGGTTATAATTTCATTTTTAAAATTTAGTACAAACTTTATATAAGTAACCTTATATGCCACTTGGGGATTTATATTATAACGTTATATTAAAAAGTTTGGTAAAGAACAATGATTTGTTTATTAATTTATCCAAGTCGTTTTTGTCAATTGTTATAAGTCGTAAAAACATATGTTATTTATATTTAGAAGATAAAGTTCTTTAAGAATTACCTTACCTTACCTTAGGTACCTGTTATGGCATTTAAAAACCAAAGATAATGGTTTTAAACTGAATTATCATTATTAGCAATTTTTAATATCACTACTCAAGGGGCGCTGATCTACCAGATGATGAATGAGGATGATGAGTACCGGTCTTGATCCATCTAGAATATGCCGAGCTTTAATGACACTAATTAATAATATAAAACTCATCAGTTTTGTGATAGCCATGGAATGCCGGCATTGTAGAATCTACCGGAACCAACGTATATTGGTATAGCCACCTGATACATCGTTGCTCAAATGCATAGGGTAGAAATATGCAGCAACATTCTCTTAGCCAAGGTTAACGACGCGATCACCACCACGTCTCCTTAAAGCGGCAATTATAAGCTAAACATCCAACAGCTGATATCAGTCATAATTTCAGATAACGGGTAACTAATGATTGTTACCTCTCCCAGTTCTAAGCTTGCTACTCATACTTTACTACTCAGTCATCCATCCAACCACAACGCCATAAGTTCATATTATATGTACACAGGAAATGTTTTTTCGGCGAAATTAATAAATTCTTAAATCACGACTGCCAAAGTAAATTACTGGTTGGAATTTTCTAAATCAGTTCCGGGCCCGATTCCAATTCGGTAAACGTCCGGCGTAGTCCGGACCAGTCACTCACAGGTGCTGTGCGATTCCTAAATTGAAATAAATTAGCTTCTTTTAGAATCAACTGAAATATTGGGAAATACTTGCTTGCAATTTTTGATATAGAAAATTCCGATTGTATGTCGAATATCGAGTAAAAAACTTAACTAAATTGTTCATTTGAAAATAATTCGATTATTTATTCACTTTTGTAGAATCGTCTCTGATGTAGCTTGGAGACTTATGTCCAAGCTACAGTATATATCCCTAGCATCCTTAGATGATGACTTTTTCAACTCAAAATAAAGTTCTACCCACAATTTTAAAACATCGGCATTTGTTCGTAAATTTAAATTAAATGTCGAACACCTTTAGAAAAATTTCAACAGACAATATGTTGAGAAACGTTTTCATTCCGAAGTATGCGGTGCGATGCGAAGTATGCATATGGTAATTTACATAAGTTCAAAAGATCTACATAAATTAATTTTGAGTTATCAAGCAATCTTTATCTAGGGGTATGATGTTATACATCTTAAGTATTTCCGTTTTACATATATATTTTTATAGAAAAAAAGTATTCACATAGCATTTCATGACTTCGTAGTAATTCGCATATAGCACTTGTGTTACAAATATCAGACAACAGAGGAATCACAAATATAACACTTAATTTTTTTCATAAACATCATCATATAAATGTTAAAAGCGCATAAAATAGGATCACTACCATCTGCGCCATCGGGCCCGTCGAACCTACGCTGTGCTTCAACTCATTTTTTACTTTATGTACTATATTTATTAAGTCTGGATTGTAAAAGATCCAAGTAATTTGTAAATTTTGAACTATAAAAATAAACAAGAAGCCTGCCTCGAGATTTGTGCACATAGAAAAATTTGATTCTGTTACGGTAGAGTGTAATCCCATTTTTTAGTATTTTTCCTTACAAACTTTTTAATTCCACACAAAACAGGGTCCTGGTTTAGGAGATTACCAGTAATTTTTCAATTCCACTCAAACTTTTTTTCTACAATTGAAGTAGCTTAAGTTAAATCTCATAATATCAGCTATTTGCCAGTGTAAGATTAGGTTTATTCGATTCAGACGTTTCAGAAATTAAGCAAATAGACAGATAGACAGGCAAATATTCTTAAAAAAATATTTTGCATTCAATTAATTTGGAATAACAAACAGGTACTTTAATGAAATTCAAATGTATATATAACAAATTTTGTGCTCGAGTTTAGTAAGACTAGAACCACTGCACACTCTTATAAACATTCTAGTAAAAGATACAAAAGGCATATCAAGCCAAGCGTGAAATGTGAAAAGTTAATAGCCGAGGGTAATATTTTAACGTGAACTAACATGCATAGTACTGTTTGTACTGCTTTAGATAAATACTTAATGGACGTATCGCGCTTCACAGGATACATTAATGACTGTAGCGTTTAGTGTTTGTAGTTTCACCGCAGTTAAATGCGCAAAACATTAAAATGGGTCATGCTAACAGCTAAATTTTGAATTCAACGTAAGTACAGTTTAAATATTGTCAAACATCTGCTACAAATTCATTATGATGAAGGTACGTAGTCAGTCTGGTTATCGGATTAAAATTTAGAATATCACGCATCCTGTGACGTCTTGGTACGTTTTATTGACAATTTCTTCATAGATAGTGGCTTCACTGCAATGAACATGAAGTATTTGTGCTGGAGTGGCGAGAAGATAACTTGGTGATACCGGAATTTACGTTTGAAGATTTTAGAAGCACTGTGTAGGAAGAAGTCGGTCGTGGAAAGTTTCCTTTAGGTATTAGATCATGGTATTATTTGTATGTATATTTAATTAATTTGGATTTATCAGTTTTATCAGTATTAGTCACTTATTGTATATATTTTACGTGATATATTATTCTAAAAATATTTTGTTTTTTTTGAGACGATTAAAAAAAACCTTAGATAAATTCAAGGGTATATATAGCATACGAATTGAACGTATTGTATATTCTGGATGCATTATCCTCAAACACAATTTCTGTTATTTAGAAAAAAAAATCTCTGACACCCTATTAAAAATTCTTTAACGAGCTCTCAAACAACGCTATTTGTCGTATTCAAAAGGCTTCTACAACATAAATCAAGGCCTATTCAATCCAAACTCAGTTACACTGACTTTAATTACATTTATTCAATATGTTGGAAATTATTCATGGCGCTCCGTTCAGATTATTAAAATCCCTTGACCGTGACGAGAAAACTTAAAATTTATTGTAGCGAAACTCGATCAGAGTTTTGAAAGCAGCAGTCACCCTTCGTTAAGCATATTCGAAACTTTCCCAACAGAGTCTTGTACAAGAAAAACTTTCTTGTTACTTTAAGCTAACAATATTTCTAGAACATGAATATGCCACAGTAAGATTTGAAATCTAAATCTTAGTCGTTACAAAAATCATGTCTTCTTGCGATTTATTACGTTACTAATAATAATATCAAATTCTTTATTTTATTACTAGTTTTACACAAGTTACACAAGTTAGTAAGCTTACATTTAGTTTAGGTATAATATTAATCAAAGAAATGCATATTAACTTTAATTATTATCTGCTATTTAAAATAAATAGTATATATACCAAGTTAAACGGTACTCCTACGAGTTGACCCGACGATTTGGTTAAGGTCTTCAAAAGATGACGGAAGCTGGTAACATAGAATCGATTGTTGTATATGTCTTTATAGCCTCTATAACCAGCAGTGTATAGCGCAAAGCTGTAATATAGAGAAACATAATAATAAAATTTCATCTAAAATATCAGATCAATGTATGAGAGATTACATCACTAGTGTGTCGCGAACCTTATGATCTGAAGATACAATGTCACATTTACCCAGTAAGTCACTTCCTCTCTCTCCTTTCAAACCGGAACACAATAATGCGAACACTGATATTTGACGATAGAAATAAGTGACAGTGAGGTAGGTACAGTGATGCAGACGACCTTTGTGGTCTAGATCTAGAAATATATATAATGTATATTTTACATATTTTATATATATATATATTATATGAATATATATAAAGTATATATTAGAAAAAAATTGATGCATACGCGGAAGGGCGTAGTAATGAAATCAGATGACCTTTATAAACGAGTGACTAAACTTTTAGAATGCATTGTATAAATTAATAGTTATCTTTTATTACAATTGATAAACGTAATTATTTTTAAATAAATTTACTTTACACAAACTACGTTACAATTACTTTATACTTAAGTAGATCTTAGAAATGGTATAAATGAAATTTCAGTTCTGTGCTTATCATTTATGATTTCAATCTTATAACGTAAGCAGCTACTAGTGTTAGCTCAGTTTAGTTAAATGTTAGGCTGTTGCAATGCAAGAGTTTATGTAAACGATGAATACAAGACCAGACAAAAAAAAACAAACAAAAAGAACCTTATGGTTAAAATCATAAGTCAAAGTTATTTAAATAGGCCTATCATATACACTTATATATTACAATATATTACTCAAATGACTCATAAGGTGGACAGGCGGTCTGATTAACACTCTGGACGCAGCCTGTACCACCAAAATATCTCCTATAGGACCCTTTAGAAGATCATTTTGGGAGGCCTATGTCCAACAGTAGTCAGCATAATGATATGATAACTCAAATTACGGGTACTGATGGCTTTGTAGGGTTTTAAGAGTAATTTTAAAAATAAGTCATAGAAAGCCTACTTTGCAAACCAGTCTACTAGCACCAAATAGGCTTTAATAATAATTTTTTAGCAGTTTCATTACGTGAGCCACAATTAACGAACCTGCAAGAAAAACTAGCGACAATAATATTAACTCCTACTGGTTGGTGTTAAACACTTACTGAAGTAGAAGTAGAAGTTGAAGCAATTCGAACCCAAATGCAGGATGGAAGCGCAATCAGAACCACCATGACCCAATCTCAATTGCAGTACACCTGTAAACATGCTTAGGCATGTCGAGGTTAATTTTATAATTAACTTCGACAACATTTATTTTTAAATTTTTAAAGCAGTTTAATCTTCGAAATTTAAAAAAGTTTTGAAACTATGTTGGACTTAATTACTGGCAGGCTCGTAGTTTATTTTCTGCCGCTCGTTGCTTGGAAAGGAAAAAAACTAATTATTCAGAGTAAGGAACATTAATTCTGCGACCTCAACGGACGGTCACTAAGCGCCCCATAAATAAAAAGCTGGGATAGCAGGATAAACTGAGGAGTTATATACTTCCTTCGTACCAAGATGTTCTATTTCTTGGCTATGAGTTAAGACTTTAGCCAGGGAAAAAATGTAAAAGAGAATTTAGTGTAGTTGGTCTTGTTTCATACGAGTATACTTTTAATATGGTATCATATTTTATCATTCTTGAGAACGATTGCCTCACGATAGCCGAAACGTACAAAAAACGTAAAAAGCTTAATGAACTACATTTTAAAGCCAAAAAGTAGTTTTATTATGAGAAGTTAATGTAGAAATGTTATTTATGTAATTAAATTTAATTTTTTATGCCGTTTAATATAAAAATTTACAAAAGAATCTGTATTAATATTTAAGAGGATTTTCAGAGAAATTGTAAATTAATATACGATGAAAATAATATGTGATGTGTGAAATTAATATACACGTTTTCGTAAAAGTAATTAACGAATATTTTTTGATTTTATGAAATGTAATTTATGTTAAAATAGTACACGTGTCATAATTAGTATAGTAAAAAATTGTAGTATAATTAAGTAGAGAATATATTAATTGCAATAGCAATATACTTTTTTACCGATGTGGTGTGGCCTCGAGTTTTAAAAACTATTGAAACTCTTTCCAGTATCGTCACTCTTAAATAATTTGATTCATAATTATTATTGTTAAAGCTTGTGAAACTTAGAGGAAATTAAAAATAAACGGAAGAGTGCTGTAGGTGAAGACTGTGGTATTAGAAATTACATACAGCGATATGGCCATCTAAAGGGCGGTAATGTTCTGTTCTGCCCCCCACGGCATATAAAACTTAAATTATATGACCAATAAATTTATGTTAAATTTAAATTAAATATACAATAATCACATAAATGTTTGTCCTGGTGGGGAGTTGAGCCTATGTCTCTGGGTACACAAAATAGCAAATGCATCATCGGGCCCGTCAAACAGTGTAGCTAAAATACAATAGGAAGGTGATTAACAGCAGAAACATGGTTCAAAAGCAACGCTTTGGGATTGCCATGATATCTACCCAACTACTTTTTAATCTATTAAACGCTTTATATCACGTATTTACATTTTTATTTGACGTTTCGATAACCTCACTGCAATCGTTCTCAAGAGTGATAAATGTAAAAAATATTATATAGAATAATAATCAAAAATTTCTTAAAAATTCCATCTCTTGCCAAAAATCCCTCAAAATGATACAGCAAGATGACAATAGATGCAAGCATACAAACGATTCCATTGGAAATCTCTCAGGGTCAACGTCAAATAGTTTTTGTCTTATGGCTGATGAAAGAAGCTATAGTCGCCAGGAAGTAGTCTAAATTTGAACGAATATCTGATTGCTGCAGACTTTGAATCCAAAACTTACTCCCACCGACGGTGTGAAACCGTAAAAGCTGATAGGAATATAAATCATTCGCCTGATTGCCAACCGTATGTTTAAGCAAAGTTACTTTTCTCAAACTATTCTAGGTTATGACATCACCGGAAACACTCTTTATCTTTTCTTTGCTATACAGTATTATGCAAATTATTTCTGTAAACTTTTATTTTTTACCTCTCTTAGTTTAAACGGTCAATCGATCGGTTATTGGAAATATTAAAATTTTTAAATGAAGGCCCTGGCTGATATAAAAAAGGACGCAAAACAAAACTAAGAAACATTCAACAATAATAAATTTCCACAACATCTCATAGATTGACCTAACTTCGTGATAAGTCGCTTAAAGCACTTGTGTTACGGATGTCAGACTATAGATAAACAACAAATATACTACTTAAGTACATATGTTTAACACCCAGACACAGAACAAACAAAATTATTTAGATTTTTGCTTTGGGTGGAAATGGAACCCACGACCTTTGGCGCACAAGATAGGATCACTACCGTCTGCGCCGTCGAGCCCGTTAAATAAGACTGATTATATGCAGTCAGCATTTTACGACATTCTTAGTATGTAGATGTGGGCACTAAAATATTTTTCAACGCCATTTATCGGTTTCTCTGATGATATTTTGCATTTTTAATAATTTCTCAAGATAATATAATACATAAAATAGTACATTTCATTGTCTATAGCATAAACGTGCAAGTCTCTATAATAATTTGAAAAAATATTGCCGCCAAACGGATTTCATTACAGCACGTTCGTCGCCGAGGTCGTACAATATAACGAGGATTCCATTTTCAGGGAGGTGACTGAAAAAAATTTCATCACGAAATAACAGGCGACTTATTTCATGAGAGTTTAACACTGATGCGAGATTTAATTTAATTTATTGGACTTTGGTAATGGAAAACCGTTCCTCGTGCCATTTTGCGGTCGCTGTGATATATTTGATTTCGTTTTACCTTGCGATCTATATAATACGCTTAGAGCAATCGTGGACATTTTTAAATGAAATATTGAATTATATTGCTTTATTAGCTTTTTACCTACGATTCCGTCTACTGATCGCCTTCGGGCCAAAAGTCCACATGCATAATTTTATCGAATCTGTGTAGCCGGTTAGGCCGAAATAGTAATCTTTAATTAATGTTATATATTCTACGTAACATGTTCCGTAACATTCGTATAGATGGAAATTATTATCGTCTATTCTCATATTAGCTATTTTGTGTCTATAATATACATACATTAGCTTTTTCCATTTATTTTAAGAATACATAAATTTAATTACAAAAATAAATCTGTTTAACCATTTAATTGATCAAACAGTATTTTTCTTAAAGCATCGATTTAATTTTAGTAATAACTGAGAAACATATTAACAAAACCCGAGTGCTATTGGGTAAATTCCTGAAGCCAACGCAAACGTCATCCATACACTATTTACTTACCTACTTATTTATTATATACTACTTATTTATTCACCATTTCACGATGGACAGAGTTGGTGGCAATCGAAGAGCCATATCTTTTCAATGGAAATACTGCAACTCATCACCGCCTTGTAAAATAACGCCTACGTATACAGGTATAATAATCTATATAGGTATAACTACCCTAAAATAACGTAGCTCAAATGCAGAGCTACGTTATTTTGGGGTATAATTACCGCCACTAATCAGTTACGGCACTTTAGTCGCCTGTTGACATCTGGTATAGGAAGAAGTACTATTCCCCTCTGCTGATAATCCACGGCACAAATCAACATTGTGATACAAAAATGTTCAATAAAGATAACAGATATTGACGGCCCAATGGCGCAGATGGTAGTGTTCCTTTTTTATGTGCAAGGGTTGGATCCCCACCTGGACAAGCATCTGTATGATGATATTTGTGTGTGTTGGTTTATGTTGTTAAAAATAAGTTTTAAGTACAATATTTATAATACTTCTGTTGACTGATGTCCGTAACACAAGTGCTTTAAACGACGTATCCCTACTAATATTATAAATGCGAAAGTAACTCTGTCTGTCGGTCTGTATGTTACGCTTTTCCGATTACGATTACGCTTTTACGATTTTGATGAAATTTGGCACAAACAATCTTTAGAGCTTGAGAAAGGACATAGGCTATTATTTAATTCTATATAAGGGTTGTAAGAGGTCGAAATAGGGGATGAAAAGTTGTATAGAAGTATTGCCATTTTTAGAGCTAGAAACTTATTTAAAATTTATTTTTCAGGCCATTGATTCGATATAAATAAACATGTCATTCATAGTTTATATAAGTTAAGGTAAAAGGTATGGTATCCAAAAAACTAATCAACGTGGACGCTCAGCTAATCTTTGATAAAACGTCATATCTCATGTGTAAATTTGTCCGTTTCCGATCTCTTTATCTGTAAGTGCTTCTAGGATTCAAGTAGTAATTTCGCAGTGCATGTGAAAAGTATTCAGACATAACTTAATAATTTCACTTATTCTTTCAGCGGCCCTAGTGAAGTCTAAGTAGTCCAGGATTATACTCATCTAGAAAAAAAAGTTAAATGTGATTTTTTATATATAAAAAATACAAATCACGGTGTTTGTCCGTAATTGACTTCTAAAATAATGAACATATTTTAATATTTTTTTGCTCACTGTTTTTATCTGAATTTAAGTCAAGACCACGACTGTCAGGTCAGCTAGTACTCTTATATATATCTAGTATAAGGAATGCCGAATCCAACTCGTTCGTAGTTCGTAAAACTGCGAAACATCTTCTTGTCCGACATACCTTAGTGCCTCAAGTCGAAAGTTTTCGACCAATGTGTATTACCAGCAATGACCTATGGTAGCGAAACGTGGTCTCTTACCATTGGCCTTATTGGTCTGAAAGTAGCTCAACGACCTATGGAGAGGGCTATGCTCTTCGGAGTTTCTTTGCGCGATCGAATCAAGAATGAGAAGATTCGTAAAAGAACCAAAGTTACCGACGTTGCCCGGCCGATTAGTAAGTTAAAGTGGCAGTGGGCAGGGCATTTTAAGGAGGGAAGGAGTCGTAATGTTCTGGAATGGAGACCACATTTCGGCAAGCGCAGCATAGGGCGTCCACCCGCAAGATGGATCGACTAAAACCGCAGGATTGCGCTGGATACAGGCCACATACAACCGGTCCTATTGGAGATTAGTTGGGGGATCTATGTTCAGGAGTGGACGTCTTATGACGATAATGACAATAACTACACATACACTTATTTAAACAACATCTATTAGCAACGTGATAGATATCGCAGTTCGTCGAAAACGAATAAAACTTTGCAAAATGTTTTAAAGTATAAACAAATTTACCCATCGAATATTCCCCCAACAGTTTTTCACGAACAAACAAGTTCTAGCAAGTTTGTATAAAGCAAGTTACACGGTAATTATGAATGGTTGTGTTCATTTTAAAGGTAACTTTTAACTGTACCAAAGCCCTGTCGGGTTTAATAACGGTATTTTTTACTGTTTCGTATCACGCGACGTGATAAAAGCCACCGCTCTCAATTTTAGTCGGTTAACCTCGGAATAAGACTTAAATATCGTTGGATTTTAAATTAAATTTTATGTTTTTTCTTTTCACTTACGTTAACCACGATTGGTTGGATTGTGAAATATTATAAGTCTGTGTTTTTTAATAAAATTGTACTACCACCTCTTTTACCTACTATTCCATGTTTTTGTGATATTCTTCTGTTATTTTCATTGGTATACAATAAAGAATATATTATTATTATTAATATTTTTGAATAAATCCCGTAGACTAAGTGCATTAAACTTATTACCTAGCAAATAGAATATAAATAAAATACATTCCTTTTATTATAAATATCTCATGGCCAAATGATTTATTACTTAGTATATAAGTAGCATTTTATATGCTTATAGTACATCAATGAATCTAATAATAAAGAAACCTTTACCTTTTGGTTTTTGTATTTTCAAAAACGAGTTCCCTTAATTAGGCAGTTTTAATTTTCGTCCACGTTTTCTAAGGGCTTCTGGAATAAAAACAAATAAGTAATTTAATGGCAGGGTCGTTTTATGCTGAACATTCTATGTGATAAAAGATGTTCCTAGAAATAAAATTCAGAGCATGTATGCCTATATTTTATTTTGCTGTTCCAACATGTCAGCTATGCCCACTTTAAAAGTAAAGCACCCAGTCGACATGATATTTTCCAACATATTATTGTACCATCGTTATGATGAAGACAACTTTTATAAATAAATAGTGTTTCTCTTTCTGTACACTAAAGCATTCATCGTTTCTTTTTTAGGGAATAAAAGCAGTAATTTACTCTTAACAACAATAGCTTTCTGCCAATAAAAATCCGATTATTTTTATTCTCAAATAGGAATATCGACAATAATCATTACCAGAGAACATATATACTAACTTAGCACCATCTTACGGTTGAATTGACACAAACCTTTCTTGGTACTCCCCTTCGTTAAAAAGGAGTCCCTGTGCAAAATAAACAAGTTTGTTAGCCTTATAATTTTGGCCTTACGTTGCTATGCCGTTCAGTCATCTTTCCTTTTTATATTTATCCTAGTCCCAAGCTGAGCGTATGCACTATTAAATTTGTTAGCCTTATAATTTTAGCCCCACGTTGCTATGCCGTTCAGTCATTTTTCCTTTTTATATTTGTTCTAGTCCCAAGCTGAGCATTATTAAAATCAGAAGCTGGTTGAAACCGTAAAGCAACTAAATGATTTTATTAAATACAATAAAACTTTTCAAATCACTAAAAGATTCCACTTATATCAAAAATGCTCTACAATGAGATTGTCTCTTTTTATATTGCTTCAGGCAGTATACTTTTATTAGTTCTGATAATAGCACAAACACTTAACAATACAATTTCCAAACTGCACAACGCAACACTGGTTGACATCGCCCATTTTACCTGGGCCCTCAAGTTACCTTCCAAAGTTAAATGCACAGTCGTACAGCCTAGGAAATAAGATTCACATTAAGTGAGCTTGTTTTTGCAATGGTTTCTTTACCTCTGGTTGGCCAGTCACGTAAAATGCCCGACTAATGGCTATCGATTTTGCTCGTAACACATGTAAACACCGCCATGCCAATATGATTAATGGAAATAATTTTCTCCGCAAAGTATTTTGTCTAGTCAAATATATGTCTGCTAATTTGTCTATTTAATATTTGCTATAAGTTCAGTTAAGATTTGTATTCTTACGATTTTCAAAATTGTTCCTGAGAAATATGTGAGTTATAAAAAAAAAGGCTTGTTCTTCAATACATATTTGACGGGGCCGTAGTGATCCTATCTTATGCGACAAGGGTCGAGTGCCCTATATCTAGGTGTTAAAAATATGTCCGTGACTCAAGTGCTTTAAGCGAATTATCACGGTGTCAGGTCAATGTATGAGATGTTGAGTAAATATATATTCATATGAAGGTGGATAATTTGAGCAAATAGCGTTTATTTTTATCGTTTGTTAGGGCTTATTTATGAAAAAGAACGGCCCGATGTTGATAGGGCTTTCACTGAAAAGCAAAAATTTTAAACGAATTGAGTGCACCGGCACTCTAACTATTTACAATATTCGATGATTGCTCTAGCCTGGCCGCAGTCAATAAATGTAATTAAAAATGTTGTTAGTAATTCACAGTTTTAGCATAAGCATAGGCAAGAAATTTTAATTTTTTACTAGTGGGTGAGGATGGGCAGCAGCATCCTCGTTGAAAAATTGCGCTTTGCGTTTGCAATTATATATGTGTTAATTATGGGGAAAAATTCCTCTTTCTTGGGGAGGCCTATGTTCTACAATAGATTTTCTATTGCTGTATTTTTATAGGAAAAGAAATATACATTTAGGAAAGTCTTAATTAATTCAAAGATTTAGTATAACGACATAAAGGTCCTTTGAAATTGTCACCATAATTATTCAAGTAACATTCATTTCATAAATATTTTTTTATTTAGTTTTAGTAAAAATAAATAAAAAAATATTTGGTCTTGTTATGAGTATCCTGATGCGAGTTTTTTATGTTTTAATTGACAAATAAAATAAAAAATTTCTTACATATAAGTCGCACAAAGCCTTTTAACGTTATTTACAAATCGAAAAAAGGGGTTGCTAAAGAAATAAGATCCAATATAATTATTCTTATTTCCTTTTTATTATTAATTATTTACCTAAGATGAACTTTATATACTCGTTAAAACTTTGCAATCGATATTAATCTATTAAAGCAAGCCAATGCGTTAAAAATTGACTGCAAAAATTTTACAGATTTGGGTTGATTGATCTGTTGTTTACCGTACACTGACATTTACACAAAATAAATGAATAGTTTATGTGTTGTAGATGACTAAGAAAAAATAGGATTTCATTAAAATTATTTATAATCAAAATTTTTTTTGTAGATTAGATTTCCCAAAATAACATTAAAGATACAAGTACGAATTGCAAAGAAAAGTTAAATACAATAAAGTGTACTAAGACCAAATTTATAGATCAAATTTGAATGAAGTAACATATTGAGTTTAATTAAATTTAGATATGAATTTCAACTGGAATATTGCCAAATTCCTATCACTATATTAAAAAGAACATCTTATTAAAAATATAGGCGTCGTATGCATAACTGTTGTGTGTAGTATATGTGTGCGTGACTGTATTGTTTGTGTAGTAAAGCAATAATTATCCCGTCTTCATAAAATGTCAATAACAATAGACCAAGAGAGAAATTTCGAATAAGACATAATAGGATGTACACTTCGGAGGAGATTTTTCTCTTATGCTTACATTAAACAAAGTCTTCCAAGAACGATTTTCTAGATTAGCCAAGCTTCACATTGCAACGTCTCGTTAAAATAGATGAGGGATAAAATTACCTGGAATGTGCCTTATCTAGAAAAGTTGCTTACAAAATAAAAGCAGCCGTCCAGCAGTTACAAACTTTTTGCCTTTTTATTTTTTTTCAAGCTAAATAGCTCACTAATTTTCTGTTGAGTTTAAAATTTTCATGGCGTGTTCTGGAATGTTTCATATATTTTTTTTAATATTCCGTTTTAATATTGCATTAATATAATTAGATTACACGTAGTTTTATGAATGTTTAACCTGTTTTGTGCAGTGGTTAAAAGTACCATTAAAATATCAAGCGCTGTGATCTTGCCCCATACCAATATACAAAAAAAAATGTTTTCAGTCATTATGTTTCTCGTTGTATCTAAATACCACGACAGAGAGCGGTTTAAAGTATACATTACTAATCGAACCTAAATTATGAGCATACTGCTGACTATATGTATTTACACATATATATTTTTTTAAATTAAATTTTAAATCCTATAATTGCCTTTGGTTTTTGCTCTTATTTATTTTTTATTTATTTAACTTTATTGCACAAAATGTTACAAAATGTACAAATGGCGGACTTAATGCCAGATGGCATTATCTCCCAGTCAACCATTACACAAAACAGAAAAATATATATATATATAGTGGTGCAGGCAATATATATACAAAATAAATAAACGTGGCATACATATTTGTATAAATAAACGCAACAAATGCATATGATATAAAATATATATATATATATATATAAAATAACGTACATCAGAAATAGGGTTATAAAGTCAGAGAAGCAGCATCAGTAAATAAAGTACGGAGACAGCGTTTCAGGATAAATTTGTTTGGCGATTGCTTAATATTCAACGGAAGCTCGTTCCAGAGTCGTATAGCTGTCACTGTAAAAGAGTTTGTCAAAAAACTAGAGTGATGAGAAGGAGTTAAGAGCCAAAGAGTATTAGAAGAACGGAGATTACGTTCGTGAGAGGAAGATAGGAATTGGAATCTGTCCTTTAAGTAAATTGGTGCGTACGGATCAAAAAGTATTGAAAATAGTATGGTTAGAACTCGAATTTTGCGACTATCTCGAATAGGACTTATTATAAAGACTAAAGTAGTTTCTTGTCTATAAATTTTTACGACCGAACCAAATTTTACACGGCAGACTTCAATGGGAATATCTAATGGCTTACCTTAAATGACAATATGTTACATGGTAGGCAACTTGTAAAATAGAATAGGCTACGGGTGCCGGTGACAGTTAATGCGACTATAGAATTTGCTTAATGGACACTGCCGATGGCTCATTTGCTAGTGACTACTACGTCAAAAGACGTGGGATGGATCACTAGACAACATTTACATATTATGAGCATTTATGTTTGCTCTGTAGATAGATGCATGTAAAATACAGGTATTTGTAAACATGTCATTTCAGATAAAATAAATGTATTATATATTCGGTATGAATTTATACGTTAAATAAAAAAATAGTTAATCAGAATAATCGTGGGGTATAAACTATACCCCACGAGTGAATTCCTTGGCAATAACCTTATTCATAAGTTGAGACATAAAATAAATAATTGAAACTATTTTAAACATATTGCTCTTCAAGAGGTAATTAATGCTTTTATTTCACAACAAATCATCATTATCATACCAGTCATTAGAAGTCCACTGCTGGACATAGGTATTTCCAAGAAAGGAGGATTTTTGTCCATAATTGCCGCGCTGGGCAATTGTGTTGGCAATCGCAGCTTTTGCGAAGCTCCTGCCCATCCCCGCCATGTGCATTTGAGCTGCACTATTTCAGATGGATATACCACCATCTGTCGGTTCCGGCACTTTAGTCACCGCTTACGACACCTAATGCAGTGGGAGAGTTCTATTCTGCCGGTACCTCAAGGCGGCGGCATAAAAACAAAAATATTCATTCTTCATCATAATTATATCAGCCATTGAAAGTCTACTGCTGAACGTAGGCCTCTCCAAGAAAGGAGGTTTTTTGCTCATAATAGCCGCGGCAAGCGTGTTGGTAATCGCATAGCACAGATTTCCCGATAGGGATTCTGCTGCCCATCCCCGGCCGGTGCACCTGAGCTGCACTGTTCCGGACGGATATACCGCCATCTGTCGGTTCCGGCACTTTAGTTGCCTATTTCGACACCTGATACCGGATACTATTTTAATCTGCCGGTACCTTACGTCAAAAATATTCATTAATAAAATCAAATGTTAAAAACGGAACTGAAAAATTTTGCAGCGAAGCAAATATTCTGAACTGACAATTCAGTTACTCCATTACTTGTTCGGTAAAATTGCTCTAGAACTTTCCACATACGAGTAACAATAAGTGTTCGTAAAAAAGGAGAAGTCTAGAAGTAAACATGTTTACGGTAGGGGATTTCGTAAAGGCTTATTTTGCGAGGCTCCTTCCGGTGGGAAATATGTATGTTACATTTAATAATCAGATGAACAATACGTTTGGGAATAATGTATTCTGAAAAAATTCTTGGTAAAAGTGTAATTTTAATAAAACGGTGGGTAAAAGTAATATTTTAGTTCGCGTACAACAAACTAAAATATTACGTATCATTTTTGACAATTGAATGATCAAAAGAGGTTTTTACGTTACGTGTTTTCCCTACGTCCCTGCATAGGAAACTATGTATGCCAATGTAAATAAATTATTTAACAATTTCTCATTTGACCATTAAAAACCTGGCACTTAACAATCACTAAGAAGCTACTTTCATAGAGTTATATCACTCAATGACGGTTTGTGATGATACTCATTTGTGTAAAATATATACTCACAGATTGTCTTGTTGTTTTAACGATTTGAAAGTGCTTAGGTCTATTTAAATACAGATATATTTATCTTTAATTTTGAACGTTGATTATTAATATACTATACATTATTAACATATGCGAATGTCATCTTTTTGCCTATAAAATATTATAAGTAATAATAAACAAGTGTTATCACTATAGTCAATTAAAATTTCATTGCCGAACCTAAAAATACGATATATTTAAGCGTATTTTTTGTCTGTCTCAAAAGTCGGTTTTTAGCAAGGATGTGTGGGTATTTTGAATTTGAATTAATTTTCTTGTATTTATATAATAGTGCATTGAGCAGTTCTTGAGCAGATAAAATAAGACATTCAAACATTTTCATTTATAATATTAGTAAGTATCTGGATATTGGAACAGACGCCGTGATTTTCATAAATACTGTAGGTTTTCCGTCGATCATAAAATTTCGGAAGAGCTTTATATTAGTATCTATTGTAATGACATCAATTTTTCCTCTTTCGAATTATCTACCTGAATATTATTCAGGAGTCTTAGTCATCTTTCACGTCAGATGTTACAGTTATTTTTATACTAAACTTTAATTACAGGTCTAAAACATGCAATTACTGACTGAAACGACTATTACAACAAATTACTCTTAGATATTTAAGTTAAAATAATAAAAAAAACTTTTAACGAGAAACTTTACGCTTCTTTGATTCAAATTCATTGAAGCTTAATTAAAATGTTTCAGTCTTTTGATCTGTTACAGTTGATGTAACTTTATTAAGTATTGAAGTAAATAGCTTTATGTTATATTTTTTTTATCAAACAGCCTTTTCGACTCATTTTACGTAAAACTCATTAGGAAATTATAAAACTACTGTTTTGACGGTTTACATTCCAAGCTACGTAACTGTTGGTAGCAATGTAATATTTTTCTATTTTGTTATGTTGGTAACACTCCTCTCCGCACTGTCATGGCCGATATTGTGCAGTGTATAAAAAAACGTCTGATTAAATAAATAAAAGTCTGCTTTAAGTTAAACTATTGTTTTACTTACATTTCTACAGGTTATGGGCCCAGGCACATAATCCTGAGAAAAAGTAAAACAATCAAAACTTTTTTTCGTCAAAAACCAAAAAGTGAAAATTGTCCGCGTGTGGTTGAGGTTAGAAACCGGCGGGAAGAAAAAAAAATACTTGCGAGTGATTGAAGCAAGGTCGGGACGAACAGACAGGAAGATGGCGGACGACAATTCTTTGAAACTCCAAACGTACATAAAGCTCGAGGGAACATCCAATTGGAATATTTGGAAATTCCAAACCATCGTTTTGTTACGGAGTCAAGGCTTACTGGAAGTGACAGACGGAAGCAGGGTGAAACCGGAGGAGGCGGTTGAGAAGGCTTTATGGGAAAAGAAAGACGCGAAGGCTCAATCATGGCTTGTTACAAGAATGTCAGAAAGCGTGATGATGCATATCATAACATGTACTACGTCAGCCGAAATGTGGCGAAAACTTGCGAGCGTGTATGAGCAAAAATCTGAAACAAGTATACATATCGTACAACAACGCTTCTTCCAATACAAGTACGAGGAGGGCACGGCGATGTCTATGTTCTTATCTAAAATAGAGGAATTAAGAAACCAGCTCAAACAGATGGGAGAAGACATTTCAGAAAGATTCGTAATAACAAAAGTGCTAATGTCTCTTCCAGATGCCTATAAACATTTTGTGTCGGCGTGGGAGTCCGCGCCCGACGATAAACAAACGCTAGAAAATCTTGTCGCGAGATTACTGATTGAAGAAGAACGTATTAACGACAAGGAGCCGCAAAACTCGTCAGCATCAGCGTTTGTAGCTAAGAAAAACATTAAGTGCTATAAGTGCAATAAGCTGGGACACTATCAAAGTGAGTGTAATCAAAACAAGGGTTCGGGACATGACAATAGACCGGTTAAAAAGTGTTATTATTGTAAAAAAATGGGACATACTAAAAGTGAGTGCTACTTCAAGAAGAATCGGGAAAAAGACAGTACGAGTAATGCATTTATGGTGATGAACTCAAATAGTAACGTTCAAGAATCTAAGTGGTTAGTGGACTCAGGCGCTAGCCAACATATGTGCCGTGATCGTAACCTATTTGCAACATACTTAACGATGAACAATAAAACAGTGATAGTCGGAAATGGCGAGGAGATTAGTGCGCTCGGGTGTGGACAGGTGGCGGTACAGGTCTACAACGGCCGCGGATGGGTAAACACAACCATAGACAATGTACTCTTCGTTCCGAAATTGAAAACAAACTTGTTATCTGTCAAATGCGCTACAGAGAGGGGTTATGTTGTTAAAATGGACAATAACTTGTGTAAAATCTACAAAGGAAATACTGTGAGTGCCGTAGCGAGTCGTAACGGAGATATGTACTATATGGACGTGCGTTACAAATGTGAGATAGCGAACGCGATTGAAGTGAAATCTGGACTTAAAGAGTGGCACGAAAAACTTGCTCATCAAAACTTACAGTATGTGCGAATGGTGCTTAAAAACAACAACATTGAAGTGAAAGACTCTGACTTTGATTGTGAGGGTTGCTTGGAGGGCAAAATACATCGTTTGCCTTTCAGTGCCAGTGAAAATAAAACGAGTAGGCCATGTGAGTTAATACATGCAGATACGTGCGGGCCTATGGAGGTGCCGTCCGTGGGAGGATCCAGATACTTCGTAATTCTAAAAGATGACTTCTCTAACTACAGGTCAGTTTACTTTGTTAAAGGCAAAGATGAAGTTAAGAAGTGTATTGAGAACTTTTTGTACAAGGCTGAAAATGTAACCAAACACAAAGTATTGTGTTTTAGAAGTGATAATGGGTTAGAGTTCATGAACAAAGAGGTTCAAAATCTGTTTGAGAAACGTGGAATAACCCATCAAACCACGGTTCCATATACTCCTGAACAAAATGGCAAGGCGGAGCGAGAGAATCGAACTCTAATAGAATCAGCACGTACAATGTTGTGTGCAGCAGGTCTACCTAAGAAGCTGTGGGCAGAAGCTGTTCATACTGCGGCATTTGTACTAAACAGAACAAGTAAAAGCAATGAAACCGGAAAGACCCCATATGAAACGTGGACAGGCAAACATTTTGATATAACAGGCCTTAAAGTCTTTGGAAGTCCTGTGTATGTCCATGTTCCAAAAGAGAAGAGAAGAAAATGGGATCCAAAAGGGGAGAAAGCAGTCATGGTCGGCTACGAGGAAAATGTCAAGGGCTACAGAATATTCTTCTCAGAAAAGAACACTGTTGAAGTTAAAAGAGATGTCATATTTCTAAAAAAAGGTGAAAAACAGAAGGAACAATTAGTTATACTGGACACTACAATGGAGGAGAAGAAGGTCATTAGTCAAGAAGAAGCACAGACTGAAGAGGAAAAGGTAGAGGAGACCCTTAATATGTCTGGCGAAAGTGACAGTGTCTACTTACCGTGTTCCAGTGATGACGAATTCAGCGATGATGATAATGGAGAGATACAGACGCGTGAGAAGAGTACTCGAATTAGGAAACAGACTTCATTTTACAAGTGTCATCATGTCTATGTTGAGGGAAATGAACCGAAGACTTACCAAGATGCCATGCAACGGAAAGATGCGAGTAAATGGAAAGAAGCAATGCAGAGAGAATTGAATACCCTCAAAGAAAATAATACTTGGACTATTTGTGAAGAACCTGTAACTGATAAGACTGTAAGTAGTAGGTGGGTATTTAAAATCAAAAACTCTAATAGTAATGTAGAATATAAAGCGAGACTAGTGGCGAGAGGTTTTGAGCAGTGTGATACAATGGAACTATGTGATTTATATGCACCAGTAGCTAAATTGTCAACTTTCAGGTTATTTATTTGTATAGCAGCAAAATTAAACTTGCCGATCAGTCAAATGGATGTTACAGGTGCCTTCCTATATGGAGAAATTGATGAAAAAGTGTATTTAGAATTGCCTGAAGGTGCATATTGTGGTGATAAAAATATTGTTAGATTAAATAAATCTATATATGGGTTAAAAAAATCACCCAAATATTGGAATGACAAATTTAATTCAGTCATTATGAAACAAGGTTTTGTAAAATCAAAAAGTGATTCATGTCTGTACACAAAATGTGAAGGCGACGCCAGAACATATGTTTTACTGTATGTAGACGATTTATTAATATTTGGAAATAATCAAAAGCAGATTTGTGACCTTAAGTCATTATTAAATAATGAATTCAAAATGAAAGATTTGGGATTAGTTTCAAATTTCTTAGGTATTCATGTAAAACAAGATTTAGTTACAGGGATCACTGAACTTAATCAAAAGGAATATTTGGAAAGTGTATTGCAAAAATTTGATATGCAAAATTGTAAAGAAATATGTACACCAATGGATCTGAACTTTAACACTAAAATATTAGAAGATAACAATGATTCTGTGATTGATAAAAACATTGAAAATAAATGTAGAAAAATTATAGGTTGCTTGTCGTATGCTGTATTAGGAACAAGGCCTGATTTGTGTATTGCTGTGTCAATTCTGAGCAGATATCAAAATAATGCAAATAATGTTTTATTAACTGCCTTAAAAAGAGTGTTAAGATATGTAAAACATACAATAAATTACAAACTTGTCTACAAATGTAATAGCAACTTATTAGTGGGATACTGTGATGCAAATTGGGGAGGGGATTTGAAGGATAGAAGGTCGACAACTGGATACTGTTTTAAGTTCGCAGATTGCTTAATTTCATGGTCATCTAAAAAACAGGCCAGTGTCAGTCTATCTTCTACCGAGTCAGAGTATATAGCTATAAGTATGGCTACTAGCGAAGCATGTTGGTTGATTAATTTGCTTAAAGATTTTAATATTGTAAAAGTGTGTCCTGCCACAATATATTGTGACAATCAGAGTGCTATAATGGTAGCGAATACTGAAAGTGTCAAAAGATTAAAACATATTGATATCAGATATCATTTCATAAAAGAGTTGATTAAACGTGGAAAATTAATGTTAAAATATATTAAAACTGAAGACCAAACCGCAGATATGTTCACAAAAGCATTAAATAAAAATTTATTGTTAAGATTTATTAAAAACTGTGGTTTGTATGAATAAATATGTGACTGTAAGGGTGTATTACATTGAGAGGGGGTGTTGGTAGCAATGTAATATTTTTCTATTTTGTTATGTTGGTAACACTCCTCTCCGCACTGTCATGGCCGATATTGTGCAGTGTATAAAAAAACGTCTGATTAAATAAATAAAAGTCTGCTTTAAGTTAAACTATTGTTTTACTTACATTTCTACAGTAACAATATACTTTAGTTGTTTTCCTTTTATAGAATGATTTGGCTACACTTAGATACCGATGCTATTAACTCCATTTTTATGTAACTACAAAAAAATTTCATTATTTCATTTAGAAAACTGGCAAAAAACGGAACTTTTATGGATTCGTCGTCTGTCTTTCTGTCAGACATTGTTTTTTAAACTATAAGAAGTATACTGTAGAAACTTAGTAAGTAGATGTATTCTTCGTGATCTTCTCATCTTAGTTTTATTTTTCATTCTTGGTTTTTTATTGCATTCTTTTTTTATTCATTCTCTATGTGCTACTTATTGTATTATAATTATTTATATAACATTTTCATTTATTTATTTTGTGCGATCAATAAATGTTGTCTGTCTTTCTTTATATTCTGTAAACCGCACCTACACAAAAATGATAAAAAAAAACAATAAACTGCGAACTGAAACTCAATTTTTTTCATCGAACCCACATGTGGTGTTTATATGGAATGGTCTTTAAATAATAGTTTTAAATTTAATTTTCTTTTAAGCTGCATAGTTTGAGCTAGATGCACTTCCAAAGTGATAAAATGTGAGAATGAAGAAACTATAAAAATTTATGAGTATATATATATATATATGAGTCATACAAACTCTTACCGAAAATTGGTTTGAACGACATCTAGTAGATTTAGCCGCATTTTACTACAAGATCTTTTATACCATGTTACTTATTGCTACGGAGCTCTTTATGGGCGAGTACGACTCGCACTAGACCGTTTATTATTTAATATTTAAAACTTATAGTAAAATGCAGTAACAAAGACTTAGTTGACATATGATTTATTAGACTGCTTTTTCCTTTTATAGCATGGTAAACGAAATATATTTAAAAAAATAGAAACAAAAAGCCAGGTACAGTTTTATTACAAACATATTAGGCTTTTTTGTGTAAATCACCTCACTCTGTGATTAGCACGATTGTGATACAGATATCTGACAAAAGAGGAATCACAAATACTTAATTGTATATTTAACAACCAAATAACATAAATATTTTCATCATATAAATGTTTTTTCTGGATGGGAATCGAACCCATGAACCTTAGTGCATAAAATAGGAACACTGCCGGATGCGAAGCTGAAATACAGATTGACAGGCGTATTTATTTAATGATATAGATCTACTTTAAGGTGGGTGTTGATTCTTAAATATATTAAATAAAGTCATCTATTTATGCGATCAATTTAATAGAACCAGTTGAAGTATAGCCTAGTTTTGAAGGGGCAAAGTTACAAGCGGTACGTTGTTTGTTTACTTGAAATTAGTTGTGAAACTGGACGTCACGGTAGAAAGGTTCGACCCTGTCCCACTAACAAACAAATTGACAACTAACTTGGATGGCGACATATTGGAATGACTTCCGATCTATTTGCGTACCCGTCGGGAGGCCGAACATTAAATGCGCTTGACAACACACCAATTATGCCCAGCGTCGACCAATTTTAGAAAAGTATTTGCTCGGCCTTTCAAAGCTTATTTTGAAATAGGTCAATGGCTCCACGTGATTTAGAACGGACTTTACAATCGTAGGTAAGCCTTTTAAAATTCGAAAATATCGGGTTTCAGGCTTAAAACAAATAGTCTTCTTAACTGTTACATAGTTTTGTTTTCTGGAGTATCGACAGACTAGAATAGTGCCGCCTGTACCATTTGCCGTAAAAGGTGATAAGATGCCGGAAACGAACAATGGCGGTGTATCCAACTAAAACAGTGAACTTGAATGCAATACGAGTATGGACAGTAGCCTTTCTCCGCGATTGCCACCACATCCAGCGAAATTATGGGAAAAGTTCCCTTTGTTTTGAGGAGAAATATGCCTAGCTGTGTTCTATGGCTGATATAATAACGACGATAATTTTGTATATGATTGAATAGAAGATATACAAAGAAATGGAACTAAACTCAGGAGACTAGCAATGTAAACTTCGCAAACATGTGACAAAATTACATATATTTGCAATTACAATGTGTTTTTTAACTGATTTAAAACACGTATATTTATTTTTTTTCATTTTTTATTAGTCATTTCAGCTACATTTTGGTAATCGTTCTCAAGATTGTCAAAAGATATAACTTTAAATCCTGACTAGTTAATTCAAGTCAACGTTGAACAAATATAAAAATTAAAATAAAAAAGTTTTTAAAGCCGTTATGTTATGTTACAGAATATTATATTACAGTGGTTAATAAATTAACTATTGTGATCAGAAAAAACTATGAGGTCCATGTTAAGGTAAGCCATAGCCTATAAATGCTCGTATCATAGACATTCTTAGCGCTTTGCCGATTTGGTAAATTAAACATATACCTAAAATAATTATACCTAGGAAATAATTTTACTGTCTCACTCATTAAACCGTAACATGGTTTAAGCAGTGCTGGCGGTTGAGAGTGAGTGGGTGGAATAATGTAATGAGTTCTTACCCTACTCTTCAATAACAATACTAATCATAGGTTTTATTATAAAAGTCATTAGAGTAGGTAGAGCTATTTTTGGTACTTGCAATAATATAATATTATAATAATAATCTTTATTGTACACAAAGAAATTATATATTAGAAAAAATTAAAAGTGATAAGTTTTAATAAAATAATACCCTGAATCGTAGATTTAGAAATAAATATTGTAGAAGCTAGAATAATTATCATAGTAAATTATAAATAGTAAAGAATACATAAGCTTTTTCAAACTAATGTAATTGACAACTATTTGTCTAGCATTTTTTTATAAAGTTGTAACTCCTGGAGTTTCTGACAGATATTTGTAAAAGCTAGAGCCTTCATTAAAATATCTATGAATCATTCCACGCTGTTTTACTACATACAAGATCTTTCAGGATAACGATGATAATGTAGTAGTAATGAATAATGTACTTTTTATTACAGTATAAAATATTTTAATAAAGGATAAGAAGAGATGATAAAATTAGTTTTTTTACTAACTATTAATAAAAATAAATGCATATGTAATTTACATGACCACTTATTCTTTCTTCTTGTTTATTTATTATTAACAGTGAGTAGCTTAGTTAGAGCCACTTTGTACTAGACAATAGTAATTTAGCATCGATCTCGGTCGTGTTACAAAAAATTCTACTTTGTTTATGGCCCGTTTATTTGAATAAAAATCTCAGGTTTCTCGTCGCCAATGTTTTTGGAATGTCAATGACATTCCATTAAACTTATAAATAATTTACCGTTTCTGATCATAGATTATCAGTTTAAGAAATCTTTCAAAGAAATCACTGGTATGTATATTTTTGGTGTGTATTTGAGGTGTGTATCTTTTTGATGCCTTGATATAAAGAAATGAATAATATATAGAACAATTATTATTATTAGAAACAATATTAATATAATAGTAGTTTATATAAATTATACCTTCTAGTGTAAATACTCCAGGTGTAAAGTAATTACGTGGTATAAAACTTAAGAAACGTGTAACATGGTTTCAATCCGATTAACCATATCAACCGAAGATTACTAAGCACCCAAGCAAATCTTAACCAATTAATTAAACCAGCTACATTTATGCAAGCCCTATAAAAAGTCACCATGCATAGAACATTAATCGTTATTTGAACTACACAGACGCTATTTAAGTAAAACACGACGAATCCCAAAGATAAATATTTCAAGTAATGTTCATACTATTTCAATAAATACATTGCAAATATTATACACACATTGCATATAAACGCGATGAAAACATCTACCAATTTAATAGAATAACGCCACTGACTAAATAACTAACCCATTCAGTTCAGGTGTATAGACAAATAGATACAAGTAAATTGGACCATAACACACGCTGACCGATGGTATGATGGAACAGTTAGCAACCATTGTCTATCCCATTCACTAAATTGAACTGTCCCATAGGACTCATTCCTGTTACAGATGCCATATTCGATACGCGAGACAATTTAAGGTATAAAAGGTAATTTTCTCGGGAATTGCGTGGAAATGTGTATCGTTCATTTAAAAATATTTTGCCCTCAGGTACGATTTTCTTTACTTTATTGGTTGTAATATGTTTTATGTTTAAAGCAATAAAATGTTGTTTCTTTGGACATGTATTTAATTGACTAGGATATTTTGTTTTGGTCCATTGTGAAATCCAAAACACAAGCATTTTCTTGAAAATTTGCTTAATATTTTGAATGTCTTAACCATGACCTAGCTTTTTATGCTCTTTATTATCATTATCATCGTGTTAGCCTCAAATGGAGGACACGTCCAGCGTGATCCTGCGGTTTTATTCAGATCGTATGTCCATCTAGCGGGTGGAGGCCCTACGTTGCGCTTGTCGGTACGTGGTCTCCATTCCAGCACTTCCATACGATACGATTCCATCGGTTATTGGTTCTGCGTTCCAAGTACCCTGCCCACTGCACCTCAACTTACTTATCCGCTGGACTATATCAGTAACTTTGGCTCTGTTATGAATTTGATACGATCGCGCAAAGAAACTCCGAGTTTGAGCCTCTCCATAGCTTATTGAGCTAGTTTGAGTTGGCTTACAAGGTCCATGATAAGAGACCACGTTTCACTGCCTGGTCATCGCTGGTAATACACATTGGCCCAAAACTTTCAATTTGAGTCATTAAGGTATGTCAGTCAAGAAGATGTTTTGTAGCTTTCCGAATGCCCCTCAGCCGGAATAGTTTTGGCTATTGACGTCTTTCTTCAAGTTGGTTTTACCTAATTGGAATATTTGTCCTAGGTATACATACGAGTCAACAACTTCAAGGAGCGAGCTCTTAACTAAAACTAGGTTGGGTATAAAATGGACATCACACATTATTTTAGTCTTCTCCATGTTCATTCTGAGACCCACTTGTTAAGAAAATCGATTGAGATCTTCGAGCATTGTGCCTAAATCTTCCAAAAATTCTGCTATGGCCATCGGAAAATCAAAGACGAGTGATGTATTCACCATTAACGTTTTTGAGGTGTATTTAAATGGCGAGGTTCAATGAACTTAGCACCCACCGTTCGGAGAACTTCTATGAGCCTCTTGTTAATCCCGTCCACCGACGCAAGGTTCTTCAAGCAATCGAGTGATTTGAAAGTTCTAGCTGCAAGCTCTCAGGGTTTTGGATATGGGCGTGAGTAGTTCAGAGCGTAGACTTCATCAAGCGGGACCTTTCATGTTTAAAGTTAATATTCAATGTGTCTCTTACCATCCTGTGATCTCTACTGGTTTTTACTATGTGGTTCATAGAGACATTATTGAATATTAATTTTTAGTTCGTCAAGATGAAGTAAATCTCACTGAACTCTTCCTTCAACTCAACAATCTTCTTGTCAGTCCGCGTTGTTTAAACTTTCGTGTCTTACCAGGGGCAATTTTCACGGCCAATTTGGGTAGTAGCCGTGTGACTACCGGAGATTATTAGCAATCCCTGCTCCGTTGTTACCATAGCTTGGGATGACGAAGCTGCCGGGGAGTGGGGGATTAGTAAAAATGTTTTTCATTTGGGGTTTATGCCGTATTATTGCCACGCTGGGCAGTGACTTTATGATGAGGATGCTGCCACCCAGCTTCGCCTTTTATTCACTTAAAGCTTATAAATAAATTTATTTCCAACATGGAGTCTTGAATGTGTATTGGTCTATGATAGATCTATGTAACAGATAATATTTTCTTTAGTGCTTTTGGAAATGGCTTTAACAAGGAGAAAACGTACAATTTGAATCCAAAAAAAAAATACATTTTCTAAGTTCTGTAAGAGCGTCATCGTTTAGGTGTACGAGAAATAAATATAAATTTTGAAATTGTTATTTTGTTAATACAATGTCTAATTACCACATCTATATCCAGAGCACACCAAAAGTCCGCTCGCGCCCCACTAACGGGCAATCAACGTTGTGTGACGGAAGGTTACATCGATACTTCAGTGCGTACACAGATGGTGTACTGCCCCACTGGCGCCTACATTAGTCTTATTGGAGGACATTGAGTTTACTATGTTGATGTAACATAAAAGAATAACGTTACACTGGGTCTCCTTTATCAATATTATGTTGGCAGTTGTTTTTTGTTGGTTGTATGTAGTGTTATTTATTCGCGGTCTCTACAGCATAGGACCAATTCTCTCACTTTTGTTTGAGGCAAACGAATGGTCCTATTGTTATTAAATATTACTAAGCAATGCATCTGAATTCATTGGTTAGTAAATTTAAACACAAAATTTAAGTAACTTTGTTTTGAATGGTCTGTTGTCGGAGCTCTCACAAATTTGCTTTATGAAGTAAAATATGAGTATAATTAATAAATTAAATTCGATTTATTCTCATATTTTACTTCAAAAAACAAATTTAGAAGAGCTTTTGTTGTGGTCCTAACTGAGGAACTTTAAATGTGTTATGAAAACAAGATACGTACCACAGAAACTCTGGCCGAACATAATTAATGTTTGTGTAGGTGTGGGTATTAATCCTGTAATACCAAATTTTTAAGTAAAGCAATATAACTAAATAAACGACATTTGCAACTTAGTATACATGGACATGATACATAAGAATCTTACAAGGTTTTGACGTGACAACGTCTTATAAATTGGTTTACCGGGTGACACTTCAAGAAAATGCGTTACGCTCCGCTCACGTTATGCACTCACAATGAGAGCGAGTGAGAGGCACGCGTCCCTTCCACTCGGGCATGTTTAGCCCGCCTAAGAGCGAGAGAGACAGACATAAAAAGTGAAAGGCACGCGTTCCTTCCACTCGAGCACAGTTAGCCCGCCTAAGAGCGAAAGAGATAGGCATACACACCGGTTCATGTGTTGCGCTTCTATTTTGCTTAGGCGCCTGCATATTCACATTAAAATCATTTTACCACTCAAAGTCGTTGTCACGAAAAACTTTTGCCCGTATACCGACTTTACAAGCAACCAATTTTTTTTGTTTTTTTTTTATTTTGCATATGAAACAACCTATCATTCTTTATGCTTACGCTTTACACTTAAAGTTTAAGGAGAGGTACGATACGTCTTTCCACCTTATTTATGTTCCCGATAAAATCTAGAGAGCTTAGAGCGCACTTGTAAAAGGTCCTTGTAAGGCACCATTTGTGCAGTAATGCAATAATAATTTAACTTGAATGTGTTAAAAAAACGCCATACAGTACGACTAACCGACGTGAATTATGTCCTTGAGATTTTAATCGACGTTTATGACCTTATCTTCTATCAAGTAAATTTAAAAGTAATCAAATATAATCCTTTTCATATGACATGAACCTCCACGAATGTAAGGATCGGCTATCTAGGATGGATTTGGCTATTTATCCAAAGAGCTTTTGCTATTGTTGGGATAACAACAAAGTAACACTATGGGGATAAATTTGCCAAAAATATACGCTTTGTAATTAATCATTTTATAAATAGAAAATATACGGATATTTTCCGCTTAGCAAAGCAACTCAAACATAAAAAGAAACATAAACATCACCAAGTTCTTCTCATGCATCAAAGTGCGCGCAATAAAATATTTACATCAAACGAACTAAAAGTATAGTAAGTAAAGTAACTAAAAGTAAATATTCACATCAGACGAAGCTTTCACGTTTTTTTAATTTAGCCGTATAAATTAAGCTTTTTCGGTAAAAAGTGACCTAAAAGAGACCTAATTAAGAAAAAGAGGACTGTTGCTCATACTTGCTGCACTTGGCAGGTGTGCTGGTAATCGAAAAGTATAGCGTTGACGAGATAGCTGCTGCCCAACGGTGCCCAATACTTCAGCCGTCTCTTACAACACCTAGTCAGTGTTATTTGACAAAATACAAGGTGTGGCCTACATTTAGTATCTAAAACTCTCTTCTGCTTTTGCAGCTACCCCTTAACAGATGACAACCATACTATTCATCTCTTCAAACTGCTTGTACTTTGTGCATTGCGAGTGGAAACCCCTTAAATTTGACCACACGCAAGCCAATTTAGGGATGGAGGTAGAAGGTATACCGTGTCAGCCTTGGTTGGGTCCTTACGTGCTTTCCCTGCTGTTTCCTAAGTCATCACGATTTCATTAGTCAAAAGGTGATTACAGGCTTTTTTCAGTATGGTAGATAATGCTGGGTAATACAGCGTTATGACCTACAAGAGAGTCCTGTATGACTCTTTATTAAGACATGTCAAGAAGTATTTTTTATCTGATGCCGATAGGACAATCTCTGGAGGTTTGTACTGTAAACTGTTTGAAATTATTTCCTATACCATAAAATTTTGAATACATAGTTTATTGTCATTTATTTATTTTAAACGCCATGACTATATATTCTTTGGAAAGAATATATTTTACTGTTAAAGTATATGAAGCTCGCTGAAAATACACATTATCCTATCAACATGATATCTACAGGTTGACGTTCTGTAAAGCGTTTTGCAAGTTAGCATTATTCCAGTTACGTAGGTATCACGTTTGACGAAGACTAAGTTATATCTCCTCATCCAGAATACTAATGTCAAGATTATCATAAAGCGGTTGGTGCTCCGCTATTCAACTGTTTATTGTACGTAAGTATGTATGAAGGTACGCGACGATAGTAAAGGTTTCGAAATATTGAATTAATAAATCTGTTTAAACGCTGAGCTGTTTTGCTGTGGTCTATTTTGCTTATGTCTGCATGTAAGTATGTTCAACAATAATATTTGCTTTGTAAACTACATAAAAGATAACTTACAAATTAAAATTCTTAGTCGGCAATTTATTATCCATATCAAATTGTTATTCGGAATCTGTGTAATCAAACATTTTTTATTAATATCAAACAAAATTTTATCAGCTTCTTTGTGAATTATTCTACTGTGTAATCCTCATCATATCAGTCATTGGAAGCCCATAGCTGGACATGGGTTCCCCGAGAAATGGGGAATTTTGCCCTTGGTTGCCGCGCTGGGCAAGCGTGTTGGAAATCGCAGAGCATTACTTTCGCTGAGAGACGCTGCTGCCCATTCTCATTCAAATGTACAGGATTTGAGTATAGGACAATATAAATAACACTTCTTGCAAAACCTCTTGGTTAACAGTGCACGCATTGCTCCGATTTCTAAATATAAAAACATATCTGGGGCGAGTTACTCCTCTCTCTTGCACCCAAAAACGACTGTGGTGGAGGAATTTCGACTAAAACATGCGCACATTTTTTTTAATTTGGTGATATCCCAGCAATTTATAGGTGAATTTAAATATAAGGATAAGGTTTTACTTCAAAGAAAATTAAAATAAAATTTTAATTCAATTGAACATCTATAAAGGTTTTTTAAGCGTCTTTTATATTTTCCATAATAGTTAAATATAAATAATCAGTGTAATTGTTAAAAATGGTAGAGGTTATTGCGGGAACTTGAATCTTTAATAATATAGTGATTTAAAGTAATTCTCTCACAGACTGTCAGAAGTATAGTATCACTGCATTTATAGACAATTTGGAATTATTCGCTTTAATACATTGCGTGGTGGAGATTATTTCATTACATAAGAAGCGATTTGCACATCATTGGCTACTACCAACGCTCCCATGAGTGAATTATCGGACGGGAATTTAAAGCTCGTTACATTCGGAAATAATAAGCTACTTAATTTCATCACTTAATTTGCGTTAGAATAAGGATAACTGCTGCCATTTTCTTTCACAGCGTGGCAATTCATTTCGATAATAACAATCTTATCTATACATTCAGTAGACAGACAAATTATCGTTTTTGATTTCTTTCTCACTACGACAGTTCCATAGCAGATAAATGAGTTAATTTTTCTTACCGAACCGAAAAAAGTGTTATCCTTAATTACAATTGCTAATGTTTTCTTTAAATTTTACTGCCTAATTTAAAATTAAAAATGTTATTAAATCATCAAACCAAAAAAAAATTGAGTTATAAAGAACCATGTATATAATTATACGCAAATATTAAGAATATCCGTCAGTTATTGAACGTTAAAATTGTTGCATCGAAGATAAAAGTTACCATTTTAATAACATATATATATTTGCAAACGTAAACGTGTTTAGTTGTATAGTTGTTGTCATATCTAAGGCTTATTTATAGATCTTTGAGGTTCTCCAACATACAATACAAGGGTGTATCTTAATTTTTACGTAATCAGAAAACATTGCGATCTCCTTTTGCCAGCTTGACGTCCACGATAACTGTGCAAATATCCGCTCAGCCGTAACAATTGGATATACTCCAACAGCCAAGTGTGGATTTAATGCGATAAACAGAAATCATAAAGAACGGTTTAGACTTAATAAGTACTTGGCAGGTTTTGTCGTGAGTTTCCTATTAGAATCCTTTGCCAGAATTTTGGGGTTGAGTCGGGTTCACATAAAGCTTTGAAGTTCTAATTTTTATGTACAAATGTAGTTCAGCTGTTTAATAACTCTTTGAATATTTATGAATTCAAATCATATGGTTACGTAAATTTTAATAAATAGAATGGTAAGCATAGACAAATAAGAAATAAAAGTGCTATTGAAATCTTAAAATATATCTTTGAATGGCATTGATGCTCTATTTATAAGGTATGGTATAATAATTCTTTCAATACACGTCAAGAAACCAAAAGATGATTTTCTAACAGTAAAATTAAAATGTAGCAAATAATAATAATAATTTATTTGTCTTACACATATAATAACAATTTTGGTATTAAAACTTAATTGTATCTTTTAAATCATGCATCTGACATGAGATATAAGTCAATTAAGGTTTTTTATTCTATTAACGATCACATTGTTTATCAATATTTTTTATTATTGGTAGTAAATCATCAAGATAAATTTTCGTTTCAGATATCTTATATCCAAACATAATTAGTGAGAATATTATTGCTTTCATACAACTGTAAAAGAAATAGTTCATCTCCTGAAAGTTTCAATGTAAACGCAGCCTTATTCACACGCCCGACACAAGGCTTTCGTTAATGTTTACTTATTGTATTGTTCCGCCCTTAATATTGCGACAAATAAGTCGACAAACCGTTCACCATAATTTTTGCTCTAGCGTGCATTTTATTTTTTTATGAAACAATACGTGTTTTAGCTCAGAAGGACTTGGAACTCCACTTTGAGAACTACCATCCTTTATTTGTTTACATTTCATTTGCATTTTTTTTTATATAGGATTTCTTATAATACTGTGCTTAATTAACACATGCTCAAGTTGCCCAATGATTTCAACTTTTCCTCGAATTTTACAAAAATTTACAAAGGAGTACTTTCATGAAATTAACACTGGCAGATAGCATTAGTTTTAAGGAGGGTAAAAATAAAAGTAATCTTAATTTAAGATCTAAAACAGTATAATGTTATGAATGGTTATGAAACGCATTCATTAATAATTTAGGAGCTGAATATAAGATCTGATTACACGCAATAATTTATAAAATTGACCACCGATAACCCAGTAGAAGGCATTGCAAAATATATTTTGTAGTATTATAATCTCCGTCGAACAATGTCGCGTTGTGCTCACATCTTCTCATTTCGCAATACGCGCACTCAAAGGTTTCCTTTACGAGATGATCTCCAATACGAAGAAGATCCGTAGAATCGAGAAGTAATAACTTTTGCACACCCATTGGAGTGCAAAATAATGAATACGCCATCCTTTGCGAAGTGAAATGTATATTACAAAGATCAGTGTAGACGCCAAAGGATCAATGCAATAAAGCAACTAATATCAGAAGCACCTTTGTCAAATAGAGTTTTGTTGCAGAGAAAAGTAGACGACCTATTAACTGTAGAGGTTTTAATATAGAAATGAATGTTGTGAAGAGTTTAAAAATCAGATTTTTAAATATTTGTTTTACGGCGAATATACATACTTTCTTTTGTTTATGAGGACAACCTAACATTTAACAACTCACACAGAACACAACAATATCTCAATAGATAATAAATACAAGGATTGAAAGAAAAATTATTAACTGTGTTATTACCCAATTGAAAAACAAATATTTAAACGGTAACATTCAGCTTAATTGCTTGTACGTTTCGCTTTAATACAGAGCGTAAAGCAAACAATAACAATAAAATATTATGAATATACTGATGTGTTTTTGGCTCAGTTCCAAAAGTCAATAAATACTCCAAGCTATGCAATAAGAATAATCTGTTCCAGAAATATAATAATATCTATAGACATTTTTACTACGACTATTATATAGACAAATTAAGTTCATAATAGGACACTTAACTCAAAATGTATTTTTAGAGATGATGATAATAATATTTCAGATCTGAGTAATATATAAAGGTATATTATAGATAACTCATAACGTAATTTGCATAGAATATTGTGCCAAAAAAAATATTTAACAATAAAAAGTAGATCAAAGCATAGATACCATAATAATATGGTATCTATGTTAGACCTACTTTTTTGTTATAAGACAACACAGTCGTATAATATTTATTTGTGTGATTAAAAAGTAAATCAACGTATCTTTGTTTATGGTACAATTTTAATTATAAGATTAATATTTTCCTTGAATTTTGCACATTTTATATTTATATTTTAATAAGGATTCAATAATAACACAACAACAAAAGATTCTTGAAATAAAAAAATGGGGATGGATTTTTGGAAAGATCCCAATATTCACAATAGCATACTTGTAGTTTCCAGAGAAGCAATACTAATATTAATAACATAACTTTTGTCTTTTGAGCAACTCTTTTATACTTTGTCTAAGTAATGTAATCTCTTAAAAGTAAATACTAATGTATTAATTAGACAGCTGAAATTAAAAGATGAATACTTTTCATTACCGGATAGCATACTACAAATTGTGCATGGAAATTTAAATTTAGGTAAGTTGTTAACTATTAGCAAGAAGATTGAACGACTTGCAAAAATATGAACTCGAAAATTAATGAATTGAATTATTCTTTTTCTTTATTTGCTGATTATCAAGATCAAGTTTTTCTTAAGAGCATGATTGAAGCTCCGATTGTAATATCATCAACGGGTTACAATTAAAACATACACCACTACAAAGTTGAAGCAGACTGCTGGTAAAGATATATTTCTCCTGTTTACGTTTTTTGTATTTTGAAAACGGGTTCACTTTTTATTTGAGAAGATAGAGTATCAGACAAATCGTCATTTCAGTTCTTAAAAAGAGAAAAAAGCTAAAATATAACATATCTAGAGATATTTGTTATTTTCCTTATTACTATAGTATTTAATATTATTTTTTTATAGATAAATCGCGTGCTAGGACTCATTCCTATTCAATAAGATTTTTATTTAGACTATAATTCCAAGCTTCAAGTAATTATTGTAGATGCCACTAAGAATAATTACAAAAAAGTATTGTTTTGCGAAAGGACTTGGGTTTAATAGGAGAGAAGTACGCTTTCCGGCCCGTAGTAATCAAACGTTGCTTAAAAAAAAGGAACGCAAACCCACAATCCAATTGTGCTTCACAAATCAAAATGATATTATGTTAATTTTATACAGAATAATACCAATAAAAAATTGTGCTCGAAGTTTTAAATTTACGTGTAAAAACTGAAATAAAGTTAAAAAACTAAAGCAATGTCCGCGTTCGCTTTTCATTTTCTAAAATCACTGCAAAACTTCGGTTGGCGCTTTGTTAGGGTGAATTTTGCATTCGAAAGCTGACTTCAAACTCCAAGAGTTATTCGAATTTTATTCTCAGTTTTTGTGTTACCAGATTTTTGGTCGAACTTTACTTTGCTTCTTAATTCTATGGAATCAAGTGTAATAAAATTTGTCAAGCCCTGGATTACTGGCGGAGTAGAATAGTACCTCCCTCTGTACCAGGTGACGTAAGAGGCGACTGTGTACCGGAACTGACAAATAGCGGTTTATCCATCTTCATAGCGGCCGTCAAACATCCATCATCTGATATGATGGTGATTACGACACCTGGTACAGAGAGAGGTACTGTTCTAATTTGCCAGTACCTCACGGCTAATGACATCCAAAAATATAATTAATACCTTTGTGAAATACCAAACTGAATAACGATATACCATTACAGATTAGACCTACCGGCAGAGTAATATTAGTACCCTTTGAATCAGGAGTCATTATGGACGACAACAGAATTATTATGGACGGACCCGATGGCACAGATGGTAGTGATCCTATCCTGTGTGTCAAGGATCATGGGTTCGACCCCCACCCACCCTCGACAAATCTTAAAATGATAATATTTATGATTGTACTGTCTGGGTGTTATATTTGTGATTCCTCTATTGTCTGATGTCCGTAACACAAGTCGTTTCGGTGACTTACTATGGAGTCAGATCAATATGTATGATTACTTCCAGAGGTTTTAAGTAAAAGAGGATTCAACTTCAATTATATTTGTTAAAAACAGCTTAATAATATTTAAAAATATTAACTTTTCAAAAAATAAAGTTAAGACGAATTAATCGTTTTTATTTTCTTTTCTGTTTTTTCTGCAAACCTGTGCATTGTCCCTAACGACAAATAAATTTATGACCATTGATTACCTTGTGTGAAATATGTAAATATTACTGAAAACTAAATGTGTTTACAAAGTGATGTGACTATCTTTTTTGGCCACTAAAATATTGAAAACGTTATTAATTTATACACTATAGACTAAAGTCTACGTTCAGATTGAAGACCTTAGCGATAATATGTTAATGAGTTTTAAGCGAAGCTCCTTCGTGTAGTGTGGAGCGCGAAGTGCATCAGTGTAATTGCTTGCACTATCTAAACAGCTTACACCGGCATTAATTTGGGATGTACGGTTTGAGATAACTAGATATGTGCCGTAGTAACAAGCTTGACAAACTTCTGAGCCTTATTATCTGTATTAGTTCAGTAAATTGTATTTGTTGTTGATTGAAAATATTGCTTATACTTTATAGCCATGTAAATAAGTTGTTGGATCGTACAATACATCCTGTGTGAGCATAAATATTATACAGCTTATCTTTAAGTTCTTTTCTTCTGTATATGTGTATCACGATAATAATGATAATTTATATATTTTCTTTTCTCCCGTAGTAACAGTTACTAAAATGCTTGAACTAAAAACTATTTTCAAAATAATATATGTGAAAGACTGTCATCCATTCTTGTAAAACCATGTCTGACAAATCACTAGTCTTTCCACGTCCAAACTGATCAATATTTATAATTAGGTATCACGATAGCCGAAACCTACATAAAAGGATAAACAATATTTAGTTAAAAGTACAATACATTCCTTGAAAGACAAAATCTTTGTCAATGCAGGTAAGTGTACCAATTAGAAATTATGAAAATGTAAAAATGTGAGTGTGTATGTTTAAATAAATGTGTATATCGCAGAGTAGCAATTACTGATTTACCAATAGATAAATACATACATAAGTAATCTAAAAGATTATTGTATTTATGAAAAAAAATGATAGTTAAAATCTATTTGAAATATTTTTTCATAAATTTGTGATTTGTTAAATATTAAATAATGTTATAAAAAATACCAATTATTTCAGTATAAAAAAGCAAAATAAAGATAAATATTGCCTTGAAATCCACGTTTATTCGCATCCACTAAAACAATTCCAAACGAAACGGTCAGAGCATGGAATAAATATGATAAAAGTCCGGGGCAAACAACCGGATCAGCAAACGACGAGACACGAGGGCCGGCCCAGACATCAAGCCCTGAATCTGCATTCCAAATTCAGCAATTGACATGCTGCGACTGGAGTATCGCCTCAATCACACCGAACTACATCTTTATTCTAAATACAGATACAATATATTTATACTTTCTTATATAGCAGCAATGCATAAGATTGCATAGATTTTTTCTTGTGAGCTGTTTCACCATGTTCATTATATCCATAAAAAGTCTACCATTTGACATAGAACCTCTTACTACCTTTTCCCACCTAAAGTATTAAGCTGCGCTGTTGCGGTACCGTTGGCGCCTCTTACGATATCTGCTACAGAGAGAGGTACAATTTTACTTTGCCGGTACCCCATGGCATAAGGTGTTTTTTTTATTCAATAACAAATTTACAAATATCTGTATATATAAACACGTGATTGTAAGCTTCACTATATCTTATACATGCCATTTATATTTCCATTGCCTCTCTCACCGTACAGGTAATGCGTAAGGTAAAGAAATGCAAACAACCTTTCAAAAGATCTTCTGGTTTATTTCATCCAATGATTTTCGTACTCAGCAATATAGAAAAAATATGATCAAATAATATTTTCTAACATTTACTAGTTTAATTATACTAAAAAACAACTCTTTAAGCGGCAGTAAAACGAGATTTAATTAAATTTTTACATTTTTTTTTAAGTTTAGGTTATCTTGGGGAAATTGTTCACTTTATTTAATTTTTGTAAATACCAAAGCCGTAAGTTACCGTCCGAGTAGAATAGTGTAGCAGGTATCGCAAAAGGCGACTAAGTTACCAAAACCGATTGATCGCGGTATATCAATCAGATAAAATGTCGCTCATATGCGCAGGGGGGGGGGGGGCAGCAGCACCCTCGTCCCGAAAGCTGCGCTCTGCAATAGCCGGCAATTATGGGCAAAATTCTCCCTTTCTTGGGGAGGCCTATGTCCAGCAGTAGACTTTCAATGGCTGTTATGATAATGGTTGTTATGAATACCAAAGAAAATATCAAGTTACTAAAATCTTTACGTAATAAATGCTTAAATTAAGTATGCTGTGTGTCAATTAAATATTAGTGTTATCAATTTAACTAATTTATTATTTTTGGTGCATTTTATATGCTTTCACTGCTCTCTCTCTCTATAGAACCTTTAACTGTGCCAAATTTGACATAAACCGTTTGCAAAATTACCTTTGCAAACCACAAAGTTATCGTTTCAAGTAATAGTATATATTATCCGTAAAACTTCAAAAAGCTTTATTATAATATATTCTTGAATCAAAATATGATATGGGAATCTCAGGTACGATATTAATAGTTGCAGTTCCCGGTTATATTATTCAATTATAAGATTGAAACATTTACACCCGTTCGTAGACTCATTTTACACACCACAGAACAAAGTAAGTTAAAGGCAATAATTCCAATACAGCACGGTATAATAGTCAGCCATCTGACTAGAGTCAGGCTATAACTTTCTATTCCTTACAATAGTTACAGAGATTGCACCTGGGAGCCGTCTTAGTACCATCTTAGTCTAAACTTGGAATCAGATAAATCCTCTGTAGTTTACTCGCGCTACAGACGACAAATTGAGTTATCAACTGTGGGGATGCCGAGACATCATTTTTCTTCGCAAAATGAAAAACAATGCGAGCCGATATTCACTTTGACTTGTGAGGGAGGTAAGTGGTGGAAATTTATGGTTCACCATTTTACGCGTTAGACAATTTACGCGTAAGCTTGGAGGTAGATAATTTTTTTTTTTTAATGTTCACACAACATCTCATATATTGACCTGACTCCAAGGAAAATCGCTTCAAGCACTTATGTAACAGACATGAAACAACAGAGGAATCACAAATATAATACTTAATTACATATTTTCAACACCCAGACACAGGACAAACACAAATATCATCATATAAACATTTTTCCTGAGTTGTGATCGAACGTATGACCCCTTGGCGCATAAGATAGAATCACTACCATATGCGCCATCGAGCATAGCTTATGTATTGTAAATTATGTATTTATATAACTCAAATGGAGATTTTTTTATACAATTATATTATAGCTTTTGTTGTACAATTTTTGATTCGAATGTTCTAAATTAAGAAATAATGAGAAATAGTATAATATACAAATAAGGTACTAAAATAGATAGGTGGTGGTATATCCATCTGAAACAGTGCATCCTGTCGCGAAACACAAGCGTGGACAAGCTCCAGCACGGCAATTATGGGCAATTAACCTCCTCTCTTGGAGAGGCTTATGACTAGCAGTGGAATTTCTGGTTGGCTGGTGGTACTGGCAGAGTAGAATAGTTTCTCTTCCTACACTAGGTGTCATGGGAGGCGATTATGGTACCAGAACCAACAGATAGTAATATATCCATCCGCAACAGTGTACCTCAAATACACAGGGTGGAGATGAGTAGCAGCATCCTCGTAAAAAAGCTACGTTCTGCAATTGCCAACACGCATACCCAGCGCGGCAATGTAGACAAAATTCCTTTTTTCTTAAGAATGCCTATGTATCTTTTGTCTTATGATGATGATAAATCAAAAAGTTATTTAGACTATAATGAGTTATAGGGGAATAACGAAATCAGAACTGATATCCAATGGGTTCAAAAGGAAAACTGACGACGACAACTACAGCGAAAGACGTTCATCAACAGGGTAACAGATGATCTGACTAGCATTGCAATATTGTGATAGATGGAGGCCGTTTGTATAAATTATCTCATTGGAAATCTTTTAGCGAGGTATAATATAATTGTAAACGGCTGAAAAGATGACGAGATAGCAATTACAATAAGCGGGATTATATTATTTTAAAAATATAACTTTTACTTGGATTTAAAACTCCTTTCAACATCAGTGACCTACCTTATAGCAGTTGAATCAATTCATAGATTAGATGGGTTTTTGTAATTAATAAATTATCTAATTCTTAAATTTTGTAATTAACACGAAGTCAGTAAAATACTGCTTTGATCTTACCTCGCTTTATTTTTACAAATCATTTCTTTTTTTACTTGAAGTAGATCTCATACAAAAATCGTTTGTATGAGATCTATAGGCTGCGGTTATGTTTACGCTGACTATACGCTTATTTATCAACAACAAAGAACGAAAATAAAGAAAATAAAGAATACAAACTTTCCCGTTTTGATTTTTGTTAGACTGTTTAAATGCAAAATGTTTTAATTTTATATCAAAATGTGTCATAGTTATACAGGATACTTAAAAAAATCATGCGCAAGAACGCTAACACAAGTGAAAACAAATAATTTGTGATTTAATTACATTATGTTTAACAATCATTCTAATATCACAGACGGCAGGACAGTAATATCTAATATTAATTAAAATGTTTTCAGTCAATCCTAAATGCTTGCTTTGTAAATCGAACTTTGAAAATCTCACATAGCATAAAAAATAAGTAGAGTGTAAACAAATAAAAAACATAGAAATCCTTTTTCTCTTGAAAGAGCTTCAAATTATACTAAAACTTATTTGTGTAAACATAAATTCTTCAGCCGTCTGATCGCATGTAAATGAATACAAACTTTCCCGCATAAATACATAATGTATGCGAATAATGTACAGAAATTACATTGGATATAAAAAAACTCAGCTATAATTATTTTTGATTGATATAACATCCGTACTGTATTGTTCTTGTTCTAGAAAAAAGGGTTATCTTGTAGAGCAGAAACCAATGTATAAATTAATAGTAATTGTAATCTATCTACAATATAAATACGTTAAAAAAAGCAGTTTATCTTGATCTTCAACTATGATCACTTTCAGCAAGGAAAATAGCCATGGAGTACCACAGTAGAATAGCTAGTACCTCTCCCTAAGTGGAGACTGAGGCACCGGAACCGACCGATGACCGAGGATATAACAATACATTGGCATTTTTTAAATGTACTCAGATGATTTCGCTGTAGAGTACCGATATATTAAACTAGTACTCCATACCAGATGTCGTAAGAGGTTACTGCAGTACAGGAACCGACAGATGGCGATATATCCACACGTAACAGCGTAGGCAAATATAACACGGCGGAAATGGGCAGCATTATCCCGTCGCATAGCTACGCTCTGCCATTGCCACCACGCAAATCACCACCACCATCCAAATTTCCCTCTTTTTTTAAAAGGCCTTTGTCCAGCAGTGGACGTTCTACGGATGCTTTAATGATGATGATGACTTATTATTGAGCTAAGTAAAAAAGTACCTTAGCCAGTACCAGGTGGCGTAAGAGGTGACAGAGTTACCGGAACTAACAGATGACGGCATATCCACTAGAAACGTATAGCTCAATGCTCACTCTTGAATAGTACGAGAGGTCTATATCCAGCAATAAACGTTTTTTAGTTGCTATGATAGCTGAGCTGTACACAATATCATAACGCTTATAAACTTTTTTATTAGTTGGTTATTAATTTAAATATACAATTAATGTATTGGTTAGTAAAGTAGCGTCACTGGCACAAAATTTTAATAATTTTTCGGATATCGTAAGTTTCTTGTTTCCTTGGAAATTTTTGTCCTTCAGTATTTTTAGTATAATTTTGTATGTGTTATATTAAAATATGTAAAAACAACAAGCCGAAAGGTACTGGCAAAGTAGAATATTACCTCCCTCTATACCAGTTGTCGTAAGAGGGGACTAAGATACCAGAAGCGACCGATGGCGGTATATTCATCCAAAACAGTGTAGCTCAAATACAGAGTATGGGGATGGGCAGCAGCATTCCCGTCGCGAAAACTGCGCTCTGCCATTGCTATTACGCTTGCCCTGCGCGGCAATCATAGAAAAAATTCTCCCTTTCTTGGGGAGACCTATGTCCAGCAGTGGACTACCAATGGCTGTAAAGATGATGAAAATTAAAATTATATAAGTGATTCCGAAGATAAATATTTTCTTGTTGGGTAAGGTAACAAAAATATTTGCTATGCTATGAAGAATGTTACTCCAGGGAGCGTATACAGTAACGGCCATTTCTCCTGTTTGATTTATATATGTACTTACAGATAATAACTTAGTTCTAATATTAATTCATGATAGACATTTAAGTATAAAAGTGTAAAACCTGTTATATCTACATAAGAACTTAGTTGTAGGGACTCTATCGTGAATAATTGGCACATAGAAAATCCGTTAAAGTTAGAGAATCAGTTCCAAAAGTTAAACAGACAAAGACTTTAAATTCCAAATTTAATGATCAACTATAGTCACTGCAAATATTCCGTCATATTTTCGAATCATCATCGTCATTAATGTCATTCATAAAACGTCCATTGCTGTAAATTCCTCTTTTGTTGGGAATTGGGAATGGAAAAAGAGGAGAAATTTGCCCATAAATTCGCATAGTTTCATGATACGAATGCTACTAACCATCACCTTGTCACATCATCACTGAGCTATGCTGTTTCGGGAATTGCCATCTGATACCTCAGTCACCTTTTTCAATATCTCGTACAGGGGGTAGAATTTTTTTACTATGTACGTAATGGCACGTAGTATTTCACAATAATACAGGTTATTAATTAAGCTTTAATTTTTTTCTGGTGCATCCCACATGCTCTCTGATTAAAAACTAATGTAAAAGAGAGATTCCCCTGAATATTTATTTCGTATTTTATTAAGAGAATTTAGTATTGTTTGTTTTTCCATATTTGCAATCATATTTCTAAAAACGTGTGTGCGGGCAAAAAAAAGGACATTTAGTAATAATACGAATATGTTAAACGTAAAGAAAGTAAGTAAATAATGTTTTGAACGTTACATAAAACATTTTTACGTAAACAATATAAACGCGAGGTTATATTGATACCCCTTTACTTCGGAGATATTGCAAACGTCCTAATGTATTACGCCAACTTGTTTGAAATGGGTCTCGAGTATTGTTTTTGTTGTTCCATTTTGGCAATAGGTACCTCATAAATTAAAGTGGAAAAATGATGAATGGCTACCAAGAAAAATACGTGAAATATGTATTATATACATTTACAATACCTACTTTTGATTTGATTGATAAATGGTGAATACAAAAGTATGTATTCGAAAAAAATTACTATGTTTGTGATAAGCATAACATTGATAAATAGCATACTTACGGCTCATACTATTGCTGATGATAATAAATGAGACGAATACAAGTATGCTGTCAAATATACATTGAGAAAAAAAGAATCCAATGATAACAGTTGTAATTATTCATAATGAATTTGGTTAATATTAACCTTAACTCTAATTAAATTCGTAAATTGAAACCAATACAGATCAGAATCGATATCAGCAATCAGATAACAATATTGGTTTAACAAATAGTTTGTCGACCAAAAAAAACCATAATAACGAACAAAAATATTCTTTGCTTGAATATTGAACAAAATCAAGTCAATTTCAACTGCTATTAAGATAAATGGAAAGGTAAAATATAGTGTCATATTGCAATATAGGCAAAATTGGGTTTGGAAACCATAAGATTTTCCCAAAACGTTACTTTTCATAGTGGAGGGCTTGGTGGTAATCGCAATGCATCACTGAGCGCATATTCCCGGCCTGTTCTATTTGAGGAATGTCGGTTTCCAGGAATATACTATACTTGCTACAGATGAAATTTGATACAGAAAGGTACAACTTTTGGTCGGCCGGAACCTACGACAACATCTATCAGAAAAGAATAAAGATTAATGGGAAAATAAAGAATGAATGATACACATATCAAATAATTTGCTTATTGTCGGCATAACATTGAGCTCATAACCCAAAAGTTTCTGAGGGCAATACAATCAAAAGTTTCCACGCAAACCTTTTTAGTCAAACTTTTTGTGTAGATCCCTTACAAAACAGCCTAATTTGTGTTGTAATTTACTTGACAGGGGCACACATTTGGCTCAGTAATGACTTCAATTTGACTAATTTATTATTTAGACTGATTTAGGTTTTCTGGGAAATATCTTAAGTTTATTAAATCTAAAGGATGGTTTGCATTAATGTCGAGTCAAGTTTTGGATATGAGATTCGAATTCTTGATTTTTGATTCTCACATTTGGTAATCAATTATTTAGACAATAGTCCGTTAAATATATCGATAGTTAAAATGAAGTTGACATTTCTATTGCTAATAATTAAATATATAAATAACTATAATAATCTAACGCTTTGACGGGTCCGATAGCGCAGATGGTAGTAATTCTAACATGTGGGTAAAAATTTGTGAGTTCGATCCCCATCTAGAGCAAATATTTGTATGGTAAATATTTGTAGTCTGGGTGTTATTTATGTATGTATGTATTAAATTTGTAATTCCTCTATTGTCTGATATCCGTAACACAAGTCGCTTTAATACTTTAAACTACGTACGAGTATCTCGGACTCGGTCATATCGAGTATCTCGTATAAGATGCTATGTGAATTTATTTATTTTTTATAAACCTTAGCAGTTGTGCAATTATAGATCACCCAATGCAAATCTGTCAAAACCTTTTATTTTTAAGGAACTCTATTGATTGCGTTTGAGTTAAAAACTTGTTGAGATTTTATATTTCAGTACACTAAGCGTAGTTATTTGAATCTGGTAAATTTGAATTAACTAAAGACAAACTATAAATAATTCTGCGATTTTTATATGTGCTCAAATAAAATTAAATCATACTGTTTTATAGTTTGTATCATCTTTATCATTCAGGCCAGCTAGTGTTAATTGGTAAATGGTATTACAGTGGTCTTACGTTTTGCTTTGAAGGGAAGCATAAAGCAATATGTAAATTTATGTACATTCGCAAGGTACACCCTTTCAGAAGTATACGTCGACATATTTTTGCAGGGCGTTATATTTTAGCTGATTTTAATATCATCTATTACATATCATAGAACGTACGCAAAATGTTTATTTTTAGTGATATTATGATTAATTAGAACATTGTATTTAAGGTTTGAAGCTACGACTTTTTTTAGTATACCAGGTCGACAAATAAGCATACAGTCAGTGTCGTTGCAGCTTCTAGATAACACTAGTGCATTGTCAACCTTGACTTGAAGATATTATATCACATTACCCAATAATTTCACTGCTTCTCTCACTCTTCAAACCAGAACGTAGCCATACAAACACTGCTATTAAGCCCTAGAAATAGGTGCACCACCTATTTTCACCAATGAAGACGACCTTTGTATCAGGTCTACCTCATGTTTTTGTAAGCTATTTGTAAGAATCGTCAGCATGTATATTCTACTCTCCATTAATAAAAGCTAAAATTTTCTGTATTCTGCAGTCAAAATTCTTAGTTGTATGTAATAACTATATAGGTTATAAACCTTCGCAAAATGACAGTGACTTTTTACGAAGTAATCATTTTAAAAATATTATATTGACTGTTTCTATCATTTAGTTCCTCGATAACACTCGGCCTGATTTTTATTGTTTTTTAAGAAACATACATGTATATAATTAGAGCAAGAGTTTTATTTCAAGTAGGTTTTAAATTAAAATTAATTAAGCTACTTTCGAAAAATCAAAGGTAAAACAAGGCCAATAGAGAGCTCTTTACGTCGGATCAAGTACTCCAAAGAAAGGGTTTAAACACTTGATTTATAAATTATGTAGAGACAAAAAGCTGAACAAGCATTATAATAGCTTTGAGTGGCAATTTGGGAAGAATATATTTATATATTTACTTATAACATATACTTTGATACAAGTTCTTGTACGTGTAAACTGTAGAGCTAAGGTAAGTTTGCATGTGCTCATAATTTACAAGATTTTTTTTTAATAATGATGACACAAAAATTTAATCCAAAGGTCATGTGCTAGTTCCCGCTTGACTGTATTCTGTCTTACAAGTAATACTTGGTCAACATTCTTGTGACCGTTTTTTTTATCTTAAATTAATAGAAACCAGATTTCCTATTACTTTCTACCTTATTTCTTATTACTGTAAATGGTCGTTCTACTACAAAAAAATAACTTGGCGTGACTTTTCAACTTAATCATGTGCTCGACATTGCTATTTGTTTCTTGCGTCAACATACGCTAAAAACGTTACAGCTCTTAAATATTTTTCGTAGCGTAGTTTTAGATTTCATGTCCTTGTAGTCAGACAATAATTATATCAGAGTAATAAGACAATGTTTTTTAACTGATTTTTTTGCCATGTATATGATCTACCCCATGTAAATCAATAAATTAAGAATTTTAATAAACCACTTGGACTCCTTGGACTCTCACGTATTGAAACGTGAAACTATAATTTTACTAAAAAGTCAAGGCTTATTTAAAATTCACTCGCCTGTAAAATAAATCGATGTAAACCAGAAGTGTAAAGCTTTCCTATTTACTGCTCGTAATACATTTTTCGGGGTCTAGCAATCTGAATTGGGTCCTAAATATGTTATCTATCGAACCGTCACGTTCTCAGCAAAAAAAATTGTGGCGGGATAGCCAAGTTTGACGTAATTCAATAAGAAAAGGTTTTGGCCACACTCCCCACGGGGATAGGCTTCGAGTCATACCCAACAAATTGATGAGATTTATGGAAGAGATTCCCGAGGAAGTTAGCCGAAGGGAAATTAAGTTGGGCAAACTTTCAGCTTGTTCCCGATGTGCCCTTATCGTTTTACAGTAAACGAAAATGGTTTCTAAATTTTTCGTGTTTTTTTTAAAGAGTTCGAAAGTTTTGGTATCTTGCTGGTAACTTACTGTAATAACAGACACACCGTACAATATAAAGATGGTTATCTTAGTAACTAGAAGAATGTTTTCTTTTATTTACTGATAGAGAGAAAACAAAATATGTTAGATAACTTGTATTTAATAGTATTAAATAAAAAATAATGTGGCCTATAATACTTTTTTTTATTTAACGTCATCTATTCAAACGAATTCATCCATCTCATACATTGTCGTAATACCGAGTATAGTAGCTTAAAGTATTTGTTTTACAACTGAAAAATTGGTAACAAGGTAACAGTAACATATATTTAACACCATGACAGAATAAGTTTTAATCACATAAATATTAATAATATAGGATCCATAACAGGCCTGTCGATGCTATCACTCTGCGTCAATAAAAAATTCTGTAATATTGTAAATTCAATCTAAATCTAGTGTAGCAGCTAGATATTAAAAAATTATAGCAACTATCTTGGAATTAATCCCACAAATGTATCTTGGAATTTCTTGTTTATTTCCAATGTCTCGATACAGCCTATAAATATTAACTGCTCAAAGAGCACACATAAAACACACGCCTAATCTACTCAGCAATGGGTCTCTTTGAAAAGGTCATAAATCCAGTTTGTAACAAAACCGGGGATGAGGACAATTACAGCGCTCCGGTCGGTATCGACGGCGCCGGCACGGAGATATCTCATTTATTTCGCTTATCATTGCCCCGGGAGCGAGTATCGTCAACACAACAGCCATTTCTTACTGGCGGGCTACAACACAGGCGTCGTTCACAGATACAGATTTTTCAATACCAATTGAAAGTGTTTCATAAAGATTACTGTTACCCAACGGAAAAGCACGATAACTGATGTATCATCATATCTTCCACAGTATTAAATAGGCATTCCAAAGAGATTTCCAGCAGGACTGATTGAGTTCATCTCACGGTTGACTGTTCTAGACAAACGTACGACGTTGCATTTATTTATGTATCACTTGCATACCAAAATTCTACAGGATTATTGCCCATATTGCCATTACAACTTCCTTTGTCACTGGGCTTAGGACTTGTAGTTTGTCGCATGAATCCAAAGAGATCTACCGTATCTTCTTTTTCTTACTTCAGTTTATAAGTAGACGAATCTTATCATCATAGGCTCCAATCAATAAAATAGTCATTAGAGCAATATTACCTTGCTTATATTTTCTGCATAAGGATACCTTTACGAGGTGTAGTAACGACGACGGTACCGAAACCGTTAAATGGCGGCATTACTACCCGAAACAGCATAGATCATATGCACCAAAGTGCGGAAAAGCAAGCAGCATTCCCACAAAGCTACACTCTGCGAATGTTACCACGCCTGCCCAGAGCGGCAATTATAGACAATATACCCCAATAGCCATTTGTCCAGCAGTAAACTTTCTACGGTGGCTTTGTTGAAAATTGTGTAATTAAACAAACCAGGCTACACAAGCTTTCGGTGTAAATATTTTGGAGGATTAAAACTTTATCATAACAAATAGCTTATTTCGGTTAAAATCAATTTCGAATTGTATCGAAGCAAATACAGAATAAAAGATATTGTAATCGAATATCCGCTGAATCGCAGGAATACAGTATTATAGAAAAAAATAAATAAAATGTATGTTGTATGGCTCAAGAAATACATTATTGTGATATACAAATACATGATTGTTTATATTGATATGATACTGTGAGTCAATCACGTGAAAAAATCAAATATTACTCGATCTATTGATTCTCATGGGATAAGTAATCATTCATTTTCAGTTGATTAAAAAAAATATTTCATATTATTATCAATAAGCGTCTCCTATCTTGTTTAAAGTGGCCCATAATCGAGGAGACTGAAAGTGCAGGTGATAGTTATCTTATTTTTTACGCCAAGGTTCATGGGTTCGATTCCTGCCCAGAGCAAATATGTATATGATTATATTTGTGTTTGTTCTGTATCTGGGTATATTTTGAGTAGTATATTTGTGATTTTCTATTGTCTAGCATCCGAAACACAAGTGCTTTAAGAGACTTACCATTGAGTCAGGTCAATGTAAGAGATGTTGTAAGAATTATAATTTTTTTATTATGTTTTTATTTTTATATGAATGTTATTGGTTTAGTAAACAAGTATTTGTCCTGCTGGCTGACTCTGGCCAGGCCGCTCATTAATGTTCGGCCCTATTCTTGCGCTTTTCCCGCAACTTATGTGACACGACAGCTTTGCGACTACGGGATGGTGAGCGACTTTAATGCTACTGTTTCTCTCTGGACAAGAGGGAGTTGACTGTGGTCCGTGCGGTACCGGTAATAATGAGCCCTGGTCCATCGGTAAGACCTGTCGCAATTGGTGCTTGCAATGGTATTGGTCTCCGAAAGCAGTGCAAGGCACCGTAAGGACGGCGACTCCCTCTATTAATAACCATAAGGTCCATTAGTAACCATAAAATAAACAAATAGTTCTCTTCATTGGGGATAAGGGTGTGTGTTCCTCTCGCCCTTCAAACGGGTACGATTCTTTTTTTTATACGCTCATCTTATGGCTTCAATATTTCGTCCCCGCGCTGCCATTTTCCGACGAGAGCACAGAGATGCAACGTGAAATAAAAGGTGCACAGAACAAAATGAACAAAAGTCGAGATGTTGACACTATCATTTGTATTTGCACTGATTCTACCGCTCTTTGTTGTGATGGTTTATTGTTATGCTTTCTGTCAGACCCGGTTTGGAACCAAATGTACACGAGAAATGGAAAAATAAATATTCGAGTTAGGGAATTGTCATAAACAACAACACCCGTGCTTGTGGGAAATATGTATCTATGTACATTTTGATAGTGGAACGGCTTAATGCAAATTCAGCATGGTCTTACCATGCTATATATGTTTAAATAGTTTTTTAAAGGTTTTCTCCGCAAGTACTTTACTTTGTATTTTATTCCAGAGGATCTTGTCATTTCGAGAAAAAGTATACGTCGATCCCAGACAACTAAAATGTGCAAAAAATCGTGCTGATTACAACAGGAATGTATTTACTGGAAAAAAAGTATCTTATATTTTAGTTCAGAATATCAACAATCTCTGTACCAAATTTTATCTTGTTTTTTTTTCTTTAATACAATACAATAAAATTTTATAACTGGCTATGGGGTAACGCTAGATCATCGTAGTACCTCGATCATGTACCCGGTGAATGCGCCATGTACTGCTGAACAGCAACGAGAGTGACGCAACGGGTCTGCGTTTTGCTTACAAATTCAGACTGGAGGCATACTACGGACTTTGCCCTACAGATCATTGCTGCGTATGTGCCTTTTCACTATAAAACATGAATTACCATTTACATTGTTCATCGCTATCCAACAGTAGTATGGTCGGCGATTGACTACGTTAAAAACAAATGACATTTGCTTTTCCGATAGTTTTACTTAAAATGTGATGATGGCCATTTGGTATTTGCAAAGAGTTCGTAAAAGGGATTTTTATAATTTACAAGAGACTTGTAAATTATATAATTATAAGTGAAAACAATAGTAGCTGACTAATTAAAGGCTAAGTGACGGGCAGACGATAATGATACTATCTTTACATCAATAAACGTTCCCCACAAAGCATAAATATTTATATGATGATTTTTATATTTTTTCTGTATCTGGGTGTTGGCGATATGTACTTAAGTATTGTACTTTTAATTCTTCTGTTGTCTGAGGACTGTAACAGAAGTGTTTTTAGTGACATATTATTATGTTCGGATAATTGCTAAATCAAAACGTTTTTTACAGTGTTATAAGTGATATTGTGTGTGTATACAGTGTATATAGTGATAATCTCTTGTGATTACAAGAAGAACAGTATTTATGGTGGGTGATTGTCTAAATGAAAAAAAATACATATGCTCTACCAATAGTTTTACTAAAAATAGACAGCCATTTGGTGTTTGTAGAAAAAAAATCGTGAAGGGTTTTTATAATTCACAAGATTCCCGGTATTGCCATTGAACACAGTTAGCAACTGACGAATTGAAGCATATTTTTTCATGTTTCAACCGGGTAGTTGTACTATTTTTATCTGGTAGCGTAATTCTAAAACAAGTGAGTCGAAATGTAAGAAATTCCGTTAAATATATATATTAATCCACTGAATTGAATGAATAGAAGTACTTCCAATTGTTTCTGACAAATTGAATTTGTTTAGAAAATTGTTGAATATTTAGGTATCGCTTGAATTCAATACGACGATATTATATCCCTGGGAGTCGATTTATCGGGGAAGCCCTGCAAACAGCTGTAAATATTAAAACACCTAGCTCAAGCAAACGCTCATACTATTGAGTCTTATGTGACGTTCTGGTAAGTAAAGTGTTAAATAGAAGTTTGTTGTATATATATATACAACAAACTTCTATATATATATATTAGAAACGGTCCTATTGGCTGATGATGATACTATTATTTATGATTATATATACGATCACTTTTATTTATGTTAGATCTAAATGTTTTTAATAGCTATTTTTTTTTCTTTGTAGCCTTTAACTAACTGGGTAAGTTTAATTTTAAAATATATTCAAAGTATTGTATTTTACGGTTTAAAAACCATTTTCTTGAGATTAAAACAAGTCTGAGAATAATTGCTTTACGGTTCAAGAGATTGAAATAAAAGGAACTATTTCTAAAGCTTTGTCTAGTTTCTTTTCCGTCATTTTGTCTTTTCAACGAAATAGGAGATAGTTAAGATTTAATTAATACATAAATCACTCGTTTTGCTTTAGTCTTATAACAATCCCTTGGATTTGCTAAAATATGTTCAGACGCAATTATTATTTAATTTATATTTTTACTTATGTTGTACAAATCTCATTGAACTACTTGTATGTACTTGACATCCCCGATGGCGCAGATGGTAGTAATCTTATCTTGTGTGCCACGGGCTGTGGGTTCGATCTTCACCCGGAACAAACTACCCGGTAAATATGTATTAAAGTGTATACTGAATATTTCTCTGTCTCTGATATCCGTAGTACAAATGCTTAAAGCTACTTATTTCGGTGTCAGTATCTATGTATGAGATCCTATTTAGTGAATTTTATTTTTTGTACTCACTATTTACATGAAATCAGCAGTCTGTTGTCAGGCAAACCTATTTATTGAGCATGTATTGAATTCTTTACAATGTTTTAATACCAGTAGCCTCAATATATAAGTAATTAGATAAGATAACTGAATCGGTCTAATCGGACGTATTTCGAATGAAGATAATACTTTTAATTAATTATTAATATATCAATATGAACGCGAAAATTTGATTTCGCAACAGTTATATGCCTTTTATGTGATAACTTTGACTACGTCATACTTGGAATATGAGTGTCGGATAAAATATTACTTCGTACACAATGCTAACTGAGTTTTACTCAAGCAAAGTATTTGCAAAATCTAAATCAGAAACTGTATTTTCTTGATTTAGATAGTATCAAAGAGTTATCAACAGTTTTTAATATATCAGTAAGTATACCAGATAGCATATAATAAGTAAGTTCTCTGTTCAAAGTAATGGTTTAAACAGTATTTGTTCAAAATTACTAGCTTAAATTTTATATTGTCACAAGTTTTTTCACGTTCAAATCGACATTTCTAAGATTATCCTGATTTCCGATCATCTTCATGGTGCAAACATTGATTTTGCAGAAGATGACACCAGAGATCGGTAAAGAAGATACCAATAGTGCTACAGTCCAATTAATTTATCAGACCAATGTACCTCATAAATAAACTATAAATTTTTAATACGAGTATCAATAGCTATCAAACTTTTACGAAGTAGAAAATTCGACAGCATCGAATGAATTGGAATAAAGAATTTCTTAAAATAAAACTTTTAATCTAAATCTTAAGCCGTCAACACGAGTAGTTTTATTATAAGTACGTAATTAGTGCGTAAATGTTAGAAAATATTAAGTTCCTCAAACTCAGGCTCGTGTCAAACCCCAAAACTATAAGTCTTCGTTACAACGCCTTTTAATTTCCCAAAGCAATCTTTCAGTGGAACAAGATGGAATCTCATTCTACCCACTGGTAACCCGCCGTGTAACAAATGGGGGGAAATTGACCCAATAAAGTAACTTCTTTGGTCCCCAAATGACTATTAGCCCCTGACCACGGGACCGCTTGGAAGGGCCATTCTCACATTAATTATTTAAATGGATACAACTCAGAGATCTCTGAGGTATTGTTGTTAATAATTTTGCTATGTTGATATGCTGCTTATGAGATTTAGAATGGGGCATTCCGTTTGATGTTGGTAACATTTGGAAGACTTTTGGTCATTTAGTTATACGGTTCAGAAACTACGTTTGATTGTATCATAAAGTCGTTTGTTCAAAGTTTTCTTATCATTTTTGTGTTTGAATACGAAACTGGAGCCTTTTTATCTATCAGTGAACAACGAGGTGTGTAATTATGCTAATATTATGATACACATTATAATTTTCATAAATTGAGGTG
>JACJUM010002878.1:15115652-15218085 GCA_020976665.1 Heortia vitessoides
ATGGAGTTAAGAGCGAAAGAGTATTAGAAGAACGGAGATTACGTTCGTGAGAGGAAGATAGGAATTGGAATCTGTCCTTTAAGTAAATTGGTGCGTACGGATCAAAAAGTATTGAACATAATATGGTAAGAACTCAAATTTTGCAACGTTCACGAATAAAAAGCCAGCCGAGAAAAGAATGATAATGGGAAATATGATCGTATTCACTCAAACCGAAAATTAAACAATGACTGTTGTTTAATAGCCGATCCAATTTATTAAGGAGTCCTTGAGAGATATTAGTGCAGCACACGTCACCATAGTCTATTATGGGTAAAACCAAGGATTGAATAAGAAGGGTTTTTGTTTTGGTAAGAAGAATGTGTTTAAATCGAAAGAGAGCTAGAAATGTTCCAGTAACCTTACTGCTGATTTCATTAACATATGTATCCTAGGTTAAGAAGAGTCGATAAATAGGCTATTATTCTTAACGCATGTGCTGTAAGGCAATACCACGTTATTGAAAATAATTACACGTACATTTTTTAAGCTGGATAATTGCCGTTTACTGCCCAAGATAATGTCTTGTGTCTTGGACGGGTTCACAGAGTCACCAAACTTTTGTGACCAATATGTGATGTTGGTCAAGTATTATATTTCTGATTCCTCTGTTTTCTGATGTCTGTAATACAAGTGCTATACGACAACCGAGTCAGGTTAATGTATTAGATGATATATACATATTGTAGTGTTTTGTAAATATTTATATTATTCAATAGCGATTTTCTAATCTGGCGTTGTCTGAGGCGTTTGCTAACGATCACAAACATATGAGCGTTCCATAAGTTCTCTTGGATTCTCATTCCCATTTATTTATAGTACCAAACAGTAGTGTTGGCATTGATGTGAGCCTTTTTGAGGGTTAAACGGAATATTACTGAGTAATGTGACATAATATTTTCAAGTCACAAGGTTGTCAAAGTGATTTTGATATCATTGATAACACTAGTCTGTTAAAAAAAAAATGCCATGTGGTACCGGCTATGTAAAATAGTACCTCCCCCGAACCAGGTGCCGTAAAAGGCGACTGAGGTACCAGAATCGACAGATGGCGGTATATCTATCCAAAATAGTGTAGCGCAAATGCACAGCGTGGGGACTGGCAGCAGCATCCCCGTCGCAAAAGCTACGCTCTGCAATTACCAACATGCGTGCACAGCGCGGCAATTATGGTCAAATCCCCCCTTTTTGAGGAGGCCTATGTTCAGCAGTGGAATTATAATGTCTTGTATGATGATAACTAGCCTATATATAGGCTACGGTGATGTTTACAATTATGCGGACCGTTTGTTTATTTGTCAACTTAGCATTTAAGAAATTCTGACTCAGACCTTTTTATGTCTGAGCAAACTTTTAGCTGAATCAATGTAATTTTATTAAAACAGTAGATGCGGTGGTTTATGTATCTGTTACAGTAAAGATTTAACATATCCGGTTTTATTCATGTACATTCCGATGAGAACCCGATCGATAACTGCACAACCTATAAATAACAATCAATACTGACGCGCACGGATCCGATACTTATCTGCTAATGAACCCGCGAGAAGGATCTCCCGACTATCCGTTATTGTCCCTATGAATTAAATTTCAGTTCAGCCACTCGATAGTGCTGTATTGTGCTAACTATCGATATAACTGCAGTAATGCGTGGAACGGTACACTTATAGTATTTTAAAAATTATGTCATTTCTATCTATGCCCGCTGCTTTACTCGCAGTAATCTAAAGAACGTAGTATCTTTAGATTAATTTATTGTAACTGCTTTTGTTAAAAATTGATTTTCTATATAAAAAATTAGTTTTATATGAAATAAGTAAAAGCTGTTCATTTATAATTACAAACAGAACTTATATTTTATTTAGACATACCTATAGGTGTAACTAATTTAATCTAAATTTTTAGCTTACTTTTTTAAAACATGGGCTTAGTTATAAATTATTTATATAGTGTTTAACTTTGAACTTAACAGAAGGCTATCTACTAACTTTAAGAAAAATATTAAGCTGTTTTTGAAGTTAACACAACAAGCAAGGCTAAAATTATCTTCTTCACAGGTTAACTTTATTAAAGACCATATAAGTGAGATTGGTAAATATGGAGAGCGAACACTAAATTCATGGAAGGAATATTTTGAACTAGAAACTGACTGAAAAAAAATATGCAGGGAATACGGAAGAAATATAGATGAGAGAAGAGATATATGATGGCAGCGAAATTGAGATAAGTATGGATAAGATTTTAAGTGAAAAATGAAAAAAAAACTAAAAAATTATGCTATAATATAATATATTATGCTATAATAATTACACGGCTAAGAAAGGGTGACTGTCGAGATGCAGAAGGTTGGAGAAGGATAGCAATCAGTCACCAATCATTTGGTACTTTGCGTGTCCTCCGGCACAGCTAAGAGTAATTGTACCTATACAAAGGAAAAGGGTCGCAGTAAGACTAAAAATTACCGCGGCATCAACCTTAGGCAAATCATATGCAAAGGTGATAGTAAAAAGAGTTGTGAATGATACTGAAGGAAAGATCTGGGATATATAAGCAGGTTTTAGAAAAGGAATGGGGTGCATGGATCAAATTTCTGCACTGCGCTGCATCGCCGAAAAAATGCCTTAAATGGTCAAAAGGTCTATTGCGCTTCTATTGGCTTGGAAAAGGCTTATGATAGAGTTAAGTGAAAGTAATTGTACAAAATTATGTCTTTATATGGAGTGAATGACCGTCTGATTAAGGCATTCTAAACTTTTTACTAGGATTGTGCTGCTTGCGTTAGAATGAACGGTAGCTACACTGGATGATATGACGTCCATAGAGGTGTCAGACAGAGATGTGTAGCATCGCCTTAGTTAGTCAACTTATTTATAGACAACTGGCTGTTGAATTTGAAAGCCAGTAAATCTGGATTCAACATGTATGAGTTCATCTAATGTCTTCTTTATGCTGATGATCAAGTAATGTTAGCATCCTTAGCTAAAGAGTTGCAAGAGATGGTAATTTTGTATGATTCCTTTAAAAGGAAAGGTATTAAAGTAAATGTAAGTAATACGAAAGCGATGGTGATTGAAAAAGAAGGAAAGTATGATAAATTGTGAAATTGTGATCAAAGACATGAAAGTTGAACAAGTGAAAGAGTTTGTATCTAGTAGTAGAAGTATTTTTACGAGAGATGGGAAGTATGACACTGAAAATAGTGTCAACGGAGCCTTAAATGCTTTTATGGGCAGCTAAAATGTGTCAAAAAGGGCACGACTAGCTAATCATAGAGGTGTGTTGGTTCCAACACTGACATATGATATGGTGAATGTTGGTTATGAGATAAGAAGCACGCAAGTAAAATAAATGGTGTTGAAATTAGAGCACTTCGAAGTATATAAAGTGTGAGTTTGAGAGATAGATTAAAGATTAGTGTAATAAGAGATTGATGTGGTGTAAAAGATAATGTTGTGACAACAATAGAGAAAGGAATATGAAGATGGTTTGGATATATAGAAGTTTGGATGAAAATAGAATGACTGCACAAATACATAGAGCGGAAGTGAATAGAAGAGTTGGTATAGAACGACGGAGGCGAATATATCTTTACCAGGTAGAAGAGGTATTAAAGAAGGGGCAGGTCAGAAGTACCAAGAATAAACGACCATGTATGAATAGACTAATGCGAGTAAGTGAAGCGAGAGAGGTTTACCAAGATTGTAGTAAGTGGAGATCCATAGTTTTTGCCTACTCCCATGGGACAAGTCGTCATTTATGTTTGTATTTAGTGTATAACTTCAAATTATTAATGTGTTTACATTGACGAGCATACAAATTGTTACATCGAACAAAATATTTCTGAATACTGACGTCTCTGATATAAACTGTCGATTTAAAACCTAGAAAATTATACCATAAATTTAGGACGTCAATATTATAAAATGTATTAATGAGATGACAAAATACTGTTCTTTTAACTGTTCATTAACTGCCTTAACTGTTTAAATTTGACTTTGTCTTGTTTAGTTATATTTTGAGACATATTTTGTTATACTTTCGTTTATATAAAACGTTCATAATATTAATTCCATTCTAATGCAGCATACATAGAAACCTGTATTTGAAAATACACAATTAAAAACTATGAATTCAAGTAACTTTCTTCAACTGTAATAAAACTGTATTTTCCTTATCGTATAAGTATATTACTTTGAAACTAACTTCACTACGGATGAAAAAACTTTTTATCTCAAGTAAATAGAACTAGTGCAAACGCAAGGCCTAGGATAAGCTCCCAGAAACAATATACAAGTACCAAATTGTGTTAAGTATCAATCATAATTATAGTAAAAGTTAGATTAGGTGTTAGATATAGGCCTTCCTAAGATAGGATTTTGGCCATAATTGCTTCGCTAGAGTTGTGGAAACCGTAAAGCACAGATTTGCGATAGGGATGCTGCAGCCCATATAATACGGATAAATAAACCGACAAATGTTGGTCACCTCAATACCTCAGTCACCTCTTACGACACTATTCTAAACCGGAAGTACTTCGTGGCACAGGATATAGGTTATTTTATGATAACTAGTTATTATATCACCGAAATGTTTACTTACAAAGTAAGTAGTAAAAATAATTACAACTACAGGATCATGCTGATTTCCGCCGGTACTATTGAGAATTTCTTAAAGACGTCTATGTCCAACGGTAGACGTCCTATAGTCAAAATGATGAGCAAGCGTTATCATCAGCTCCTACTATTTAATACTGAATTCAGCTTCACATAGCTGAATTCAGTTTCAGAGTCCACAGTTTTTTTTATTCACAACACATAAAGCGTTAAGAGTAATAGATTAATGCAGATGTTTGTTTTAAGTGGTCAAGCTATATTAATAAGCATTAGAAGAAGGTGCGCAAGGAAGGAACGCAACAATTGATAACTTTTATGGTGACATCTGGCCATTGCAGAAGGCTCATACTGCATGCACCCAGATATAACCGGCTAATACAAACACCAAATTTGTGTATGTTAATTATTAAGCATACGAGTAAAACACTTACCAGTAGTTGATAACACAAAACGAAGGATATAACCTAACTTTTACTTAAAGCAGACCTCATATAAAGGTAGTCTGCATTATATATAATACAGTATAATTTTACCGCCAAAAAGCAGTGAACACATCGCTGAGTTCCGGTTTAGGTGAGAGACAGTAAAATTACTGAGTAAAGTGACATAATTTTGGCAACGCGATAGTGATATGCTTGTGATATTACAAACATAGACTGTGGTGTCGCTTACTCGATAGTAAATGTCATTACAGCCTATGCTTCGGACTATATGTTTGTTAATCGACCTGGTCTAATAGAATTCTACGTAGTTCTAGTAGAGACATTCTATGGTTACTGTTATGAATCAATGTTTTTTAGCTCTTGCTTTTGCAGCAATATGATCACTCCACAACCACATTAAGTAAGATTTCGATCGATTTAATTAATTAAGAAGATATCATTTATTTTTTTAATTTATTGATACTTTGATTGACTTAAAAATGTAAGAGTTCAAGTTAAGAAGCATTTATTGTAGCTATTTGTAAAAGATACAATGAATTTCAACAAATCAGTTGATCATATTTATCCACATCAAATAAATATTGACCTTTTATAAATTTACTTCTCTGTAAATACAGTAAAGTTTACCGTAACGTAATAGAAAAATATCTATTGATCTAAAGTGGTTTTGACATCTACTTAGGAATGGTTATGCCATATTTTTTTAATCTTATCGCCTTGATAATCTACCACACAAATTTCGTAAGAAAGACAATGATAAAATTGCGCCGTCTACAATGTGTTGTGTCCTTCAAATTGGAGCACAGGAAGACTAGCACTGTATTTTGTTTACATAAATAGTTTATTCTAATTAACTTTCAATCATAACAGTCACTATAACAGCCGAAGAACGTCCATTGCTTGACATGGGTCACGCCAAAAAGCAGCTAAATACCCTCTGTGTTTTGCTCAAGCTGATTTGAATGATTACATTGGAATATGTCTTCTCTAGATGTCGGCTGCAGATGCCTCTTACCTCATCTGGTGCAGATAGATACTATTTGACTCTGAGGGTATCTCACGGCAAAGGGTATTCGTCATCATAATACCAGCCATGAAGAGTATACTAGATATAGGCCTCGTCAAGAAAGGAGATTTTGGGCCCATAATTAATGTACTGCACAATCGAATTGGCAATAGTAGAACGAAGCTTTCGCGACGGGGATGCTACTACCCATCCGCCATCTGTCGGCTCTGGTACTCTTCTCTATCCGTACCTCAGGCTAAAGGGTGTACCAACACACAACAACAATAGCTTTATATTTTTTTTATTAAATATATCGATATGATTCCATTACCATCACTTAACAGATAGCGCACATTGTTCCCGGAATAGACGATACTCGCAGACAATACTAAGAGAAAATAATGACATTTCGCGACGATGCAGCCCTGATACTCCTTCAAAACACCGATGAGTACCGCCACGATTGGCTGTTGACTGTAGTGGATGTGGAAATTTGGAGTATAGCTATTATTGCAAAATAATAAACAAACGCATACAATTTAGAAAAACTGATAAAGATATGCTAATCTGATTACGAATTAAGTCAGAAATGGCACGTACTCACAACAAAAAATCCAGAAATATAAAAAACCAACTTGCTGGATTTTCATCTCTAACATCCTACAACTTTGCTTACTGATTGACTGACATACGCAGGTTCTAAGCTATAAGGGTTAGAGCCTTAAAATTTTGCACAGAAGTTCTTTTCATAATGTAGGGGACCATTAAGAAAGGATTTTTTCCCTTAAGCGAGTAAAAGTGGGGCAAAAAATAAATTTCATATATATTTGTCCTGGGTGGGGCCAAACCCACGACACTTGGCGCATAAGACATGTTGAAAGAAACCATAATCTGTTGTAGAATCGGCGACGATTGGTGATTTTCCCCATCATGTGTCAAATGTGGACTGAATTTATGACATGATTTTTATTGAAACTTCAAATTTGGTACTTTTATTTTATTGGAGATTATTATATGTAAAAAAAGAATAATATCATAAAATGAAAGAGGAAAGAATAAACAGGCGTGATCCGTGTCACAATTAGAAGGTGATGGCAGAGCGAGCGTCTCAACCCAAGTGAGCCTAGCCGCACCTTGCACTGCCCTATATAAACGATCAATCAATTCCCACTTCGACAGACTAATAGAGTGGTACAATCTTGTTAAGACCAAGAAAAAAAATAATGTGCATGGTTTCTAGTTGTTTAGCTTCAACAGGCAGGATCATTAATATCTGCACCGTTGGGCGCGTCACTATAACTCTCCAATGCATTAAACTAATAAAATTATAATGTATCTATATCTTCTGAATAACTGTTTCACATCGGTAGATATGACATTCCCGTATTTACATGTCTTATTCGGATTAAAAGCAAAACTAGGAAAAAATTACCGGTTCCACTAAGCTTTTTGTTTCATAATAATCACTTTTCAGTTGGGTCTCGACTGATACTTGATGCAAAATAAAGTATCAAACAAATAAACCGAAAGAACCGTCTTTTGTTTTTCACCTGACCTTAATATCATGGTCCTAATACACGTGCCAAAATACACGTTGGACGACAAATGATACGTGTAGGCGTTTGTGTGGCGATAGTGTTTCCTTAGTGACACTTTTGTCCCGTAAAGATAAATCTGAACTGATATATTAAAGCGAAACAAAGTTTATTTATTGATGGATCAATGTAACTTTATAATATAACACAATATTTAATGTCGTTATTTTTTGCGTTTGTGATACTGGAACTGGTTAGATTGCTGTTGGGTCACATTATCCCGTTGTGGATGTATGCGGTCACGCCCGCCTATCTTAGGAATTATATAAAAGCGAAATATCCTCCCCAAATTGTCAGTATTTTGGGGAGTGCAACAGTGTATGTATTAAATACTATTATACCAACTATAATGATGATAATAATAATAATAGTAAACTTTATAGTATTTATATTTAAGTAGACACCGTAATATACCGATAAACCGGTCCCTGTAATCCGACATGGACCACAAGTATGATTTGTACTTCAGAGTACACATATGTCCATATGTATATATAATATGTATAAAGAATCTTATTGTTGGATCTGTAACTTGTCAGATTGCAAGGTACTCTTTTGTAATAAATTCCGGACTATTGGGGGTTTAGGCAGTACTCTATAATCCGAAGAATTCGATAGTTCGACACTGCCCTGCAAAATGTTTGTCGGACTACCGGGGGTCCACTGTAATTGTAAAGTACAATGATTGGTCTCATCGCAAAAGCAACTTCCTTCGGGCAGTTTGTATGGAAGAGAACGAATTACAATTAAGATGTATCAAGAAGAGTACGAGTACAAAGGTAGATTTTGCTGTAATATATAAAATATACTGTATGGTCGGTGACTGACGTAACAAAACCAACAGTTGGTGGTGTATACATCTGAATTTGTGTAACTAAAAATCAACAAGGTGAGTATTGGCAGCAGCATTCCCGTCGCGAAGCTTCGCTCTGTGATTGACACTATTCGTGCCCAAGGCGGCAATTATGGGCAAATTTCCCCTTTCTTCGGAAGTACTATGTCTAGCAGAGTACGGTTTACTGATACTATAGTGATGATGATATAGATAAAATTTACATAATTTGCTGCGTGGTACAGGCAGAGTAGAAGAGTAGAATAGTGCCTCCCTTTATACCTAGTGTTGCAAGAGGTAACTTAGGTACTAGAACTGACAGATAACGGTATATCCACCCCATAGCATAGTAGCTCGAAGCAAAGTCCCCCTTTCTTGGGGAGGTCTTATGTCCAACAGTGATCTTCCAATAGCTGATATGATGATGATATATATTTATAAATAGATAATAGACAAATGTACTGCAAAAGCTATGACTTATTTCAAAATATATCACCTCCCGTGAGAATATGTAAAACTTTTTTTTATTTTAATTTGTAAGTTAACCTCATTTATAAAAGGAATTATGAGCTACGTTTTACAAATGTTATAAAAACGCCGGGCGCATCATTAGGATGTTTTACGTAGTACAATTTTAATTACGCCTGTAAATCAAGCAGTGGAGAGCATTAAAATAATATATTAAATACAAGGGAATGTATTGAATTAGTAATCGCTGGTGGGTTCGGGCGTTGCCACACCCGGAAGGTACGAAAGAGCTGCGGCCAAGATTTAAACCTTGTGCACGAAGCACCGGGAACTGAGACGTGGGACACGTCAAAGAATGAAGCGTGTTTGACCATCAACGCTAAGCATTTAAAGTGTAACCTAAAATATTTTTCTTGAAGGGAGAAAAGTATCATTCAGAATTCAAATTCATCTATTGTCATTAAATGTTAATAATTTAATATAATTTATTTTAATTTTAAAGTTTTTAGTCAGATGATTTGACGAAAACTGCAGGATTAGGCTGGACACAGGCCGCATACAACCGGTCCTATTGAAGGTTACTTGGGGTAGCCTAGGTCCAGCAGTGGATATCTTATGGCTGATAAGATGATGATGGTTAATTATAGCGTGATATGTTATATTATATTTTGCTCAAATTTAAGCATACGTATTATTTAATTCAATTTAGGGTTAATTATTAATTAAAAACTCTATTAATTAATATTACATTACTACTTAAATTATTAAAACAGGTTCTTTCTTGTATATGAGGTATACTGGAGAGCTTAGTATACAATTTATTGTAAGTGTTCTATAATGTAGATAAATATAAACTAAAATTATTCATTAGAGAAAAACACTAGACTCATAAAGTTTACTGCAACAAGGCAATTGTATGAGATTTTATAATAAAACACTAGGCTGCATATTAGGCTTACTGGTAAACAAATTAAAAAAATCCGTAAGAGTACGCTTATTTCTAAAGCATATTATAAATTTATAAAAAATATTTAAAATCCAACTGACTGGGATTAAAATGCTCTAATAGCTTTAAGACAAAGTGCTGTCGCCGATGAAAACCCTTCAATAATTACAATTGCTTGTTGTTAATGGAACCTTTATCACTATCAACTTTTCTTGCAGGTTCCCTTCTCGTGGCTCGTGTAATGAAACTGAAGTAAACTTAGTTTTAAGACGTGTAAAAGTGTAAGGCAGGCCTCATTTGCATATGTAGGATCTCATGATCTTGTAAGGACATCAGGGTCCTTTAAGTTATAGATATTGAAAATCTAGTTCTTTCTATTATGTAAATATTATTGTTTTTATTTAATTTTTTTTTGCGATTCGAAAGTGCTTATAATAGGCCTACTTGAATAAGTACGTTCTGAATTTAGTAAGTGAAAAGACAAACAAAAAAGTTTGCAGTAAAAAAACGTATTTAAGCTTGTAAAAAGTAGGTGTATTGACCCGTCAATGTTAAATAATATTGTACATTAAAGCAACAAAATTATATATTTTAATAACATAATAAAATATATGAACAGCTAAATATACTTCACTCGTTTTTAGCTCGCCCCATAGACCGTGCGCGGGAAGGGATTCATTAATTAATACCTTCTCTGTATACTCATGCGGGATACTGATGTACTCCGCAAATGTAAACAGGTGGTGACAGTATGTTTATATTTGCTCATGTTAATATTATAATCAACGATTACTCTACTTACGCTATTGCTTGCAAGAGATTTTGTGTTTAAATATAAAGGAAGACCATGTACAAAAAGTTGTCTGCATTGGAACTTCACTCTCACCTATTTTTATCATCTTGAATTGCTAGGTTCCGGTTTGAAGAGTAAGGGATGAAGTAAAATTACTAGGTAATGTGACATAATATTTTCAAGTCACTAGTTTCGCAACGCCCTTGTTATATTCCTCTGCGTCGATGATACGAATGTCGGCTAAAGTGAGGCTTCCTAGAGGTTGTATGTCCACTCATAACAGCATAGTGCATGTACAACAGAGTGAGAATAGGTAGCAGCATTTGCTATCAGGCCTGACCAGCGCAAAAAAAAAAAGCATATTTTCCCCCGTCTTCGGAAAGCCTATGTCCAGCAAGAGACGTTCCACGGCTGCTATGATAATGATAAGCAAACATATAAAAGAAAATGTATAGTCAAATAATATAATTAAAAAAACGAAAGATAATAAATTGAATCTCACACACAAAAGTCCTCATCGCTCAAACCAGTTTTTTGTGTTTTATATTCAAAACTGAAAATTGACAATCGCAGATGGAAAGGTACTGTTCAAACTGAATAAACCTGTTAGCTGTTGTAAAATGAAAAACGAGAGTAACTAAAACAAACAGAACTAAAAAACGTACCAAGTACAGCGTAGCATAATACAAAAAAAACGGCCAAGTGCATGTCAAACTCAATTACAAAGGGTTCGGAGTAAAATTGCATGTGGACCCGATTTGTTTGGTGAGAGTGTACTAATTAGTTTTCTCTGAATTATTTCACATGCTAGGTACAGTAAGAGATAATTTCTTATAAAGTTTCATGATTTCGGGGTTTATAAGAGCCGTAAAATGTCCACTACCAGATATAGAACGAATGAGTCTATAGTTGGGTTGGGGAGGTCCAAGTACATTTTGCCCATAATTGCCACTTTCAGCAACCGTCGTAGCAATCGCAAAGCGTAGCTTTATGACGAGAATTTTGCTGCCCATACTCACCCTATTACATTTAAGCCACGCTGTTTTGGGTGAATATACCGCCATCTGTCAGTTTTGGTATCTCAGTCGCCTCTTACGATATCCGGAACTAGGGGAGGTACTAATTTCCTCTTTCGGTTCTGTACTCGATGGAGAAGTACCCAGGTATAATGTTTGAATTATTTTGAGAAATATTAGACAATGCCATATTGCGTTGGATTAGAACCACAGTTTATTTAAGTGTCAGCAGTATTCTGCTAATAAACTGACGGGCCCGATGGTGCAGATGGTAAAAATCCTATTTTGCGCGCCAAGGGTCATGAGTTAGATTCTCACCAAGACCGAAGAGAGAAAATATTTATATGATGATGGTATTTGTGTTTGTTCTGTGTCTCAGTGTTAAATATATGTATTTAAGCAGTATATTTATGATAAGCCGTGAGGTACCGGCAGAGTAGAATAGTAACTCTTTCTGTACCAGGTGTCGTAAGAGGCGACCATGCAAAAAAGTCAGCTCTAATGTATAGGGCGGGGGATGGACAGAAGCATCCCCATCGCAAAAGCTGAGCTCTGCGATTGCCAACGCGCTTGCCCAGTGCGACAATTATGGGCAACATACGCCTTTCTTGGGGAGGCCTATATCAAACAGTGGACTTTTAATGGCTGGTATGATGATGTTGATGGCGATTTGTAATCCGCTGCTGTCTGGTATCAACATGTGATTTTATTAGTAGCTAGATTGTTACTGTATCATTCAATAAATAAAATAGAAAGAACATATAAAAAAATTCGTAATAGCTTTTGTTTTACATAAGGTACATATTTTTTTGCCTCCTATGGGTATTTTGTCCTGAAATTAAAATAGAAAACAATCCTTTATCGGCCAGATCTTTATGAAATATTTTATTCTTTTAAGTTTTATTCACTTTAGAACTACTTTGAAATCAAATATTTTTAGGAAAGCACATAAACCGTGCATTTCCAGTTTATGTTTTAAAGTATCATGATTGTGTTTATTTTGACTTGTTTTTTTTTGAAGGAACAGGTGTATATATGCGAAAACGTTTTCTCAATACACAACAATTGCGCTTCTTTTCTTTATGTACATTGCTGTTCGTGTTTGTAAAACGAGAAAAAACAGACGTTCGAACAACATTTGCACCTGAAAAGTATCTGCTTTGAAACAAGAATGAGAAGAAAGAATGGGTTCGGGTAATCTCGATCGGTATCTGAGCTTAAGAAAACATTGTATTTATTGTTAATCCTGGAATAAATTCTCACCCTTTTAGATTTATTAGACATTAGACGTTTTCTTTCAAGGGAATGCTTATGAAATTCCGTTGATATCTACCCTATCCTTCTTTGGGGAATAAGAAATTTATTGGCATCATACTGGCCGTCGACTGTGGACATAAATTATAGATTTTCCATGGACTCCCAAATAAAAGAGAATTTTGGTACTAATTGACATGTCTTGGCGATGGCTATGAACTGCCCTGTTACATTTAATCTACGTTGTTTTAAGTGAATATACCGCCATCTCTCGGCTCCGATACCCAACCTCCTTTAACAATACCTGGTACAGCGGAAGTTAGAATTCTTCTCTACCGATACAGTAATGAAGAAAATTTGTTTTTTGAGAAAAGGAACAAGATTTCTTATAATTTCATGTCTAATAATATTCTTAACAAGAAGTTTATATGAAATAAATTTTGAAAGGAGGAGGATAGGGGATCAGGTTAATTCTTAGTTAATCTTATGGAGACTGATTTCAATCAATCTTCATAAAAAAGATTGAGGAAGGAAAGGAAACCTTTTGTGAAAGTATAATCACAGCATATAAAACTTTATAATAGAATATTGTGAATAATATGACCACTAAGGTTAAAACAGGAATATAAAAAGGCATTGATTTAGAGCAGATTGATCAAAATTGATTGTAGAATTTTGCATACATACATCAAATTGAATAGGTCAGGTACTATCAACGTTCAATCAGCACTTTTGTATATATCAATAATAATGGCTGAAGGAATTATGTATTTTATTATCCCGAAAGAGCATCTATTTATCTCGGTAGGTATTGATTTGTGTTTATTCCAATGGTTACAGTATATTACTATAAACCTAATTGATGTTCACTCGCAGATATACTTTATATCGCTGACCGGCTTAAAATGCTAAGTCTTCAACACCTCCGCAGCTTAAGCAGATTACTAATAATTTATGCTTATTTCACTAACAAAAGCTGAATAAACATAATAATAACATAATTGAAGACATATTACTTGATATTCTACTTGGTGTTTCTATAAATTATTTTGTTGTGTAAAAACTACACCATACACGTTTTTATATTAATTGAAATCATAGAGTAAAATTGTGGATCCCTAAGTAATTTACTGCTGCGTTTTGGTTGTTAAAATATACTCAGACATAAGCCATTGTTACTCGGTATGTGGAAACTATTAGGCCTTTACTCTTTTTTTTGTAATCATAGGGCTAGTTACGTTATACCAACCCAGTTCAATTGATACTCGTAACTAACGAACTACAATATCTATTTATACATGGAAGCTTTGTGTTATAATAATTTAATTAACATTTAGCAACCCAAATCTCAACAGTTTAATAAAATTGAAAGCTCTAATAAAACTAATCTTTAATAAAAGGATTTGTTTTGCTCTTATACAGCCATTTTTATATTACTTAAGGATAATTTAAAGGAGATTCAATTGGTAGAAGAAACAAATTTGTTCTAATGAAAGGATTGACTTTAAATATTTGGAGCACGATTCATGTCATTTCTTTTTAAAGTTAGAAAATCGAGCACTGTTTCTCGGAAATCTTGCAAAAAACGGCAGTGTAATGCAAAAATATATCCCTCCCCATTAGTATGGAAAAAGCCACTACAATCCCGGACTTGTAGACAAATTGGAATAGATCCTGTTTGCGAATTACAAATAATTCTACCAGCGGCTAATGGGGATGGATAAAAGATGTTTTCATTTACATAATGAGGGGCACTTTTGCCTTCTTATTTTCATTTTTCTCGATGAGTTTTCCTTTTGTGAGACAGTGTCTCCCAGTCTGTATTCACATTCAATGGGTTCAGAGTTTCTTGACAACGGGATAATCGTAAAAATTGCTCGCTTATTTTGCACACAATAGATGTACTTTACTTTTCTTTACCTACACTCGCTACTTCTTATTTTCTTTCGTAATGACCAGTTTGTTCTGCGTTCCGCAATAGCGCGATTTATTTTCGACTTTTTGTTGAGGAATTTCAGGGGCAGCATTCTTTTATTATATTTTTAGATTGAAAGTGGGCGCAATCGTCTCATGAATATATGTTACAATGAACGGATCAAATTTTGGTATGAGCAAATCTTTCTATCAGTATAATATACTGTTAGAAGGAAACTCGTTTTAATGTTCATACGTTATGGTTAGTTTTTGACGATACACTAAACTATTTTTAATAATAATCTGAAGTTATTTTGAAATATATCGGAACTAGTAGCGTCAAGTTGTAGAACTTTCATACTAACTTTGTACCCCCCCACCCCCTTTATCCTCTGAAGGCATAATATTCAAAAAAATATTTTAATATACATAATAAGTATGCTTTTATTTTTCATCATTACAGCCATTGGAAATTTACTACTGAACGAAGGCCTTCCCAAGAAAAGCGGAATTTTGCCCATAATTGCCGCATGGCAATCATGTTGGCAATCGCAGAGCGCTGCCTTTACGACAGGCATGCTGTGGCCCATCCCCACTCTCTGCATTAGAGCTGCACTATTTCGGATGGATATACCACCATCTGTTGGTTCTGGTACCTTAGTCGCCTCTTACGACACCTGGTACAAAAAGATGTACTTGCAATGATACTGCAATGTATCTCGTTCAGTACCAATCATTTTTCGTAACAGTAACTTTTTTGTGAGGCACTCTAGCATACTCCTTCGTTAGTTTTGGACTAGATCATTCTTTGCTTTTGCTATTTAGTCAAAGCTATAATGCCATGCAAGGCCAGGTTAAAAAGTTTGCGAGAAAAAAAACTAAACCCGTAAAATATAAGAAAAGGAGAATATGGAAGACCTTCGGAAGCCCTTTTCATTTGGTCATGTACTTAGGGCTGCTGTGACGGTAACACTTGTGAATGTTTTCTCTTTATTTTTTACCTGTTATTTTATACGTTGACATAATTTCGCGATAAGTAGCTTAAAGTACTTGTGTTACGGATATCAGACAATAAAAAAAGTTACAAATATAATACGTAGATACATATAAATGACACCCAGACACAAAACAAATCTCTGGGTGGGGATTTGGGAGAACACACTACCATAGGCGCACAAGATAAAATCACTACTAACTGTGCTATCGTTCCATTAATTTTAGTCAATTAAAACTTGTATACACTAATTAAATATCCCATCTCAACACACTACAGAATGAGATATAAAGGTTTTGTTAGATTTCCGATCGATTCTCATGCAAGACAGATAGGCGAGATTTCAAAGCTGTTTCTTCGAATATATATATAAATAGAAATTTTCTATTTATATGTGGTTGAGAGAAAAACTTATTACTTAGTGATATTATTGCTCCACAAATATCAGTACAATGATATTTTCGGACTATATTTAGGGTTTCCGAATTTTACTGATATTTTTGACAATGAAGCCGGGACAGGACGCTAGTATAAAATAAACAAGAATGTATGCTTTCCAAATTGATAAATAATCCAAGTAAATGTGTCTTTTACAATTGAACGGTAATGACAGTATAAGGCTTCCTAAATTATAACAAAGGTATAAATATTCAATAAATGGGAAGTAATTAGATATCGAGCGGGCTAATTTGGAGTAATTTATTTTCATAACACTTCAGTCGAATATATTCTTTATTGATTCAAAAATAAGGCTTAAAATTTGCTAAACGACATCAGAATAACATTATTTGGAGGTTAATTCCAATTTCAATATATGAAAATATTTATGAACAATTAAGGTGAATTTAGCCTAATATATGTACAACATTAAGGGGTAACAATTTTCAATTATTTAATTCCTCTTTTTAGAAAGTTGACTTGGCAAACATATCACCACCATATTAACCATTGAACGTCCATTGGATTTGTCCATTAAAAAAGGAGTTTTGCCAAAATTACTAAGCTTGGTGGAATTCAAAGAACATACCCAGCAGTATTACGAGAATGCTGCTGCAAATCTGTTGAACTTTAACTACACTATCTTGGGCGCATATACCACCATTTGTCGGTTTTGGTGCCTCTGTCGCTTCTTACAACACTTGCAACAGGAAGAGGTACTATTCTACTCTGCTGGTACATCACAGCATACTGGTATGTAAATTTGTATTGTTTGTCGCTTAAGAGCGTCGGAGGATTACATCGATGTTCAAGTTGATTTTCAGTTAGTAGTCATTGTAAATTGATGTAATTAGGTGTGCTAGGCAATAGGTTTGGTAGCAATCGTAGAGCGGAGCTTTCACAATAAGGATACTGCTGCCTTTCTTTACCCTTAGTATTTGATCTACACTGTTTCGGATATACCGCCAACTGTCGGTTGTGATACTTAAGTCTCCTCTCACAAAACCTGGTACAAAGGGAAGAACCATTCTACTTTACTGGATTAAATAAGTGTGATATGAGATCAATCTGGTGTAAAAGACGACATTGTGATAATAATAGCGTAATGGATGGATTGGAATGGATCCAAGTAGAATGATCGCTCAAGTATATATAGCGCAAGTCAATGGGAGGTGGTATTGGTATGGTAACCTATGGTATATATACATGTTGAAGAGGTTTCAAGAAGGACCAGGTCAGAAGTAATAATAGGTAGTTGTACTAAATACTAATTAATAACAGCAGACTCTTTTCTACTCTAAGTAGTAGCTCAATAACTTGCTGACATGAACATACGATAAATAAAAATTATTAATTCGAATGGAGATAAATAAATAAATTACCACAACATCTCAAACCTAACTCAGTAATAAGTCACTTAAATAACTTGTTTTACGGAAATCAAACCACATCACAAAAAAACTACTTAAATACATATATTTAACATTAATATATTTCTAATTCAAAAAATTACTCTTTTTATCGAGAAAAAGAAAGTTTCATAACTAATAAAGGTTATTTACATGAATAAAAATAATATTTTAAAGAGTTACATAATTTTTTTGATTTCCTAATAAAATGTTTAGACCAAAAATTACTGTTTGACGAATACTGTTGTTTGGTTGATGGTAGATAGACGGATAACATCTTGTGCATATTTTAAAATCTTCGCTTTCTTAATATAAAACATTAGGTTTTAGTCCCGCAGAAAACATGTTATTTTCTATAAATTTTCTATTAAATACAAGTAAGATTGGCCGTACCTTAACTTATTTGTACATAAGTCATAAGTCAAAAAAAATTTACTCTCAAGTAAATTGCATTTTCAAACAATGCCGTTTATATTTACTTTTCGGCCCATAACTGTCATCTGTCAAAATTACGGCAATATAGTTTAAAATAAGTAATGATTTTTTACGCTAAAGAAAATGGTTTGAGTTTTTAGATACTAAACAAATATTGAGTTGTGACACTGAAAGCATAAAAAAGGGATATTTTACGAAAAACCTAAATAATACTAAAATAAAGCAAAACAAAAAAAAACTTATTAGGAAATACAATGAAAATATAACCTTGAACTCAACAATTTCTTATATATATTAAGCATAATACTTATTTTTCTTACTTAAAACACAATTAATAAAAAATAGAATAACAAAAACAAAAAAGTAAAATAATTGAATGATGATAAATTTAAAAACAAAACAAAATTTTTGATAAAGTCAGCATAAAAACACGGAATATGATTATTTTGTAGCAAAATCATTAAATCAGTCTTTTTATTATCTTTAATCGGTATTTTAGTAGTATACGCCAGCTTTGTATAAGGAATGTTTTTTTTATTTCGTGAGAGTAAATTACTTTCTGATCATTTGATATCCGTGTAAGACGTTTTAAAATAGTTAATTGGCAATAGTTATCATTTTATGTCTGAGATGATAATCTTATTATTTAAAGATAAGCCTACTGTACCATGTTTCTTATGTTTTCCTCTTTGATCTATCTTCTTTCAAAATACCCCCAATCGATTTTTCAGTTACAGTTTTTATTGTTTTATATAATATCCAACTTATTTTTTAACATAGTATTGCGGACCCTCTTGAATGAATCTTCAAAACAGAAATAGAAAACATAATTGTTTTTTACGAATATTGTGTTTTGACATACCGGTACTCCACATCATTAGGTCTTATATGTTTATGTATAAATGCCCTTTTTTTCTCTTAATCTTGTAAAACCCAGTAAAAAACATACAATTTCGTTAGAAAGAAGCCTTACTTAAACTGCATTTCAACCTACTACTTTTGCCACACCCTTAATTTTTTAGGAATAATTCGCCCTGATTTGACAAGGCAATTCAGAGTTCCTGAGAACTTAGTCTAATTTTGCTTCCATTGTCGTTTAACACGAAGTTTTTGCAGTCCTGCATTTTTATTCAAATGAATTGCAGGGTGGTATATAAGTATTTCCTCACAAAAAATATAATCTTATAATTTTAAACCTAAATAAATACCTTAGTAAATATTATAAGTACCTATATAGGTATCTATCTGACTTAACTTGTGCAATACCATCGAGTATTTCATATCTCTACCGCGTATATAGCATCGATGCTTGCGCCTCACAAGGCAGAGAGATATACAACTCAATATCAATCCGCTATTACATTTTTATCGGGTACGCTATCAACAAAAAGATAATCTAAAAAATATTACATTCAATTTATTGGCTCCGGGCTGTGTATGTGCAAGTTTGTGATTGATAGTGGTGTTGTGTAGACGTTTTTCGTGTGACATATGATCTCGAAGATAATCATTGTGTTCTTGAATTTATCTAAATTAAGCTACTGGAGATGGCTAGTGGAGATCACACTTTGAACAAGGCAAGTGATACTGATCAACGCAATTTTTTATCATGGTTTTAATTTTCGTGCGTCACTGCGATTTAAAGTGATCAAATCAGTTTGCCGTCGGATACTATTTTTATCCAATTGATATCAATTGATATTCAACATTGACTAAAGTATTAAATTTGACTAAAATAAATTAAACAATAATTAGACAAAAACAAATTTATTTTATAAACATGTATTTACTCTGCGTTCTAATTAATTACATTAATTTGCTTTTTTCTATTTACAATCATATAAAAGTATAATTAAAAACATTGTCACTTTGTTAACTTAACAAATAGTTATATAATAAATGGATTCCTCTATCTAACTATTCATCATATCGGTTATCGAAAGTTACTGTTGAACTGAGGCTTTTGAGGATTCCCCATGAAAAGCGGAAATTTGCCCGTTATTGCCGCGCAGGGCAAGCTTGTTAGCAATCGCATAGCGTAACTTCGCGACAGAAATTCTGCTGCTCTTTCCCACCCTGTGCATTGAGTTACAGTGTTGTGGATAGATATATCGCCATTTGTCGATTCTGGTACCTTAATCACCTCTTGCGACATCTGGTACAAGCATCTCCCCCTACTATTGTACTCTGCCCCCACGGCAAGTACTTTTATAGTAACATAACATTTTAATTTCTTATTTTAAACATAATATTGCTCCTTTGCGGTATTATATCAATATTATTTTTATGTATACATGTTATCATTTTAAATTGAGTTTTTTTATAACGTTTATATGTGATCATATGGAACGTAAGCAATTGATTTTAATGAGCGCGTTGGTACTTTAGTGCTAGACACCGAAGTTGACCTAATTCTAATATTTACGTGTGCACTCTTAATAAAACTTCTTTACGAGTTTAAAAATATCTTCTTTACTTAAATTCTTACATTTTATTATTGTACTAGCAATGCACGCGACTTTGTCCGCGTGCAATAGTGACTTTGGATAGCATATTTTCTTTCGAATTACAAACTTCTACGTAGCGCACACAAATGACGTAAATTTTTAGCCTGATTTTGTTATATTTGTGATTAATGCTCTGCTTCTTTATAAATACTAAAAAAACCGAAATATACTACCTAAATAAATTTTCACTACCCAGACACAGAAAAAACACAAATATCATCATGTAAATATGTGCTCGGGGAGAAATTGAACCAACGATCCTTGGTGCATAAGATAAGATCACTACCATCTGCGCCATCGGGCTTGTCATTAAAAAATAAAATGTGATATACTACTACTCATCATTATTATATCATCCTTAGAAAATCAACAGAGAAACGAGGTTTATTGCGAGCGTTTATACGCGTCTTGTATCTATCACGATGCTGCCGATACTGATTCCCAATTTACAATTTCATCGTTTGTGCCGCAACTTTTTTGCAAGTGTTATTAATTAACAATTCTGGCGAGGCTTTAACATTTGCCTACCTAATCACAGAGCAAATCAAACGATAAACTATCTTAATAATTCTGATGGATTATTCCTAATCAAATAAAAATCAGTTTGTTAATATTACGATAAACTGGTACTTGGTGATGCAATAGGAATTTCACAAGGAAGACCACAGAGCGTAAGATTACTAGCTTTTTAATGATATTAATAGTTATTTAAGCCTCTGTTGTTTTTTAATGAGATAATTAAATTTGAATATATTTTACATCCAAATTCTACAGTATATTATTCTGTCTTTATTTTAAAAACGTACAATAAAGTATGCCATTATTTTCGTGTAAAGACTAATGTTGGTTCATGCTTTTGATTCGAAGTTCAAGTATATGTTTTAGAAATATAGAAGACAGCAATAACTCAAGTAACTGTAGCTCTTTCGAATTTCATGTGAATGATCACGTATGCAATGAACAGTTAATTTTATCTGTACTAATGGCTGAATAAATTTCAGTTGGCTGCTAAAATTGTCTGTTCCTACTTATTTGCATACAAAACTTTGTGAAGACCGCGCCATACTCAAACCATTTTATATAGGATATTTATTAGCTAAGTAAAATGACAAAAGTAACATTACTAAAAAAATATATATAAAGTGTTAAAATTTAGTTCTACTTTAAAAACGGCTCTAATTTTCCATATCTGGATTAATTATATGTTTTTTTCAATATTATGTTGAGACTTTTTGGTTTACAATTAAGACGAGAGAATTAGACCTCATTCAAAGGTCGTCTGCATTGGTACCTTAGTTTTACCTATTTTTTGAGTTTGAAGATTCAGATAGGCCGTGAAATTACAGCGTAATGTGACATAATATCGTCAAGTCACAAGGTTGGCAACGCATTAGTGATATCGTGGTAATATTACGAGCGTCCACGAGTACATGCTGTGGTAACGCATATTACGCGGTTGTCGTACCTGAAATAAAAACCTCTAAAAATAATTGAGTTATTCACATTGATACTGGTAAATGTAAAGCTAAAGGGTCTCTTCAAATAACTGTATTTAAAGAGACCCTGTAGCTTTACTGAAAACAAATCTATTATACTGAATACCTATTTACACCAATCGGTGAATCACAAATACCGAGAAATGATTTTCTCAAACACTAGAGAATATTTAATTTGATTGTAATCTTACCAATTATTTAATGTATCAATAAAACATATCAGTAGAACTCTGTTATATGAAACTTACGTACTTAACAGTTATAGGCAAACACACTTGAAATATAAGCGCAAAAAGGGGAATTCCTTTGAAAATAGAGTAAATATTTAGAACAAAGAGCAATATCATTATTTAATTAAAGTTATTTAATGCCACCATTAAAAAGAGGTTTATAAATTAAAAGACCAATGGAACAATGACCTATAAATCTTCTCTTTTCTATCATAAGTTTGAATAAATTCTAAATGTATATCTGGTTTTTACCTAAACTTTATGCAGAAATTCGTTACGGAGCTGTTAACTCAATCACCATTATTCAAATTAATAAAATATAATCTAATCTAAACAATTGGATTAATATAACTTAGAACCTGAAAAACCCTTAATAGATCTTTAATTATTGTTTGGTTAGAATGATAGCTGTTGTAAATTCGCTCTAATTAGTTTCACTCCCGACTCGAAGTAGCTTAATGTCCTAATGTTACTTTAAACAATAAAAGAATCACTAGGTAGCCGCTTCGAACTTGAAATATATTTCGTATATTGACTGAACGTTCTTCATTCATGGCTACGGACTTAATAAATACAGTGGGTCCAAAGTTCTACCACCGAGGGTCGAGTTAATTCTTTATCCAGGATTAAAATGTAAGTAATAGTAATTAGTGCCTTTGTCTGGATGTTAATTTTATATTTGAGTATAAACTACATTAGAAATTATTCTGTTGTGTGATTTTCATTTCAAAAGTAAGTTAAGCTGATTATTTAGGAGTGAGATATGAAATGTAGTTTGTGACCATACTGCTATTATACTTAGCTTCTTTCATGTCTAACTACCTAAACATGAATCTGTTAATAGAAATAAAACTCTACTTCCGTCAAAATACTTAATCTTATCTGGGAAAAGAAAAAAGAAAACATAGCACAATGTTTATAGGCCAATGTACTAGACTCAATAGTTTTACTGCTGACGCAATAACATGTGTTGCAAACTTCGATCGACCTATTAAGCGCCTGAGTCCGAGCTCTTAGAGGCTCTCAAAATCTAGACCAGAACACCTTAAACTAAGCAATCTCACAACTTGGGGTAGTTATATTCTCACCAACAGTTGTGGTGTTCGGATGCAATTTAAAACTTTGCCAGGGTGTAGTCGGACACAGGTGCTATGCCCCGTATGTTCATAGAAATCAGAGCAAAGTTTTATCCAACTCTGTCTGGCTGCAGTGCTTAAGAAGTACACCTATGGAACAGACAATTCTGCGGAGCAGCGCCCTATTTTGAATACTTTGACTGCATTCATTAGGCTTGTGGGAATACTGACTTGACCTTTACGATTTCAATGCAATTTTCAGTTTATAATAATATTTTGTTTAATCGGTCCTAGTTTAAATTTAAGTCCAGTATAAATCAATTTTTGTTCTATATTTACAAATGTATAAAGTATGTTAATATAAAAATAATACCTCAGAATTCTCCAAGCTCTAACCACATACTACACCAACTAACTTCACAAATATTTTGTTATATGAACGCAACTCTGGCAACCATTTTCATGAAGTAAGTTTGTTGCCTGACATTGCGTAATCGTTAAAGCTCCCTGGCACCCGTTTTTCTCAGTTGCTTTTTGTTTTAGATATGTCGCATATGTAAGCATACACTCTATATAAAAAGTCATGGTCTATAATATGTATACATATATATATTATAGACCATGACTATATATGTGTGTAGATATACATATATATAGGCAGGAATGGCAAAGTAAGTGGCCAAATTCCTTACATCTATTCTAGATTTGAATACATACATTTTTTTAAATAAGGAGCACCCGTTTAGTTTAAAAATTATAATATGTTAAAAATATCCTATTTTGATTACATTTTTTTTTATGTTGGAGGTTGCATTTTTTATAAATAAATTCACACAACATTACATGGAATGTCTTGATAAGTCACTTAAAAAACTTGCATTACGGAAATCAGACAACACAGCAATTACAAATACAGCCAGACAAAAACATTCATTTTATATATAATTGCCCTAAGAGGAGATAGAACTCCTAAACATAGCCGCATAAGTTAGGAACACTACTATCTACGTTCTTGGGTCCATCAATCAAGTTTTGTTCAACATCTTAATGTACCTTGTGTGGAAGACACTAACAATTGTTCATAGTAAAATACTACAGCAGCTGTCAACGTATATCTCTTTATTAAAGTTAAATATTTTATAGTTTGTTATTTTAAGAATAAAAAGATAATTGAGTCATTGATATTTAGTAAATACATTATTGTTATTATTATTTTTGTTGATACCATGCACCATTTTAAGAGTAACTGCAAATTATCTATTAAATGAAATAAAGAAACCGAATTAAAGATACTCTTTAGTTTACTTTGAAAATATCCAACAGTAACTCCGACATTGTCAAGAAAATAACCGTCTCCACATCTTTCTTGGCGCTGAGTCATAAACATAAAGTATGTGGGTAAGAAGTTGGCCTCGAGTCTCAGCGATTCAGCAAGACGAACTCCGGCATAATATTATTTGAATAGAGAATCGAACAAAACTTGCCGACTCTATGGTCCTCTCAGAATCCCGAATTTACATTTAAATGAGAACAATTATTCCCTTGTTTGAAGGGATTAAGTTTTAGAGTACTTCCTGATTTCCGTCCGAGGAAAGTTGTGTAATTACTTTATTGGCGATTACCAAACTGTGTCTGGTTTTGGAATATATTATCTGGATGTTCAATGAAAATTGTTGTATATCTGTGTTTGATGATTTGCTTTCGAGGCCGCAGTATTAGCAGTTTAGTTTGACGATTTAACTCGCCAGCTTTGAGGTTGTGAATTGGTTACAATACTTTTTAAAAAGTAATAAATACTTTTTTTAAAGTAATATTTAAGGCAGGTTAATTAAGTGTTATAATGGATCTGCATAATGTATATGTCTTAGTAATAAATCTTCACAGTGTTGGTTATTCTGTCTTGTGTTAATATAAGTGTTGGCTATTATGTTGTATATGATTTTCAACTGGATTTTCAACTAAAGCTTTGACTGCTTGAGAATAATAAATCAAACATTACCTCTTTTATTGTTTGAAATTAATAACGTATTTTTGTTACAGGTAGAAACGAATGGCAAAGTGGCACAAAATGTAAAAGACTCATCGGATACACCAGATCGAGCGTCTTGGGGCACACCCTTGGAGTTCATCCTCGCGTGCTTGGGATACGCAGTTGGTCTTGGAAATGTTTGGAGGTTTCCATACCTATGCTACAGAAATGGGGGAGGTATGTGATCACATTGTTCTATTTAAATTTAAATTTAATCGTATTTAAATTTTCATCATTAAAGCAACCGTAAAACGCCTTCGGCTGGACAAAGACCTTCTCAAGAAAGGGCTAATTTGCCCATAATTGCTACGCCGGGTATAGAAGCCGTAGAACATTTACTGTTATATATACCTATATCTAACATTAAAGGAAATACCTTATTATTGCCTAGAATTTCACCCAAAACTGCTGCACTGGGCAGGCGTGGAGCTATTGCATAGCTTATTAAATTAACAGGAATCCTGCTGCCCATATCCATCCTATCTACCATTCTATTCTGGCAAAACCATAAATCTCAAAACAAAAACTATTTCTAAATTTTAATGCATGTCTTGCAAATGGTATTCATATATTATTTTATTGTTTAGATATTATTTTGCACTGTAGTAACTTAAAAGTAATATGCCGAATTGTTTATGTTATATTGTATTGTATTTTTCTAATCAGTCGAGTAAATGACGTCCTTTACGCTATCTATTATAGATAATTAAATCACATAATTAGGTGTTATATGCAGTAGCAATTAGATAGCGCTTATTTAATTTATTCCATTTAAATCTAATCTCACTCTGGATTAAATATTTAAAGATACAAAGAATAGAGGTACATACATCTCTTACAAAAGTCTTCATTGGTTCACTTTCACCTGTTTCTACCGCCATTGCTATTTGACGGTAGAAATAGATGTTTACGTGGCTGTGTTCCGGTTTAATATATGAGAGTGGTTAATTCTTGAATTCGTAATATAAAAAAAAAACGTAAAGGTAGAAAAAGAAAATGAGTTTAGTTCTATACACGCCGTGTAAAATATATCGAGACAACGGCACCTGCAAAAGTGATAAAAATACCTGTTGACTACATAAAACATTTTGTGATGACGTTACGTTATCGTATCAGGAAACAGTGCATTGACTACGTAAATTACCATAAATGTACAAATTAATAACTTGAATTAAATCATATTGTGATCAAATGGCAAAATGTAATTGAAAAGTTACTTTCTGTATATATTATAGACTATACTAGATTAAGTTACAAAATGTGTTAATGAGAAATATTTTTACTATATAGAAATAAGTCTGTACAAATCCGGTCCTGACAATTACAATCACAACAAAAGATGAAATATATATACTATAGGCTAAATGTTCGTTTGTTGCTAGTATTTCTTTATAAACATTAATAATATTGATCTCATTTACCTTCAGCTTTTTTTTACTTTAGAATGACCTGTGTATCCTTGTTTCAGGCGCATTCCTTATCCCATTCTTTATTATGTTGCTCATAATTGGGCTCCCAATTTTCTATTTGGAACTTTACGTTGGACAATTCACTGGTGTTGGCCCACTGCAGGCCTTTTCTGCTATATCACCTTTCTTCAGCGGCTTAGGATACTGTACTTTAGTTGTGATTAGTATCATATCTATATTCTACATGATCATCGTTGCATGGACATTGTTTTATGCGATAGTATCAATAGCTGGAAATCTCGACTGGGGATCTTGTGATAATGAATATAACACTGATTGTAAGTAATATGTTAATATTTAACTAACTTGTAACAATTTAGGGTTTTACGTAGCGTAATAAAAGGAGTATAACTATTGGTTGAATTCCTTTGATTCAATATTAAATAAACAATTTAAAATAACAGTTCAAACTTTGAACGAATAAAGAAAGCTCAACTTTTTTATGTGAGTTATTTTGCTATAAGCAATTAAACTTCGTTTTGTTTTGTATTTAAACTATTTTCAGTTATGTTAAAAAAAATATTGATTCTATTGGATATTTTTAATCAGTTTGTTACAGTGGTAGTTATGACAAAGAGTGTAGAAGTAGAAACTTTACTGGAGCAGAGACGCTGACATATTTCATGAGAGATTGTGTCAGTATCGGTGACATTTGTACCAAAACTGGCTTTGCACCTTATAGTGACAAATACTGTCTAGATGGCGACACTCATGTTAATTGGTATACCAATGTTACGAGGACTTTAGCTTCACAAGAATATTACAAGTGAGTATTCTGTTTTAATGAATAACTCTTCATTTGCAACAAGCAAAATGGATCAGCAGTCTAACTTTTTGTCATCGTGACATGTATTGTCAAAGCAAACACTAATAAAGGAACTGAGTTAATGAATAATAATTAGACGAGGTGGATATAGCTTCTACACATCGAGAAAATGAAACATCTGGAAGCTGAGGGAATGGTTGACCTCAATTGGTAAAGGCAAAAATCAGTTCAAGCCTTCGGTCAGTCTGTTTCGCATCGATTTGTTCTTGATCTGAATTTTAAGTGCCGCTGTACTTCTTATAAAATTATCTAGTAGTACTGACCTTCTTTAATCAGCCATCGCCTCACAAGTTTAGTTGATAACTTACGTGCTTCATCGATTGTAACATTTTATTGCCCACTTGATAATAATGAGAATTCGTATGTTACAATAGCTGTAAAACAAATCGCGCACTAAAAATCGATGCTCGCGTCGCTACTTTTATTGATTTATTTATTAGTAGCCATAAAATACAGCAAAATACTATCTGGGTAAGTCTAGTTAGATATTAATGTAATGTTAATGATTCAACAAAGACTTTCACTTATCACTGACACGCCTTCTTTCCAAATAAATGTACTACTAGCAAATAGATGACTATGCTTTCAAATTGATTCTTAAATAGATGTATGTAGTAACTTAAGGAGCATCTAAGGGATCTCTTTTTACTGCTATGTCATACATATGGAACAAGTACTTACTATGGACCTCATCTCTCACTTCAGTAAAATCAGTTTCCAGCCAGCAAAAACTGAACTATTGGACGAAGTGAAATAGTGTCTTCTTGATACACAATACGATGACAGATGTTTTTTAATAATTGCAGTGAAAAAAGTTTTGAGATATCCAATAACCTGCTAAAGATCTCTTTTTTTTCATTTATACCATATTTTATTTTGTTGAACTGACTCCAATATAAGTCACTTAAAGCACTTGTATTATAGACATCAGATAATGGAGGAATTATAAATACATATTATATTTAGATAAATATATTTAATATCTAGGTACAGCACAAACACAAATATTAACATATGTATAACTTATAAATGATTGGTAATCGATTCCACGACTTTATGACGCACTAGATAGGATCACTAACATTTGCGGCAACGGATCTGACAAAACGTCATCGTAGTTTATAACTGTGTCTATTTTAATATACCGTTTCCTTTTTATAGTGAACGTGTGTTGGGAAGAGGTGACGCGTCTTGGACCAATTGGGGGAGTATACAATGGCATTTAGTGGGAACGCTCTGCTTGTCCTGGTTTCTTGCATTCCTCTGTGTCATCAAAGTAAGCCCATTAAAATATCACAAAGAAAATTTTGCCTTTTTTTATGATTACACATTTTTTATGTTTTTATTTATTTATAAATTTGATAATGTGGTTTTAATCAGTGAAAGGATTCACGAATGGTATGGATTAACGATATTTTTATTTTGAAGGGTGTTCAGTCAGCGGGTAAAGTGGTTTACTTCACAGCCCTATTCCCGTATGTTATGCTGACAGCTTTGCTTATCAGAGGTGTCACTTTAGAGGGAGCTTCGGACGGAATTAATTTTTACCTATCACCTAAGTGGGAAACGTTACTCGATGCCAGCGTGTGGGGTGATGCTGCTTCACAGGTAAGAAAAACTGATTATTTATCCATTTACATTTGGCGAATTCATACAAATCATGTTTGACATTAACATACCAAATATTGGACAGAGAGTACTAGAGTATATGTTGTACATATATTACGAAAAATAATACACTGATATTTTTTCGGTATCAGGTTAAGACTGTCATTTTAAGTTTTCTAAAAGATTTTTGAAATACTAAATCAATAAATTTAAAACTCTCTAATCCAAGAAAAACATTTCTGTTGTTACTTTAATATAATTCAAGAACGAAAAACTGTGCCTTGAAATAAACGTAAAAGATAAAAGTAAAAACAAAATGTTTCTTTGTGAAAATCCAAACTATTCTCAGCCTGTTAAGTGCAAAGTGTTGCACAAAAACAAAAATGTAAGTTTCTTTTGAAGCTTTAATTTCTGATAGTTTTCTTACATTATTAATGACAAAAGAACAAGTTCCTAAGTAAATAAAAACTTCTGTTAAAGATTTATTTTCCAGGGGTTTGTTGAGTGTCCAGTATTCTTATATAATATATTCCTATCTGGTACCAGTCTCCCACGAATGATTAATATTTTTGTATGTATATAACATTTACAAGCCTCTAATATATGTTATCAATTATGGAGAAAAAAAACATAAACCTTCATTTTTGTAATGTGTTATTTGTGTTGTAGATTTCGCAAAATTTAGGTCATTATTAAACTTGATAATAACCTAAAAAAATAATACATTAAGTATTCAAGATGTTTAAAAAATGGTAGGCAAAGTTTAACAACACAAGCTTTTGTTGGGGCTACTCAATTTTGAACAACTAAACAACACCCATCAACCGACAAATCGCTTTACCAAACCAATCTTGTCTTTAATGGTGTTTAAGTCAATAAGTAATTCGGTAAATTAGGTATCCAGAAACAGATGATTAATAAAATTATTTCGATCGAGTTCTCTAAGATGCTTGCGAAGTTTTAAAACAGAGCAACTATTTTGTAGAACAGCACACAGTAAACGATAGTATATTTTGTATTAACATTCTATGATTATACAAGTAAAGATTGTTTATTTTGTAATATAATCGATTTACTTTTATAAGTGAAATAGCTGTAATAATAATACTATTTCTATAGTAAAACTAGTTCTTATACGGCTTTAAAATGCAGTACATTTAATTTTCAACTAAAAGTCGAAATAAAAGGTAAATAGTTAAATAAACTGCTTTGAAGCCGTTTATTTAGTTCACTACTGATATTAAAACTACTCTTAGTTTTAATATCAGAAGTGAACTATCTCTATTTTTTTAAAGTAATGCAACGTACTGGCTAAGTAATAAAAAAGGAAAAAGAGATTTGATATCACCTTTTGTTTCAAATAAAGAACGAAATATCAGATGTAAATAAATGGAAAATAATCCCTTTTGTTCGATTGGCCGTCCATTTGATGCGGGCTCCAAAAATATTTTTACTTAATTCATTGATTAATCTTTTGCCGATAAAACCTGCATACATTTGAGCACTGATACTGAAGTATTATTTCTTTTTCTGTGGTATTATTTCAAGATCCTCTGATATCATAACCTTCGTGCCTGGTACTTGTAGAAAATCATCTATCTGGCTGATATTTACTTGACTGAAACTTATCGTTATCTTTCCAAAAAATATATTGAGTTTAAGTAAATGCCCCCTATTTTTTTTTATTATGCTTTGTGCAATACTAATAAATTTATATATATATATCTATCTATCTTTGTTAGTAAAATATTGATTATAAATATTCCAATAATCCATTCAATTAAAATTAACTGTTACGGTATATTAATACAAGCACAAATGTTTTCCTTTTTCTAATTGTTTTTTGTTTTCTTCAGATATTCTACTCGTTTGGCGTGGCTTGCGGTTCACTTGTCACCTTGGCCTCTTACAATAACTTCTCAAACAACTGTCACTTTGACGCTGTCTTAGTTAGTTTCACTAACTTCTTCACTTCGATTTATGCTGGCTTTGCCATCTTCTCTGTGCTTGGGTTCCAGGCTTTCCAGATGGGAGTGAGCGTTGATGGTTAGTAGATCTAGAATTTTATTGATTAAAATGCTTTCTTTTCTTTCATATCTCATCATCGTCATGTTTGTGCATATATTCAACCTTTTATGTGTGCATCAATATAATAAAAATATCTATAGATAGATGCTGTTATGATAATACACTAATAAAGCAGAAGCTCAATAAGCATTGATAAGTATTTAATATTGAGTGAAACAACAGTTATAAACCCACAAAATAATAATTTTCACGTTCTATATTCAAAAGGAACGCTTTCAAAACAAACAAAAGACGATTGATGTTGTGGTACTAAAATAAATGTAAAATCCCCGACCGTCATTTCTTGACGTTTACAAACAACCGACTGGACAGTATGCGAATCGTTTATTAATCCTCGCATGTTGTCAGTTCGTTCAAGTTGATTAATCCACGGGCAGTAGAGCCGCGGGCGCGCGCCACCGCCTCAATTATACAACGCCTGTTGTGCCAGTGAATGAACGAGCTTGTTTACACTGCCCACTCTAGTTTGCGAAAGATCAACAACTGCGATGTTGGGTCGGTGGTCCGAAAGAGCGATAACGCTGTATGGTCTCTCCTTGGATAGAATATCACTACTGGGTAGTGGTATATTTTGCATTATATATGGCTGTTTAATGTATGTGATATCATGTTTGAGTAACTTGAAAAACCAATTCTTCAAAAATATCTCTTAGTTGCTTTTGCTTTTAGTCCATATTTATTGTCCTATTACATTACGGCTTTGAATTAATTTATTATGTTTTTAAAGAAAACAAAAATTTGCCTAAAACGTTTGCTAATACTATAGAGCATCAAGTGTAAAGTCCAGTAAATGTTACTTGGACCCACCAAAGTGAAATAGTCTAAAACATTTCAACAATTCAATTTTACAAATTAAAAACATTTTATTATTACAACATCCAAAATGGAATTCATATTGGCTGCTGGTTTCTATTTAATAACTAACTAGATAACGATCGTTCTAATTTTCCTTCATTGTCATTTGGGTGAAACTTTAAATTGAATGCCATATTCAATAAATAAATGAACATGCATTGGACAAACTGCCTATTCCCCGCGTTGATACAAAGTTATGTACGTTCGTTATTGTCAGTTTAAATTTGAATTGTAATTTAATAATTTATGTGTAGCCCTGCTTTTTAACGTTTTGTAGACAATCGATATATGTCTTGATCCCTCAACGCAACCTTCAGAAAAAGATATTTTAAATTATTTTCAAACCAAATAATATTTTTCATGCACACCTTTTTATTCCTTAAAATTTTATATAAAAGATCACGTACAGTTAGACTAATAGCTCTCTTAGTGCCCAGAGTCTAGCACATACACCTGCGCCTAGAAAATGTGGCTAAACAAACGAGAGAATTGTAAAATCTCTGTGGCGGCATCTAAAACAGGCTATCAATTGTTTTCACCATGTCACGTATGTTTATTTATATCTTGCAAAAATAAAAACATACACGCAATATACTAACAAAAGATAAAAAGGTATTTATCCCCGATATTGGACACCATAATATCAATATACATGATATCAAGTCACGCAATATTAATTCTCCTGATATACCTATCATTAGCTCTCATAACTCTTTGTTAATAATGGGAACCTAAGGTAGTGTGTGTTTTTACGTGATAAAAACAAATTTATCAACACCCTGACAGGTTAATTCGAGTGATTATTTGTTTGCTTGGGTTATAATTTGTATTTATCTTGTGCTTTTGCTTTAGTTTCTTCTAATGTTTTTCAACATTTACGCTTTCTCTACTCATTATAAAAATACTATTTTAACGGAGTCAAACGCTGTGTTTTGTATGTTATTTTATTCAATGTTTCGGTTAGCTTGCTGCAACAGTTTTTACAATTACCGCACATAGAAAATACTATTTCAATTAAGACAAATGCAATGCTGAGTTGTATTGTTAATGTAATTATATTTACACAGGCTAAAGATAAAGTATAGAAAAAGAATTTATGGGTACGAGATTGATCTTTTTACACATTTTTGCGTTTGAAATGGTAAAGACCAAAATGCATAGCACTGAAATCGACTTTTTTATATTATTAGATTTCAATCACTATTTCTATTTGCTATAATAAAAGTAAGCCTTAACATTACATATTTATTGACGTCTTTAGCATTGTTAACATCCTACTTCATACCAATGTAGGCATAACATAAATTTAGCTTATGAATATCTTATTATTATGTAATAATAATAATAATAATAAATTCCCACAACATCTCATACATTGACCTGACTCCGTGGTAAGTCGCTTAAAGCAACAGAGGAATCACAAATATACTACTTAAATACATATATTTTACACCCATACACAGAGCAAACACAAATATCATCATATAAATATTTGCTCTGGGTGGGAATCGAACCCACGACCCCTGGTGCACAAGACAGGATCTACTACCATCTGCGCCATCGGGATCGTCAATGTAGTTTAACATTTAATAATTTATGTTTATAAAATACTTATACATTTTTGAAATAGATGTCGCTGATGAAGGACCCGGTTTGGCATTTGTCGCCTACCCAGAAGCCCTACTTCAAATGCCAATACCTCAGCTATGGTCAATCTTGTTCTTCTTCATGCTGTTCATCCTTGGTCTCGGATGTCAATTTGCTGGCATTGAAGCTATTAACACCGCTATTGTTGATCAGTGGCCACATTTAAGGAAAAATTACTGGATGGTAAGTATTGTTAATTTTATTTAGATATATGAATATATATTTGATAATATTAAAATAAAACTATTAAAAAATATTCTTTAAACGCCATTAAATTAAAAAAGAAATGTGTAAGGAAAAATTAGATTAGATTAGGAGATTGCGTCACATTCACCCAGTAATTTTTCTGCCTCTCACACCTTTCGAAGCGGAAAACAGCAAAACCAAAATCTCTGTTTGGCGATAAATAGAGATACGAGAGTCAAAACAATGCATACGACAATTTAAAAAAAGTGTTATAAAGATATATGTTTACATTAGCACTCTAGAAAAATATTTAGTTTTTTGCATTAGTCATATACTGGTGGCAATTGTGTACCATGAAATCTGAATAAGAGTTGTTTCGTATATCATTGGCTAAGTTTTCATCTGAATCTCCTTCTCGAATTTCTTGAGGCAACTTTCGCAGTTTTCACACAAACGTATGGACAAATATTAATTTCATATTAATATGCGTCTGTACTGTCGTTAATACAAAAAGGTTCGTCATAATACATATTTCTTCTTTGCCATGTAATTAAATCATCAAGGTGAGTTATGATTATATCATATTTAATTTAATACAAAACCCTTCTCTATAAAAGGGTGATAAATTACATATTGTAATGTCGCTGAAAATATAAGTTCACATTTGTTTATTCTTTTTTCTGAAAAATGTGTAAATTTACATAGCGCTTATTTTTGTGGATTATTTATCAGGTGTCACATTTTTTTCGCAATTCGAAATGATATACGTCGATATTATAAAGGTTATTTGTCTGCAGGTCACAGCTGGGACTTGTTTCACCTGCTTCGTCCTAGGTTTACCGATGTGCTTTAGCGGCGGAGTGTACTTGTTCACATTACTGGATTGGAATACTGCCTCGTGGGCGATATTGCTTATTGGTATGGCTGAGGTTAGTTAACAAATGCTTATTTCCTTTACTAATTTATAGGATACCGATACGTCTTGGGGTAACGGCCAGAGTAGAATAGCACTTCCTTCTATACCAGGTATTGTAAGAGGCGACTGAGGTGGTTACTGACAGATGTTGGTGTATCCACCCGAAACAGCGTAGCCCAAATAGAACAGGGCAGGAATGGGTAGCAGCATTTCCGTTCTGAAGCTAGGCTCTTGGCAATTTTGGGTAGAATATTTGCTGCTGTTGATTACGCTATGGATAGTTTTGGGAGTTGAGGTAGTAAGGCGTTAATCATAAGTCGTGCTAAGTTTAACAAGTAAGTAAAGACTGAATGAATTATTTCATACATTTCTGTTAAGATTCTGTTTAACGAAAGATTAGTTATTTTAATCCGGTACCGGCCAAATAGAAAGTAACTTCTCTTTATTAGGTGCCGTAGGTAGTATCTGAGATACTGGAACTGACAAATAGCGGTACCCATCCTAACAAACGATGCTCTGATACATTAGTGGGGATGGTCAGCAACATTATCATCACAACGCTCTGCGATTGCCAATATGCCTAGCGAGTCAATGATGGGCAAAAATCCTCTAACGGTTAGCATTACTTGGGGAGGTCTAGATCTAGCAGTTAATGTAGTTAATATGATTACTTATATAAGACTGAAAGAAAGTCTTTTAATATGAAATTTATCGTTTATTTTTTAGTTTATATAAGTTCTAAATAATAAAATAATATTATTCTCAATTAGTTTTACTATTTCATACGTATGTAAATACCTACTATTTCAGGGACAAGTCATATTAAATATTGATACTAAATTAATGGCAGGCCTCCGTATCGAGTACTAGCTCAAATCTATATTAATTGCTTGTCCCCTGATAAATAGTGCACGGCAGTCTCATGGAGTTACGGCATCAACCGGGCTATGAACGATTTAGCCAGCATGGGCATGAAATTCAATCCAGTACTCCGATTCTACTGGAAAGCTGTTTGGACCGTCATTTTACCTGTGGCTAGCATGGTAAGTTATATATATTTGTATGAGGTACAACATTTGCCGTGAGGCACCGGCATAGTAGAAAAGTGCTTCCTTATATACCAGGTGTCGCAAAAGGTGACTGAGGTACCTGGACCGACAGGTAGCGGTATATCCACACAAAAAAGAGTATTGGGGAAGGGCAGCAGCATCCCAGTCGCGAAGATACGCTCTGCGATTGTCACTATGTTTACCCTGCGTGGGAATAATGACCAAATTCTTGGAAAGTGTCGGGCCCAATGGGCCAAACGGTAGTAGTCCTATCTTATGAGCCAGGGGTCATCAGTTCGATCCCCACCCAGGACAAATATTTATATGATGATATTTGAGTTTTTCCTGTGTCTAGGTGTTAAAATGATGTACTTAAGTATTATATTTGTGATTCCTCTGATCTCTGTAGCACAAGTACTTTAAGCGACTTACCACGGAGTCAGGTCAATGTATGAGATTTAATGTGAATATATAAAGGCATTTGTTAAGCACGACGTTTTTAAAGTTACCATGATGATAATGAATCATCACATAACTTCTGCGAGCCGTAGGATACTGGTATAGTAGAATAGTACTTCTCCCTAAACCACATTATATTATATATACCATATTGTAAGAGGCTACTAAGTTACCAATGCTGAAAAGTGGTGATAGTGAAGCTCAATTAAGCAATTTAAGGCCTTTTAAAACTAAACAAATGCAAGGACAGTGGTGTCCATTCCTTGGCGTTGCCTTAATTATGACTTGCCACGATAAGTTCGAAATTTGCCACTTATAAACACGAAGGTGGGAACATAACGCATTCCTTAACCTATATCCCAAAAAAGAAAACTTAAATCAGACATTGAATTGAAGTAAAAATACATGACTTAATTCATCAACATGTTTCAGTTCACTGTCACTGGAGAAATTAAATGACATCAAAATGAGACCAAAAATTTTCAGCTAAATAATATTTATAAAATTTTTTGCTACCATATTAAGACAATTATATTTAAAGAAATATATATATATATGTTTATGTATACATTTAATTAGAAGATTTTAAATGATTCATGTTTAGTTTTTCTATAGTGAACTTAACTAATAAAGCCCGCAAAGGTCCGCTGCTACTGGAAACTATGGAATAATAATTATGCAGTATATATCATACTTGCATCATCTTACAAGACCAACAGAAGAAGTTCACTTCATACCTATATTATTTTAAAAAATGTTTACAAATGTATAATTTTCTTTTAATTTTCAGGGTATACTTATATTCATATTTTCGGATTGGTCGCCGCCTTCATACGAGGACTACGTTTTTCCATTGTTTGCTGATCTTCTCGGTTGGGCAGTTGGGTTGTCCACTCTAATACTATTCCCAGTCGGGATCTGTTGGGCACTTTACCATGGATACGTAAGTTTTATTATTTAGATAATTTTATATTATTTCTATAAAAATATAGTCAAAGTGGGTTCTAATTCAATTTTTTTGAACACAAACTGCAGCCATATATATTCTTTGAAAATTAAATTCATTTGTTGTTGTCTGGAATGTCGAGTGAAGTGTAATTTGTCGGTCAAAACCCGAAGCGATACTTCAACGCACCGAAACAAGTGCCTCTCATGCCGCAAAGGGTCTCCATGATTCGGTATTTGGTCATTGTATAAGATAATAGAACTGTAGGACTTTCGCCTTGAGTATTCAATTATCTTTATCATACGCTTGGAGTTTGTTACAGATACATAAAAAGTCAAGAATCACTCTTCCACATTTCAAGCTATTAATTGTTATTTGGCGCGCAACTGCGCCATAGGATATACCCACTTTAGGACATTTTGCAACGACTAGTATTGGGATGCTTTTACAGTCTTTAATAAACTTCAACCAATAAGTAGAATTGGATAATTCCAATCTGCATTTACATTTTTTGAAAAATCTACTGCCTTTTCCGGTATTTTTTAACACCCATTCAATTATCCGACTGTATTTAGTCTCTCAAAAGCCCACGAATCCAAATTAGGTTTTCAGTTTTTGAGTTCCTAACACACTTTCAAAGAAGACCAATCTCCTTATAGAACAAACAACAACAAACAAATAGGCTGCTGATAATAATTTTATTGATAGATATTTCAAAATTATTTTCAGAGAGGGAAGGAGCTATTTACCCCAACAGCGGCCTGGAAACCTGCTTTGAAGACGCTCGATGTACCTCGTTCTGACTCTATAATGACAATGGACTCAGCTCATGAAGGTCCTTATGACAACGTAGGATATATCATGTGATTACTGATCGTATCTTTAACTAGGAAATATTGCTGGAAATATGTGTTACATTATTTAAAGCATCAAGAAAATTTGAAGTTTGCTTAATAAGAAAAAAAGGATTGCAATAGAGTATAATTGTTAGATCAAGAATGTGGATTCATTCAATTATCACTATTAAATTAGCTACTTCAATACAAAATAAATCAATTCAACTATTTAAAAAAGTAAATTTAAAATATACTTTGTTTAAGAAATTTCATTACAAACTTAAATAATGCAATAATATTTATAAAAACTGGTGAAACTACCATTATCTCTATGAGGTCATATGTTATTTAATCTGGTGGATAAGATTAAAAATCTTTAACATCTGGTCGGCGTTAATGAAAACTCTACCGGCGTCGGCGTAATAAAAACCTTTGTTTGTAACTAGCCTAAACAATTTAACTAGCCCAACAATATGTTCTCGATTTCAAGCAATTTTATCATGAACATATTCACTAATGGAATAGTAAAAAATATTTGGAAATAATTAATATAATTACTTGGGATTCTATTGTAAAATCTTACAGAATTTGTTCAAGGACGAATTATCCATGAATGAGCTATGTTATGTCATTAAAAAGAGTTAATAACATACGGGCTCTATATATATAGTGAAATATAATACTTTACGTTGCTTCGTAGAATCCAAGAAAGAATCTGAATTACATAGCTTGACGATGCATTTGAATGTAGTAACTCAACCGCTCAACCTTATTCAGTCGAGAAGTTTCTAGTCAAGATTTTGATTGACCTACGTGTTCTAGTTTCACACTCAAGTACTTGCTTAGGCTGTAGCCTGTAAATAGGTTAAACAATTCAGTGAATATTTGTATCACATTCAAATTAAATGGTATGTATTTTTGTGTGTATTTTACTAAGTGATTTATTGCAAAACAATGATATGAACAATTGGATTTGAATAATAATATCTGTGAACGTTTATATTAATAAATAAAAACAACTTAAGAGGTGAACTATATATTTAAAAAAGTATGTGCAGGTAAACATAAGCATGTTATATTTAAGTTGTTAATTTATTATTAATATATAAGAATAAAATGTGTGTACGCAACACGTGTATAATTATTTAAAAACAAGTTTATCAAATGAAGTAGATTTTAATATAGTAATGTGATATAATGTTATAGACACGGGACAATAAAAGTTTGACGATGTTCGAAACTTAGTATAGAGATATGAAAGAATCTGGCTCCAAGAACTACACGACAAGTCACTCGCTCAAATATAGGAAGTTGCAAACTTCTATAAAGTATAAATAAAGAAAACTTGGAAACAGTACGCTCTCAAAGTGGCGACAGTCAAACACACTTGGTCGCGGTACAATTGAAAAGGGTGTATAGGCTTATAGGAGCCCGTATTTCGTTTTTACCTAAATAAATATGACTATATAATCATCTCACTATTTTGAATATAACGATGTTTTTATTATTTGGACTGCAACCGAAATCATTTAAATTATTATGTTTTAATAACAACTACTTAACTTCTTAAATATCCATAAAAGTACTCAATGCTAATGAATACCTAAAGAATTGAAGTAATCTTGCTGGCTTTAAATAAAAATATACGTGTTTTAGATGCCAATGTATCAAAGAATTCCCTAGATTTGAAAGAAAGCAAGCTTGAGACACTATTGGAACATAAAAAAGTTATGTTGTTTCTAGTAATTTTTGAGTGTTAATATTAATAATTAATTGTTATTTCTATATAACCAGTTTTCAGAAATCATAATAATAATATAAAATAAATAAATTCACGTGTCTCATTCATTAGCCTGACATCGAGATAAGTCGCGAGAAATCACAAATATAATACTTAAATACATATAGTGAATACGTGGAAACACAACAAATATCATCATCATAAATATTTGTCCTCCGTGAGGATCAATCCCAGATCATTTATTGCACAAAATAGGATAGAGGTCCTGCACCGTCGGGCCCGTCTGTATAATGACATAATCCATTAAAGAATTATAATCTCTTAACAAAAGCCACTCGACAAGTAAGGTTCACTACCGACGCGCCAAAATAAGTCTGTCCCAGCACCGCTAAACTTGCAGCGTTAAAGTCTGTTTACGATTGCAATAACTGCGCTCGCAGCCCTTGTTTTCGCCAGACACCACGTTAAAGACGTTATTTAGTTAAATTGACTTAATGGCATTAATTTTTGTCAATTTGTTATTGCATCCGTTGTCCATCCAACTGAATCCGTTGCAGGTACTAAATATTTATTATAATAATAATAATTATGCTTGAAAGCATTTTTTTTGCCCTGGCAATCTTTCATATCTTAAATATTTGAACTGCATCATAAGCAACATAAGCATCTGGCTCAGGATTTAAAATAGTTAATTTAAGAACCTTAGTCGGCTCTAACGATACCTGGTACAGAGGGAGGTACTATTTTATTCTGCCGGTATATCACGGCATTTTTTTAGGCATTATTAGAAATCATTTGACAAGACATGCAAACGTGTTGTGATAGTCAACGTTGATATAGGTAGAAGAAGCAGTTCTAGTTCAATATTTTTTATTGTATATTAGACCAGGTTGACAAAATGCAGACAGTCCGCGTCACAGTAGCCTAAAAACTTTCGTAATATCACAAGAATATCACTAGCACGTTGCCAACTAATTAATTACCTATTTATTTCGCTGCCTCTCTCAAAGCGAACACTGCTCATTTGCTCAATGGTGGTAGAAATAGGTGAAAGTGAAGCACTCTGCAGACAATCTTTGTATGAGATCGACCTTTATGCGTTAGTATCCAAGAATCACTGCTACAATAAATTTATAATATGGATAAATTTGGAAATTATTTGAAACTGCTGGAGACAAAAAAGATAATTATCATAGTGTCCAGTAAAAAAACTTCAATCTCTTTCCTTTGCTTAAATCATACCTAAACCAAACGTTTAACTTTACAGCCATTTAAAATACTTTATTAGGTACTATAACTAAAAATAAAAAGTTAAAATTAATAGCTAGCAGAAGACTCCTTGCGAGCTATCGCAGATTGGAGACTGAAATCCATTTCTGCAACTCAACCATTTGGATTCAGGCTAATCCTTCTTAAATTGGACAAAATTAATGTGGATTTAATCATAACAATCTGAAAATATCCAAAAGGGATCTTTATCCTCTCAGCAATCTGACTTTAATAACTGTTGAGTGGATGACAGTTCTTAAAAGCCCGATCAGTTTCGATATGACGGTTTTAACTTTTAATTAAATGGTTTGAGTTGAGTGGATTATGAAATTTTTCGGAAACTTTTATTATAAAGCCAATGCTCTTTATTTTTTACCATTTAAAAGAACAGTGGTGAGTTTTAGAACTAGAACTGTAACTTTTTTAAACTATACAAATGATATATTTCTGTGAATTCATGTTCGTATATGAAGCATCCTTTATCAAGTAGATGCCGTTATACTTTTTTTAAAACTCTATTCCATCATGTTTACTCAGAAACCTCTGCAAAGCTCAATGTTAAAAAGTAGTTTAATTGTACGCTCGTGTGAGCTTTGGTGATTTTCCATTCTTTGGTGATTTTCCATTACCTCTTTTGATTTGGTTATAGGGCGATTCTATATTGCTATTGGTATAAAAATTTGATGCAGTGTAATATAACAGCCGAGATTTTTATATTGGACTCAAGTTTTTGCGGATTTGCAAAACTTATTAGAAGGTTTTTATGGGCTGTAGCATGCTGGCTGAGTATAATAGTGCCTAACTTTGTACAAGATGTGGTAGGAGGTGACTGGGATACCGGAACTAATGGATGGCAGTATGTCCGCCCAAAACAGCGTAGCTCAAATGCAACAGGGTGGAAATAGGCAGCAGCGTCACGAAGCTGCGCGCTGCGATTGTAGCCACGCCTGTCCAGTGGGGAAATAATGAGCAAGTTTATCTTTTTAGGGAAGTAATAGTCGACGGTCTTTGTCTGCTAAAATGAAGATAAAAGAGATTTTCAATATAATAAATAAACATTAATACTATATTTACAAAAGCGTGGAAATCTCTGATTTTAATATATAGAAAGAAATTCAAAATCTGAGGTAGTCACGCGTTCATTACTCAATTTTCTGAGATCAATCATCACTTTATCAACAAAGACGTTGGCTAGAAAAAACCACCTCCCTACTATAACTTATTATACTGTTATTTATATAATATAATGTTATTCTATTATATTTTACTCATAATCAAGAACCAAAACTAACGCACAATACTGCCAGATCACTATCACACACACAAAAAAATAGCTAATTTAGTGAGTGTACTAATTTCACAATAGCAAAAAGAAACACTTGAAGACAGCCACCGGGATATAATCGAAACATCGAAAATAAAAATGCAAAATCAAAATTAATCATGATTAATTAAAAAAAATAATAATAATAAAAAAAGTAATTTCATGTTTTATTTAGCATTTATAACTCACGGTGAATTCGTGAGTTGTAAATCCTAAATGTTTTGCTTACCTAAAATTATAAAACGGAATCCGCTACGAATACAAATTTAGAGAAAGCTAAAGCAAGCTGGTAAAGATTAAAAAATAAACAATCCCAGTAAAACTTGGATAACAAGTTAATGCCTACGTCGTCAGGTTACCTGCACCTGCTGAAGAAACTTTCTCTATGGCCAAGAAGAAACGAGTCCCGCGCTTTAGGTTTGCTTCATGAAAATCAGCATTTTCATTTAATTCCTGGTCAAGCACTCGAGACTTGTGCTTTCAATCTGAAACTCAAATATACATTATTCAGGTAGGTCCATGACAATCACTTTCTTATTATTAATAAAATAAAGATAATAAAAAATAATAATAATTTCAATAAATAAGTAATTAAATACATTATTATAGGTAATACAGATGATCCTAATTGCCCACCTTAAACTAGTCTGCTGTCACCAGCTTTTTATACGTGATCATCAAAGCAGCAAAGTATGGAAGGTACTATTCTAGTCTACCCCACGGCAATGTATGATCTACATGACACTAAGGGGTGTTTGTTTAGCGGTATAGAACTTGGAAATGCAATTAATCAAACAATATTTTTTTTATTGACATGAAATTTACTTTATACGCCATATGACCGCCACGGCACGCTCTGACCAAGTTTAATTTGGAATTGTTAATGATATTTTCCAACATTGAGGCCGCATATCGGCAAGTACTCGGCGAATGTTGTTCTTCGAGAGGTCAACCGTTTTAGATTTATTGACGTACTTTAGTGATTTCACATGACTTCATAGAAAATAGTCATTAGAAAATAGTTATTATAGTTAAATTATACGATCTTGATAGACAATTTACGGGTCCGAAACATAAAACTCTACGGTTGCCTAACGTTTCCTTCAATAAAACAATTATGGCATGAGCTGTGTTGACATGTTGCTCCGTTCTTGTTAAAACCACAACTCATGCATAATTCAAATACACTTAAAGATTATCATTACTCCAAATAAGTCAATTTTATTTATTGACGTATCCATTTAACTAACTAAGAGTGTGATTCACTCCTAAACAAAATTCGCTTAAAAAATCGCGATCAATTGCAATCTTCTTTTAGGCCCATCCACCGAATCTACGTCTTGCTAGGTGATCGTGAGGCTTTGATTCTTGCACGATTTAGGTTTTGTAAGCACGTAAACCAAAATTTTTCCGCAAAATCTTCTACAAAATGGATGAACACATAATCAATGGCGAATAGACTGATTTGGGTCTTCCTCTATATTCCTCTACGCTCTATATACGCTATGCTTTTTGGATGCGTATTACCATTCAGAGTATTAAATATTTAATTTATTTTTATGCTTTGAACGATGGCGATATATGTTGATATAATTTTCGAAATAAATTGCACAATTTGGAATTGCACATTTCAGGTGTTTGCCTATTCATGTTGAAATACTAAACCAAATTAAACATATATCCCTTGACAGCTGACAACAATGGCCGCCGGTTAAGAAAGTGTTATCAACCTAAAGTTCTATCCCTCTAAAAATATCAATATTTACAATAATTTTTATAAATTGTTGTTTCGGTGGTTCCAATTAATGTTCCGAAAGTATATGGCGTCAGAACGGACTACCTAGTGATGTTACTGAGTATGATAGGAATCATTTTCATTTCAGACCTTGTAATCGGAGCAAACGCTAAAACAAACATAGTGTGCCATCAATAATGTTGGAATAGTGAATGAGGCCCTTTGAAATGCAATTACTTCATAACATGCGATGTAAACGATTATTCAGTTGTTGCGAACGAACTACTAAGCAAGCCTTATTATTACTAAACTGTGACAAACAAATATTCGGACTATTAGAAGATTTATTTTTAAATAAATTGTGTGTGTGTGTGTATACTTTTATCAGTTAACAGTCCAAAGCTAATAAAAATATGAGAAATGTTCTACTATCAGTAAGTATTGTGCGTGTAATTTTTTTTGTGCATGTAAATCTTTTTGGATTAAGTCAGGTCAATCATATCGTTATATTTGTGGGCCCAATGGCGCAAGTGGTCGTAATCTTATCTAATGCGGTCATGCGTTCGACCCCCACCCATTATATGTAAAGAATATTTGTGTTTATTTTGTGTCTGTGTGTTAAAAATGTATTTAAGTATTATATTTGTGATTTCTCTTTTATCTAATGTCTATAACATAGGTGTTAAAAATAACTTATCTCGAAGTCCAGTTTATGTCTGAGATGTTTATTCTCCATGTTTAGTTATTACTCATCTTGATGTTTTTATTCTTTAAAGTTGATTACTTCCAATGTTTCAGTTAACCTTGTTTTGGCCAAATCTTCAAATCTTAAGAGTAATTTACCAGTTTTGTATGATGTTACAATGAATAGCTTATTCCATGTGCATAAGAATATAATCAAACTGCATGCGTATACTTAGAGTACTAATGACGACCCTTTTTGGTGTTTACATTGTCATGTTCAAAAAAAATCCTAGATAAAATACCATGAAACTCCCATGTAAAAGTTACATCAGAACACCTTCGAACTAACACATTTCAACAGCAACATCAATATCAGTTCAGAAAGCACTTTCCGTTTCGTGAACACGCGAACAATTGTGTTTGTAGATAACTATGAATTATAGTCGAAATGCAGGCAAAAATGTAGAGCGTTGCAGGTGGTTGGGAATACTCAAAGCAATTTGTTACAAATAAACTTGAGTTTTTACTATTGCATTGTTATAAAAAAACGTATCTATAGTTATACTCATATTATCGAAATAGTAAAACTTGTTGGAATTATAAATCTACGTTACTTTTTCAAACAAAAACGGATAACAAATAAAAATTATTTTTGACGTACAAACATATATATCTATTTATGTATAAAAAGTGATGTGGTGAGAATATAAAATTAAGTCAAGACACAATAACACCGTTTGATCGTATACAATTGTAAGTTACATGTATTTTTGGATTAAAAATTATATTAAAATCTTAATCAGATAAAGATTGATTTATAATAGGTACATTTGCTTTTAATCCTAGTATAACAAAGGCGGAGATTGCCTAACATAAAATGAAGTTTGATCTTTTTTCTTCATATTACATTGAATATATTAAACTTACTCTAAGGTAAGTCGCTTAAAGCATTTTTGCAAAGTGTTTCGGACATTAAACAATAAAATAATCATAGATTTTTGTTAACTTTATTTCCTACTTAATACAGGTAAGTATACACTGTCATAGGTATTGCTCATATACAATTATGTTACATGTGTCAAATGCATGCCATTTTATGTTCCAAGTTTTTTAGGCATTTAATAAGTTTAAATGTTTTTTGTATCTCCTATTCCTATATAAAGATTTTTTGGGGTTCTTTGATTAATCCCATTAATCATTAATTTACTTATTTATATTTGTATAATCAGTATTCGCACTTTCGAATTGTTTAGGTGCCGTGATATCTTTCACCGCGGTTTCCAAAGGATATAAATGACATTATTATGTGTCCTTCTGGTAGGTATATAGGGAAGATTATATATGTTATGATTCAATGCGGGTATTATTAATGATGATCAGTCATTATAAATAATTTCTAGGCCTAAGTAATTATCTTAACTTCATTTTTTTAACACATTGCTTCGTCATTAGTATATTGCTACTTGACAGTTAGGCATTTGGGATAATAAATCAAAATTTAACCTATTTATTTAAAAAAAAATAATTATTTGAAAATAATATTTCATAAAATAACATATTAAGTGAAACGAAAAAGCTGCCTAGGGTAGGTTAGAACTGCGACTACAACGAAGAATATTTCCTAAATGTCCTGTTTATTGGTATAAATATGTAAGAGTGAATTACCAATGCCCACGACTAGTGAGGTCTACTTCTATTAAAGTAATATAATTTTGTAATTTTATATAAATCACCTAAATGTGAAATATATATAAATATACTTTCTATATTACCAACTGAAATAAATAGACGATTTTTTTGAATATTACTGAACTACGTAACTCAATGTAAGATACTTAATTATAGTGGACTTAACCAAGGCAAACTATAGTCGGCCATTTTACTTACACTGGAACCTTTATCTGATAATGCAGAGGGCATCTTAGAAACCAGGAAAAAATTCTGTAACAAAAATTACAGGAATTGGTTTTCTCGCGATAAAAAGAAGCTGTTCATGTGTTCTAAAATTATTCCTATGTTAAAATTACATTTAAATTTAATTTTAATTTATAAAAATATTATTAGTTTTTTATGAATCCCTTCCCTACTTTAAGGCATCGACGCTCAAATCTTCATGTGCGGTCACCTGAAGGACTTTTAATTGTCAATTTTGTTATCTGCTACCCAACCATAGTCAATGCATTTTGATTCCGGGATAGCTAAATGCACATAAGCTGAAATTTTCTAGATAGCCCTTAAAACTTTATGCATAATTGTCTAAGTGGATTTAAGCCCAAGCCCATTAAAATACGAAATGTTGCCAAATGCCCGTGTTCAACTAATTTGGTGAGAAAGTATCTCTTACCAATTCAATGCCTATACCACTGCCAACTTTGACTTCTACTTTATTAAAATTTTGAACAAAAGTTAAAAGTAACTGAAAATTGCTCTCTAGCTTACCGGCTCTCTCTTTATTTTCTCATTCCTGATTTAAGCATGCAAAGAAAATTCAAGCATTGCCATTTCCTTTGGGCTATTTTAAGTTGTCTACCCCTACCGTTGATAAGAAATTGATCGAATAGATTCGACTTGAGGTATTTAAGTATCTCAACATAGGTCTATCCGCAATTCTATCTGCGTAGAGTTCTTTGGGGAACGGTAATTCGGCAAGTACCCAACAGGGAACAATAACTAGCGTCTTGTCATACAATAAGAAAAGATACTGCACTACTATATATACAGATCAAGTCTACTGGCAAGCGCAGCATTGGACGGCCACTCATAAGGTTCACAGACGAGCTGGCTAAAACTAAAGGACCGCACTGGACACAGACCGCATACAACCGATCGTATAATCTGTTGTGGCTTTTCTTTTGTTTTTGTTTGTATAATAAAGTTAAGAGTTTTTGTAATTTTTTCAGAAGATTAATAAACTTGGGGATGCCTTTATTTAGCAGTGAACGTCCTATGGCTGACATGATGATAAAATGATGTCTGAACATATAAAATTTTACAATATTGTTCACTCAACTAGAACAAGGCCGTTATTATTATGCATACGTAACGTATACATTATATTTGATCTGTGTTCCGGTTTGAACAGTGAGAGAGGTAGTGAAATTGCTGGGTAAATGTCACATTGTATCTACGGTTCACAAGGTTCGCGACACACTAATGATATCTTTGTGATGACCCGAGTATCTTTATATAGGCTGCGGTCTCTTTTATCATAGAGCGGACCATATTCCTTTTTGTTGACTTCAAGATATAAATTAAATAATAAAAATAATATTGACTTATTCATTATATCATATAACCAATGCATAATATGTATTGGTTATATGATATAATGAATTCGATTTATACTATATTATATAATACAAAACAAATAGATTTAAAAGTCAATATCTGGACGTAACCAAATAGATACAGAAGTCGATATTTGGAACACAAAACAAATTAATACAGAAGTAAATATTTGGAAAACAAAACTAATAGATACAAAGGTTAATACTTGGAACCCAAAACAAATTGATACAGAAGTCAATACTTGGAATACAAAATAAATAGATACAGAAGTAAATATTTGGAATACAAAATAAATAGATACAAAAGTTAATACTTGGAACACAAAACGAATTAATACAGAAGTTGATACTTGGAACGCAAAACAAATTGATACAAAAGTCAGTACTTGGAAAACAAAACAAATAGATACAAAAGTTAATATTTGGAACACAAAACAAATAGATACAGAAGTCAAAAAGTGCAAAAAGCAACACGCACATAGAGACGTTTTCGGACCAGTTTTCTCATTATTGATATATCTGTTTTTCCTTTTCTTTTCAAAAAATCAGCCAGTCTTGTGTACAAAAACTAACGTTGACATCCTAGCAAAAAAAATACAAGTGTTAAAATTTTGAACCTTGACTGGCTGAATCGCGCAGACAGTATCTACTTTGTGCGCCAAAAGTCATGGGTTCGATCCCCACCCAGGATAAATATATATATGATGAACGTTTGTATTTGTTATTTACATGTATTTAGGTATTTTATTTGTAATACCTCTTTTTTCTGATATCTGTATTACAAATACTTTAAGCTGCTTATTTCGGAATTAGGTCGACGTATGAGATGAAGTCGGTATATAAAATAATCGAATATAGAAATCGAAATAGTTCAATCACCAGTATACGTAACGTTAACACAAGTGTTTTCATTTATTATTTATCTAATGTAATTTAAGTAATCTATTGACTAATATCAACTAATTAAACCGTTAAAAGGGATCCGACCCGTCTTCGCACAGGTGGAAAATTTTTTCAAACATTTGAGCTAAACATTGGTATTTTCCTATCATGGCGGTTCCATCCTACAAGCGTAACTCAATTACAAAGGGCAGGGATGGGCAGCAGCATCCTCGTCGCAAAGTCACGCCCTGCAAATGCCACAATGCCTGCCCAGCGTGGCAATTATAGGGCATAACTTTCAATGAACATTATTATTACCATGCCTCCAGTCCCTGGCAGCTCCGTTATCCTAAGCAACGGTAGCATAACGACGAAGCAGGGGTTGCTAATAATCTCCGGCAGTTGCACGGCTATCACCCCAATCGAAAACTAGCTCTAGGAACAGTTTACACTACATCATTCTAATTTGTAGAATTATAATAGAAAATCACTTCTTTTATCTGATACTGTAAGGAGATTTTTTAACTTAAAAATAGTGCTTACACGTGTTTCATTATTAAGAATAAAACTAATTTCACGGCTTTAAATATTTATTCACGCCATATTTGTCATTACTATTATGATTATCATCACCTGGTTTCTAAATACGATATTAATTACAATAAATAATTAATGTTTACAGATATACAGTTGGATTCTTTTGTTAAATGAGCAGCAGTAATTTAATTCTGAAATCCACAATAAAAATATACAAGAACGCTTCGTTTCAAAATTCCATTGTATTCGTTGCTTAATCTAAGCGTTGTTCAGGGCCTACACAAATGCATTACCCAACACACATTCATTAGAACACACCGACAAATAATAAATAACGTGCACACAACGACAAACGCAGATAAAACTGTCTCGCGTTAGAAACAAAGGCTGAGGGACAATGGCGCAGCACATTTGACCAACTTTTAATATCACTGGGGTGGAATAAAAGCGAGCACCTCTAGAGAGCTCATTTAGGGAAATTATGCGAATGCACTGCGAAGAAAAATAAAGGGCGACTATACCATCTCATGCAATTTAATGTAGGTACTCGTCTGGATACGGCGGACAGGAAAAGGGGGGTCTGCCGTGTAGGGTAATTATGCAGCGCGAGATCAGACTTGGTGCTTGTACAAATTATATGCCGCTGCAATTTTTGCCTCCTACTATTCTTGTTTGAATGTTTTGAAATTCCGTACACTAATCGCATTTATTTTACTATAATGAAGCTAAAAACTTGTCTCAGTATCTACAGTCGTTATGCCATTTGCATTCGGTTGCTTGAATAATAAGAATGATTCTAGATTATTTAACATCGCACCACACTATTCCAAGTGCTTAGTGCTTTGTTAGAAAATAAAATTGCATATTATATATCATTAGAAGTAACGGCAGAGTACAATATATACTTTTCTGTAAAAGGTTTCGTATGAGGCGTTTAGGGATCGGAACCAAAAGATGGCGGTATAACCACCTCAAACAGCTCAAAAGTAACATGGGCGAAAATGGGCGGCAGCTTTCTCGTCGCGAAGCTACGCTCTCAGACTTCGATCACGCCTGCCACTGCTGCTATTTTGGGGATGATCACGTTGATAATGATGTGTTTTTAACGACGTATTATAATGATCATGATGTATTATTAAGAAAAAATATTTTACATCGTATATCATTTTGTTCACTAAAATTGAACTGAAAAAGAATACGGTTCGCGTTTTTCAATCACAACAGTTAAATAAGCACCTTTTTGTTGTGTTTTTAATTCAATAGCCAAAAGAAAAACCCTTTCAAAAGTCCTTTATCTTCTGTTTACTTCTTTCTTGCAATATATATTTTCACCGTTTGGTTGAAATGAAATTAATGCCATAACCCATACTAGAAAGAAAATTAGACGTCGCTAGATTGATTTGGAAATCTTCAGTACGAGTAATGTTTGGTTTTGTAAAGGTTTCAAAAATATTAAATCTTAAAAATAAGAAAATAAGATGAATATTAAAATCTGATATTTACGCGTTCCCTTATGAAAACGGTACCTGAATAGTAACCAAAATGTTGAACAAAACATGTAAAACTTATAAAATTAACACAGATGCTAGAGATACAAAGATGCTAAAGTGTAATTTTATTTTTATTAGACGACTCCTATTTAAATCCTAACACTCATACCTCGTACAGATAGAAAATGAAGGTTTGCTGTGTGATACAGCGAGTTATATCTTGCCACCAAATAAAAAAGAATTTCAACGTGCGTTGGGCCTTTTGATGTTCCGAGCTTCCAGAGTGGCTAACTAAAATCACGCAATCTGCATATTTCTACTACAAGCGTCCAAAGCTTTACCGGACACTGCTATATATAGACACTTCAAATTCAGAATGACGAAACGTTAGGCGGAGCATTTCAGTTATTGCAGTACGTTCAGGAGAAACACCTAAAAACAAATCTATATTTCTAGAAATTTTCACCTTCAATGAAGCTTCCACAAAATTTATTTACTGTTTTATGTTAGAACACGTACAAAACATATCAGTTGTTAGGCAAACAAAAGTTATTGGGTATTAAGAAAATATATGGCTTTAACTTTTTCAGAGAAAACTAGGCAACTGAACATTATAGAATGAAAATAAAAGACTTGAAAATATGCTAATTTTGTTTGGATTATCCGGTTTTTCGTTAATTGCGCTCAGTAACTTAGTGCTTACTTATGAAGTATATATAGATATTAAATTGAACTAATGTAGTCTGAAACAAGAATTCAAAACTTAAATTTAAAAGAAACTGAACATTCGCATATGATTGTGTATTTGCATATAATTCGCATATGATTTCTTGTACTCAAGTTATATACTATTAACTGCCATTTTTTGTATGATTTTTTTCCACAGAAAGTAATAAAATTGCTATATCATAAGTGTCAGATTCACAGCTATGTACGACTTATATATATATTATTGTTTTACCTAGAGCTACTGGGAGTAGAATAGATTAGTTGGAACTTTCTTTTTATCAAAAAAACGATTTTGAATGAATTTTTCATTACAATTATAGCGACTGAAGGACATTGATTTCTGGTCATAGGTCTTAAAAATGGAATAAAAAAAAAGCGATTTTCATTTACAATTGCGGCGCTGCGCAGGCGTTAAGCGTAGTTTTGCAACAGAAATGCTGTTCCCCTTAGCATTTGCAATTCTACTACGGATGGATATTTCGCCATCCTGGTAGAAGAGGTACTACTCTACAACGTCAGTATCTCACAGTTTATGAAGGACTAAGCTGCCTCCCCTATACCAGGTGTCGTAAGAGACGACTAAGATACCAGAACCGGCAGATGGCAGCATAAACATCCGAAATAGTGCAGATCAAATGCAGAGGGCCAGCAGCATCCCCATCGCGAAAGCTGTGCTCTGCGATTGCTATCACGCGCACGCACGCAGCGTGGCAATTATGGGCAATATTCCCCCTTTCTTGGGGAGGCCTATGTCCAGCAGCGGACTTCCAATGGTTGTATTGATGAGTATATAATTAAATAAGTATTTACGAAAGTCATTCTTAATACGACAAAAATACATGATAAATCAAAAATGTATTATTATGATTCTATTACAAAGTTTAAAACCAACCATTATATCTATGGAATTGTAAGTAAAATAAACAGACTAAATAAACAAAGTTTAATTAATTCACACTTCGATCGCTCAAGTTCAGAAAAAGGCAAAAAAAGTAGATACCCACTTCGCTTTATTTTTTATTTTTAATAGACCTCATGTGTGTTTTCAAGGCAGAAGCGTTCAAAGTTTTAATTTTAAAAGAGAAATAACGATTATCTGAATTTAAAAATATTCCCAAATTCTCTATTCAGAACATTCGCACGAGTTGAATATTTAAATATATTTTTCTGTTTACCGTATGTACATTAACACATGAGAAATTAAATTCCCAGAAGGATCGTGGGAAAATTGACGTAGTAATAACATTTGTCTCGACAGATGTAGGTAAGTCTATTTAGTTCCTTAAATTTGTTTAAATATGATTTGTTTTTCTAGAACTGAAATTTATTGATTTTCACTTATAGGTATGCGGACCTAATCTTAAAACTACTTGTAGACGAAATGAGAATGGTTATATTTATTTCATAAAAAAAATCACCTCATGAGACGTATTACTAAGACGAGACTATATGGCTCGTGTAGTCAAAAAGATCTTATGTAGGACCAAGCTTTTAACTATACACTACACACCCTGAGACAGTTGTTGCTCTTCTTCATCTTCTATCGTTATCGTTTTTATCTACGTTTTTTTAAATATATTATTTTTAATGTGTTAATTCATCAAAATTAACTTTTTCTATTAATTAGTTATTTTACTATTCACTCTTTAGTTCTTTGAGTCATTCTTAGCAAAACCTCTCATTTGGTACCCATTTTGTAAGAATGCGTAAAATAATTGATAGAATCCCGCTATATTGGATTTCACATGACGGCACACAGTTAACTATGCATTGTCATCGAAACTGAACGTGTATACAAAATTTCAACAAATTCAGTTAAAGATATCTTCTTTAAATTTGAGTTGCAAAATTTTACCCGGACCTACTTAAATTCATACATTTAAGCGATTTCAATTATTTAGAATTAAGGCAAAATATTGGTACAGGCCTTTGCGGAATTCCCAAAATTTATTAAATCAAGTCAACGTTATGCTTCCGTAGCGCGATCTGACCTTCCGCTTATCATATGCCAAGCAACGCAGAACGGTGCTTATTTGTTGTAGTTGTAGTTAGACGTGGTATTTATATGAGCTCAGGCAGATCTAAACCTATATAATAAGATTGTTTTTAAATTAATTAATTAATATTTATTTTAGTATCATAAAACTAAATTATAAATATATAGCAGTAACATATTTTATATGATCATGTTTAGTATTTATTTGTTGTAACAGAGTGCTACATTATACAATTCCAGAAGCTTAACCTTATGAACTTAAGTTCATAACGTTTGAAAACTATTCCCACGGGATTGGAACATAGAAGAACTAAAGTTATTCCAAAAAGGTAAAAACACGTATCTAAGATAAAAATATCTATTTATTAGTTTTATTTCTTTTATTAAAATATTTTATAAAATCTCACTGGCGGTATCTATAGAAAACTCTATAATGCGCTCTATTTTCGCGTCATAAATATTTCTCATTTTTTTTACAGTTGGCTGCAGATATTTATTACTGCAGGTATGTATTGCTTACTCAAACGCCGTTAGTGCATCATACAGCAGAGAAAATTGTACCTATATAGGCTGGTTTTTAATCTTAACTTTGTGTACATTACGCTGTCATAAATTTGGAAGGATTTCTGGTTGTTTCTGAGCATAGATGGTATTGCGAAAAATAACCTGTACATAAAAGTTGCCGAGTTGAATTTTCTTAACAGTTTTATGTAAAACTGAAAGTGGGTGCTGAATTTACTGGTACAGCTTCTTTTGTTGAATTTAGCCGTGAAGTACCGGCAGAGTAGAATAGTACTTTTCCCGAAACTAGATGTCATAGGGTGCTTAAGGTTTCAGAAACGACAGTAGTCGTATTCCATCTGAAATAGTATAACTCAAATTATTGCAGTCAAAGGATGGCCACTTCTTTCTTCATTTATTCTACTTTCTTCGGACAGTTTGCAAACGTGTCGGCATCTGCGATTACGGACAGACTGTATTGCCAAAACCAGTGTCATCCACAATGAAAATGACAACCCTGTTCATTTCCTGTAAATACCACTTTCCTAATTAAATATTGATTTGATCATATGTTAAATATTTTACAACTTTTTCTTTATACCCGACAATATTAAACGACATTTTAATGGAGTCTTAGTAACGCTCATCGTCTGTCTAAAGAAACGTCAGTCAAACGCATTTGCGACCTCTTTCTGTGTTCTCTAGCTACGAGTATGTTAGTGAAATGGCTTTCAAACCGGCTTTTACAGTATTGGTATTCACGTCGGTATTTCGAGGATTTTGTTGAGTAGATTCACTGTGTAGAATACCTCAATAATACTATTTACATAATGTAGGTATATTTTAAAGACAATCTGGAGCAATAAGGCATTAATTAGGCATAAGCCAAATTTTCTAAATATACTCATGCTTAACAATCGTGATAAATAAATTTTAAAATCTTGACCTGACACCAAGGTAAGTATTTTAAAGCACTTATGTTACGGATATCAGACAACCGGGAGATTTTAAATATAATACTTAGATACATATAAGTAACTCAGATATAAAACAATAACAAATGTTTATCATATAAACATTTTCTCTGGGTGGGGATCAAGCCTACGAACTTTGGCGCACCAGATATGACTACCGTGTATACTATCGGCCCGCCGTGGTGTAATATAACGTGGTGAGATAATCTTATTATATTAAAAGATCGTCAAAATGTATGCTGATGAGCTATGAAATAAAACATGGTTGACTTCACCAGTATTGATTTCTTTGAAAATATAAATTCATCGGACTTTGCAGTTGTTGCAATACATTCTCGTTATGCTATAAATAAGTTGGCACTACGTCTAGTGATAGAAGCGCACTTCGGCGCCTTGTAAGTGTTGTGGGAATACTCAACGTTGAACGTAACTGGTTCCTGTTTGCGTTTCCTACTTTCAAGTCTGTTTTAGTTACGGCGACTTCCGTTTTGTTTCTCAATGAAATATTTCTTTAGAAAGAAATTGAGACTCAGATGGGTTATTTGTGACTAAATAATTTGTTGTTCCTAAAGATTTATTGTATGTGAAATCGAGCATGTTTTATTGAATATTGTTGTTAAATACACGTTAGAATAACTCAAAGTTTTAGTACAAAGCATTATGGATGTTTTTATCATATAACATAAATCCTTTAGAAAAGAGTTTAAGTATTTTTTTATTGTATACATAATTATAATAATATAATTTAAAATCTAACCAATAATTTAATTATAAATTCTTTTTATAATAAAACTTGTTCGTATCATAAATCTTGCGTTTAAATATAAAACAAAAGATGAAAGTGTCAGTAGAACAGGACTTTTGTGTCGTCAACAAAGTAACGGTATATTGAGTGAAAGTGTATACAGTATCTCTATTACTAAACTCAGATAACATGAGCTATATCTCACACAAAAGGTCATCTGCATTGGTATCTCACTCTCACCTATTTCTACCGCCATATGTTCCCAGTGATGTGTTCCATTCGGAGGGGCTCTCTTGCCCCTCCAGACGCAGACAATTTACTAGGCAATGTGGCATAATATCCATAAGTCACAAGGTTGGCAACGCGTTAGTGATATCCTTGTGATATTTGGAGTGTCTATAGGATACAGTGACGCTTACTATCTCGCGAACTGTGTGCTTGTTTGTCCCGATAGGGTGTAGTAAATTAAAAAACGAAGATATTACAGAACCATTTTTTGGTACGGGAAGTATAGTTTTAATCCCTTATCGCAGTTGGTAGAGCAATTTTTGTAAGATTCCTCAACCATCATTTTCAGCAGCCTTTTAGGTGTTTGCCCTTTGTAGGCAACAAGAGAGTCCTATATTTTCAATTTTCATCGATCTGAAGCCGAGCCGATAACTTTGCAAGAAGTTTAAAAGCTGAGACTAAACTCAAACTAATCAACTATTCAGTTGGCTTGTAGTGCAGGTGCAAATTACCAAAACAAGGAACTGATGAATATCCTCCTAGGCTAACACATCCTCTTTTTGCGTCTTGGGCGTTCTACTAACTTAACTCAACTGGGCACGTCTTTGCACTGCACAGCAGAAACGCCAGTAGCTAAAGTAAGCTAATCTACGGTGAAATATAAAATGACAAATTCTGTAGCAAAACATAGTTTAACCTAGGTCAGTATTTCGGCCTTGAAAAGATTTGTTTTTTTTTAACATCTGAGGTAATTAAAATTCTTAGAAACCTGTTATTATTTCTCTTGGAAGAATTTATACTTGGGTAGCTTAAAGTGCATTTTTTTTAATATTGTAAAGAAATTAGTATACATGCTTTTCCTAGATGAACTTAATCTGCAAATTCCAAAATATATTTATTTTACCTGTGTGATGATGACATGAGATCATATGATGATATGATATCTGAACACGAGGCCTTTTTTGGCATTTCATTTTTTTCTTTAATTACAGACATACTAACAACGACACCACTGAAAGGACTAATGACCCTGATAATCTTACAAAAGGATAATTTTAACAAATAGATCCTTGAGTGGGTTATTTTAAAATAAGTCTGTCGTAACCAGGAAGTTCTTAAAACTAAGTTTTACAGCAGGCTTATTACGTGAGCAACCAGAGCCTGCAATAAAACTGATAGTGGTAAAGTTTTCTTTGACACCTAGTTAGTGTTATTAGCGTTAGCGCCAACTAGGCCTCGGCTCAAAAGTAGAAGTTTAAGAAATGCTGCTCGATTGTATCATTCAAACAGTTTAACCTTTAAATGTATTTAAAACAGTAGGAAGCTTTAGTAACGTGATTTCGCTTCAAATTATTTATTCTTCATCAGGGCATTATTTAATACTTCTCGTTATTTTATAATAAAATCTTTGACTACTGCCCCTATTTTCATGAAATTATTTACCGTGGTCACAGTCGGTGCACTCTTTCCCATGGATATATCCACAGCCTCTAAATTTTTGTGGTTTTGTTCTAGATACGTTGATTGTACAAGATTTTACTCGGCGCTGCCCCCGTTGCTACTTTAAACTAAAGCATTAATTTTTTCCTAATGTAAATCGACACTTACAACGTCCTTCAATATTAAAATCAAAGTCAAATATATTTCTGTTTAAATAGGCTAATTATAGATAAAAATAATTTAAAAATATTTTAAAATGCCGTGGCCGTTTGATACCGGCAGATTAAAATAGTACCTCTCTCGGTACCAAGTGTTGTAAGAGTCGTAAGAGAGATTTATCAATATATATTTAATAAATAAAAATATAGTAAACGTAAGTAGCGAAAGTGATGGTGATCGAAAAGGAGGATAGTATGACAACATGAAAGTTGAACAAGTGAATTGTATATCTGGAAAGTATTTTTCGAGAGATGGGAAGTATTAAAAAGATATCGAAGAGAGAGGAAAAGCTGGAAATAGTATTAATGGAGCCTTACTTGGTTTTAAGGGCAGCCAAATGTCAAAAAGGGCGCGACTGGCTGTTCATAGAGGTGTGTTGGTTTCAATACTGATATTATTAAAAGTAGATATTAGTAGTAGCGGTAGTGATTATTTGGTATGGCAGAAGAAGCACGCGAGTAGAATTAATGTTGTTGAAATGCAGCACTTCGAAGTATATATGGTATGAGTTTGAGAGATAGATTAAAGAATAGTGTAACAGGAGATCGATGTGGTGTAAGTTTGATGATATTGTGACAACAATAGCGAAAGGAATATTGAGGTGATTTGGACATGTAGAGAAGATGGATGAAAATAAAATGACTGTACGCACAAATATATAGGGCGGAAGTGAATGGACGAGTTGATAGACGACTGAGGCGAACATGTATTAATCAGGTAGAAGAGGTATTAAAGAAAGGCCAGGTCAGAAGTACTAAGATAAAGATAAATGAGCGTGTCTGCATGAATAGCCTAATGCGAGTAAGGAAGGCGAGAGAGGTTTGCCAAGATCGGAGCGAGTGGAGATTCATAGTTTCTGATTACCCCGATGGGACACAGGCATGATCTATTCATTTTCTACTTTATTTTATTAATATGAATTTAAAACGCCGGTGTATTATATTAATAAAATCATACAGTAGTTTACCTAGGTGTATACACAGTTAGTTTAAAGTCAACTAACGTCAATAGACTAACTCATTCACTCATTTATATTAATTGTTTAACAAGTTAACTATTAAGCTAAATTAGACTCAATATGGGGAATCGCACTGGATAAGTTTGTCAAAAGTTTTAGATTTGACTAAGCACCGGCCGATTTAAACTTTGTTTTAAAACTGAAGCTTTAATCTATTGTTAACGAAAATAGACACGTACAATTTCTTTTAGACAAATGTTATAATTGTATATATTTTATTTTTAATATTGAATTATATAAATTTTAATATTATTTTACTATTATTTACCTCTTTTCTATAATCGTAATCATCTCATGCAACATTCACGGTGCACATGATGTGTACTTAGGTTTTACGTTAAATGTTCGCAAACGCATTTTATATTTATTTATTCTGCATGAACACCAAATATGAGTCACTGCATTATTTTGAGAATGAGAAAGTTTTACTGTATAAGTTAACATATTTTTTTCTACTTACCAAAGATTCACTTACCAGTCACTTTTGAAAGTTAAAAAAATATATATAAGAAGTTTAATATACCGCCTTTTAAAGTTGATGAAAAAATTACGTATGTTTAAGTGAACAAAGTTAGAAAATACATTAAGTACTATTTTTTAATTCAAAAGAATAATATAATAATTAGTGTACACATTTAGCAGTTTTTCGTTCTTTTCTGCTATCCGACTAAGAAAACACGCTTTCAAATTTACTTTGGTTAGATACATTTATTCCAATAAATATTCGAGACTCATACATTAAGGTAGTTAGTGCTAAATCGGTAATGCCTTCCCGCTATTGTCGTGTGAATAAGAGTACTAAAAGGAATTCGAAGAAACTACGATTACCTGATTTACAGTTTTGTAGTTTAATAGCTACGCTTTATACGAGTTTTAGTATTTTCGATAACTTGGTTTTTATTTCTAGTTGCGCATAAATAATTTTATATACGAGACCATAACTCCATAGAGTGGTTGACTGCGTCATCGACCCCTAGAGTAAATATAAACGTAAAATAAAAGTCAATTCAATGAGCGTACCTAGTCTCTTGGTGGAGCTTACCACTTACAGGATGACTGCATTTTATGGCCGCGCAGTTAAACCATTTGCTCGTACGGCATGGGATAGCTTGTCCATCGTTCCCTGTTGCATCGTCATCCTCCTTTGGTACTTTAGCTCTTAGTGTGTAAATTATCACGTCATTAATGTTAATGTCTTAGTTTCATAGCGGTAGACAACAGTTTTAATTAATTTTTATATGTTCTAAAATGTAATTTGCAACATAAAGTTTTTAGCACCTGCCTGCTCTTCTACGTACTAAATAATTGGTATCAAAATATCTCTTTGCAATTCACTATAGAAAACGGCTGATGCGGAAAAATAAATATTCTTTCTATAGAACGTTAACTTAATATTAAGATTTATAAACATTACTTATAACAAGTATTTCTTGTAAATGTTCTTAAAGCAGCAAAGTATTCATAAATTATTATTACTGATTTTTTTTTCTAAATCTTTATACATAATAATTGTTCTGCATATAAAAATTACCCGTCATGGTGTGTACACCGTGAATTTTTATATGCGAGACGAAATTCTAAAGTACTAAACCGATTTTAATATTATTTTTCTTACTGTGGAGAGTTTAATATAACCTAAGAAATAGTATAGTTTCTACCTCAATAATTTTTTCATTATATACGTAGATATAAAGTGAAAAGTGGAAAATGTCTGTCGGGGCTGACCCAAAGAGTATTATAGAAAAAGTGCATAACTTTTTGTTAAAAAAAAATTAACATTTGGTTTATTTGAGAGAATTTTATGGATTTAGGATCTCCAACATGACATATACCATTTCACATTTTTAGACATCAAAAATAATATAAAGTATAGCAAAGTATTGTTACAAATTAAAGTAAATCACAACATGTGATACATAAAAAAGTATTATTAATAATAAAACAATGAAAAATATTAGTGGTGAAACTCAAAAGCTATCTCGCTTTTCTTGCTCCACTAGGATGACTTCATTCTATTATTTTTGTGAACTTTATTTATTTTTATTTATTTTACTATTTTTAGCTGCCTAATAATAAAATCATTTTTTATACTAGTATGGCAATTTATGGGAAAATTTAAGGATAATACCTGAAAATTTAAGTTAAGCGTAGTACTTCAAATTATCAAACGACAAAATTAGAATAGAAAACAGGGCTTTTATATAAACAACGAACGTTTAACATAGTTTAGATTTCCATGAATAAGAAAATGAGACTGTCAGTTTCAGAGGGCCTTTGTGTCGCCCGCAATGATACGGACGGCGTTTCTATGGTTACGTTTCGTCTCTGACTGCCTCAAAGTTCGCGGTTGCGTCAGATACACAGATTACAAGTTTTGTTTTGCGATTTTCAACTTGGTTATGTTTAAGAAACCTTTTTTGTGGTACGATACACAAATGTACAAACTAGTAGTACTAATTATCAAATCATACTGTCCGCCTGTCCATAAAGGTCATCAGATAATAATCATTTCATTAGAAAACGCAAATATACTTAATTATATAACTTTTTCTACATGGACAAATGGGTCGTAAGTAGAGTACCTCCCTCTGTATCAGGTGTCATAAAAGGCGATTAAGGTACCAAAGCCGACAGATGGCGGTATATCCTTCCGAAACGATGCAGCGCACGCACGAGGTGGGGATGAGCAGCAGCATCCTTGCCGCAAAAGCTGCTCTCTGCGATTGCCAACGCGCTTGCCTATTGCGGTAATTATGGGCAACATTCCCCCTTTCAAGGGGTGACCTATGTTCAGCAGTGGCTTCCCAATTGCTGTAATAATTATGATGATGATGACATATGCAAATAATTTATAATGTGCTTATAGCCGACTTAATGCTTAATATCTTGTCAATCTGGCAAAACAAAAAACACAAATATAGATAAATAGTGAATTGACTTCGGCTCGGGGTAGGTAGAATCCACGACCCTTAGCGTCAAAGATAGAATCAGTACTATCTGCATCATGAGGCGCGTTTTTATATTACAATAATAATATTCTTTTATATTATGCACTTCAAAAAATATCTTAAGAGTCCAGCATAAAAGTTACAGGCGTATGATAATAATTCAAGCGCGTTTTTGCAGTAGTTTTATTATGAAGTTACACGTGATTAAAATGAAGTTTCAAATGTCGCATAGAAAGAAATATATATATTTTATTTCGAGCGCGGTTTTATGATTGCGGAAATTGCGGATCCTACTTGCGGCAAAGGTAATTTTGTTTTACTGACTTTTTTGACTCGCGTGAAATTTTCTTGGAAACATTATTTATTTAGGTCCTTGTGATATTTCACAAAGATCAGTAAAGTAGATAAAGCATAAAGAGGTAACAATACATATCATCATCATCATCATATCAGCTATAAGACGTCTACTGCTTGACATAGCTCTCCCCAAGTAATTTCCAATAGGACCGGTTGTATGCGGCGTATGTCCATTGTGATCCTGCGGTTTTAGTCAGATCGCTTGCCGGTACTAGGTTTCCATTCCAGAACCAATATATATATAATAGTAGTAATAAAATAAGACAGTGATATTCTAATAACTCCAGCAAAGCAAGTATCACCTTATCCCCAAGCAAAATTACCTTTGCTGCAAGCCGGATCCGCAGTTTCCGCAATGATAAATCCGCGCTCGTACATTACGCCTGTTAACACGTTAAATCTGCAATGGCCATTTGGCCACGTCTACGACTTCGCTATTGCATTAGGGATTTCCTTTAAAACACATACCTACATACGTATTATATATGTGACGCTAGAAGTGTAACTGATTTCTTTGTTTATAATGCAGTACAGTGGTAAGGAACCAGCTATAAAAATGTATGCATTAAAACGTCTGTTTAACTATTTTTAATCACAATATTAAAACAAACTAATATTAAATTGAATACTTTGTATAAAAATTATAACAATTCCGTAATTTTAATATTAAGCTTGGCGTCGTATGGAATTGTCTTCTTTAATTATTATAACTATATATATTGTCTAATTATTATATATTTTAATTATATGTTTGTTTATTATTAACGTGGGAGAATAAAATGTTCAGGTACTACAGATATACCCAAAAGATTTTAGGGATACTATGTGTCAATATGTTGATTGAATGTACGGTTTTATTTAACTTATGCGTAAACATAAATATTTTTATTTGACATGTTCTTTATCATCATCCATGACCATATGGCAACTGCATTCAAAAAAGATACAAAGTGTCATGAGAATAGCTGATAATTAGAGTCATAATACTTTAAATACGTAGTAACACATCAAAATTAAGCGATTTTGCTATGTTTACGATTCTCCCCATGTTTTCATATTCCTATATATTATGTTTATATATTATAAAAATAGACAACTTAACATTGGTATAAAGCATTGGTTATATGGTATTATAATTATTGCTACATTATATGCTATATATACCAGTTATAACAATAGGTTGTAACATTAAGTGAAAAACATAAACACAAAAAAAATAATTCTATATGAAGGCTTTTTCTTCCTCACTTACACTACGAGTACAACCGTCTCATGGTTTATGATCAATTAAGGAGGAATAAAAGTAATCTTTAGAACAATATATTTACGTAGATTTAAATGCAGATGTCCACGTTGAACTAGCTGAGCCTTTTATTATAATGAACGCAGGAAAGTAACGGAATGCGAGCCGAGTCGTAAATGCCGTTAGGAACCGGCAGAGTAGAATAGTATCTCTCCCTTGTGCTAGGTATCGTAGGTAGGTGTACTAAGGTACCAGAACCACAGAGAATGGGCAGCAGCGTATCGGTCAAGAAAGCTGCGCTCTGCAATTACCAACACGCTTGCACAGTACAGCAATTATGGGCAAAAATCCTCCATTTTTGGGAAGGCCGATATCCAGCAGCGGATTTCCAATAATATAATGGATATAATGGATATAATGAAGAAACTAGCCAAATGGACATTGAGAAAGCTAAAGTTAACTGTATGTTTATCATAATAATACTACTCTTTTTGATGACTTTAAAACTTACTAGTATATTCTGCAAATTCGAATTAAAATACGAGATAATGAGATAACGAGATAGAATGAGAATAATAATGAGTTCAAAGTTTCTGTTGTTTTTAATACTTCTAAAATGAAGGCTAGTCCACCAGTAGTTGGAAACATTTGATACTGGCTTATAATAATAATAAGAAAAACTACAATGCTCACCAACGCAACTATAACCATTCTTTCTTATATGTTGATTGTTTCACGTCCTTTTCATAAAAAAGGTGACAATAAACTATAAACACTAAGTCAACATAGTTTTTTGGTTACATGTATAATAATAATAAATCTACGTTTGTAACGGCTTTCAATAGTTCATTACTTAAGTTGTAGATGGTTTTCAACCAACTAATTAGTTGATCAGTGTGTTCTGGTATTCCAATTGTCTATCTTTTTAAAACTGCGTTACGATAATTGAAAGTAATGTAATATTCAATCTCCGAAGAAAGAACGACGTCCTAACAAGCTATTTTGTGATACCTATATGACTACACTCAAAGTTATCTTTGAATCTTTGAAATTGCAAAACTATATTTTATTTTTAAACTGCATAAATTTTTGAAATTCTACAATATTTTATGTCTACGTGTAACTTCATATTGTTATCTTCAGCTATGTATCTTTGTGGAACGCAATTCTTTTATATATAATGAGGGCAATCCTACCTTAGCATATTGGATGAAATCCAATCGAATCTACTGATTTCATGATTATATTATGTACGAGTACTTCGTCGCGTCCTTTACTTAAGAGGTTTATTTACAAATCAATTTCACATGAAACGAGGTTAAGTCGGTAAGAACCTTTGGAATGGGGTTTGTTTCTATTCACCTAGGCTTTTCTCTTTCATTTACGTCCCTTCCCCAATTCGTCTTATCCTTTTTAAGAAATGTTTAAAGGATATTCTGAAAGCTACTATTTAAAGTTAGCTAAGTCCATCGTTCTGACTCAGTTGAGGATTTGTTACCAAAATAATCGAATTCTTGAAAGAAATCCATATCTTAGTTGACTTTTTGTCATAATATCAGCCATAGGACATTCACTACTAGATTGGGTATTGTAGCAATTGCAGTGACCAAGACGCTGCTGCCCATCCCCGCCCATCCTCACCTCGAATTTAAATACCGCTACTTCGGATAGATATAAAGATATTAGTCGCCTTCTACACACACACTATATAGTGCAGTGGGAAATGCTTCCATTCTGATGTTACCTCGAGGCTAGTTAACTCTTACTAATTTAAAAACTCATTTTATTTGCAAAGTATTAAAAATTTTCTCCAACTTTTGTTAATAGTACACAAAAAACAAGCCGTGAGGTACCTGCAAAATAGAATATAACCTCTCCTTATAGCAGGTGTCATAAGAGGCAATTAAGATATCGCATCTGACAAATGGCCGAATATCCAACTGATGACTGAGCTCTGCGATTGCCCAGTACGGCAATTATGGGCAAAATTCTCTTTTTCTTGGGGAGGCTTTTGTTCAGCAGTGGATATCCAATGGCTAAAAGAGTGATAATAATAAAAATAAACAAAATAAAATATCAAAATGGCAGTATGTCTTGTCGAAAGATAAATTTAAGTCATAAAATTGAAATTAATTTTCTGCTAAATTAACATAATATTTTCAAGCTAGAGCCCCTTAAAGCTCGGCAATGCTCAGGCCCTGTTTGCTTGATCAAACCAGAAAAAAAACTAACCAACTTAGCCTAGTAGACTGTAAATAAGGCTGTAAGGTGCAAGCGCAGCGATGGGCGATCTGCAGGATTGCGCTGATAGCAACATGTTTACAACCAAATCTATAGGAAATTTTTAAGCCAAATTCCTGAATCTTGTGGCTGTTATTATGAAGATGATTGTGACAGGTTAATACGAAGTTTATGTTTCCTAAATGTGCTAAAATTGGCTAAAATGTGATAATGTTTTTGAAAAGTTTGAGAAACTTTCAGGGCATGATTTTATCTGTTCCCTGGTATGCTTTAACAATTGAGGCATTTATTTTAACGGGCACACTAGAATAGTACATGTTTACGTGTCACCTAAAGATTTCAGGAAATCTAACACAGGTTAAATTATTGTTATATGAAGTACATGTATGTAGTTTTATTTGTATTGTGCCTGATAGGTTTTGCTTATTTGTTAGTTACAAGAATTATTGGAATCAACTGTATTTAAAGTTAATGAGATGTTGACAGTTAATTGTTTTATTAAACTTAAGCTTCAGTGCCTCAGACGTCAATTTCACACAGTAGGAGTAGATGATGTTGCTCATTGATGAGCGAAAAGTGATCAGTTAATAGGCACTGATCACTTTTCGCTCGCTTTATGAGATTGTAGTGGGGCTGACGAAAATCACTCAAAGGCGCCTCTAAGTCACGTACCTCGATCACAGAGGCCGTCATTTGGAAAGTTTATAAAAAAGAGCCTTCTTTTTATTGAGCCTGGTGCATTAGTGCAGTTGATTTGTGATAGAGAAAGTATGCAGACGCTTGTGAGTGTACCATTTGACAAATTGTATTTAAGTGTAGTGTCCGCAATTGATAGTGCTGAAGTTCACATGAACAGCGCATTAGATGACTTATAATGAGCTGTTCAAATAAGTATAAATCGTTAAATATGAAAATATTTTTCAAGTTCATTAATTAAAGAATGAAACACGGAATAAAAACTATTAAAGCTAGTTTTTTGACTGTTCTTATATACGTTTCATCCAATTTTGAGAACAGTTACCTGAAGTTACTTTAGGTAGATCTTATGTAGGCGGCATTGGCAACTCACACTCACCTATTTCTACCGCTAAATAGCAGTGTTTGCATTGCTGTGTTCCGGTTAGAAGTGTGAGATAGGCAGTGAAATTACTGCATTATGTGACATGGTATCTTTAGGTCACAGTGACGCTTACTATCATGAAAACGTTGCTTGGTGGTCGACCTGGTTTATTAAAAAAAATGGTGAATAAAAGGTAAAAAAAAGGTTAAGACGTTAAAAAAATCGTGATTTATGTAAATATTATAATATCCATATCATTTATAATATAAATGTTTCCTTCATGGAAACTCTTATCAAATTCAAGTACAAGGAAAATAAATAAGGGTGCCTTACACGAGTAACGCAGGTGTGACAGCTACCGACGACGTTCTTATTAGGGCTTATCAAATAGGCATTTTCACGAATCAGGCGTCGGCTTATTCGTGTCGAAGCAAAATCTGATCGATTGGCTGAACGGTGGTAACAAGTGGGTGTACGCGTTGAAACGCGGAAAAAATAAAGATATTTATACTCCTTTTTACTAATATTAAAGCTTATACATTTTTGTTTATAACAAGTTTACAAAATATACTATACATACATACTTATTACCTGTCTCCGATCAGGGTATGCAGAGACTATAAATCTCCACTTACTACGATCTTGGCATAACTCTCTAGCTTCTTTGTCTCGTTCTTTCATACCCGCTCATATATTCTTGGTACTTCTGGCCCTACTTTAATTCCTCTTCTACGTGGTAAGTAAGTGAAAAGCGTAAAGCAAATATACCTCGCTAACGTCGTCCCATACTATTTTTTTTTCACTTTCACTCTAAATAATTGTACAGTCATTTTATTTTCATCCATTAATTCTACATGTTCAAATAATTTAAAAATTCTTTTTATCATAGTCAAAAAATCATTTTTTTTTAACTAAATCAATCTCTTATTAATGTACCAAACTCCATCCATGCTATATTTAATAAAGGATGTATAATAATAATACTTAAAATTATTTGTACCACCCAGATACGGATCAAACAAAAATATTCTGCACATAAATATTTGTTCTGAGTGGGCGTTGAAGCACAAGATACAAAAACTAAAACCGTATGTGCCATGGGGCCCTTCCCGAGTCAGTTGTTGATATAATTACTAAGACTAAAAAAATCCAGTCCCCTCTGGCTGGATATTTATTGGATATTTTATTTTATTTGATTGAATTTGTAAAAATATAAATACAAATGCGGTAAAAATTAAACCAAACTTAGTTTGTGGAGGCATAACCTTAAAGTAAATACGTTTACTCAATTGCAGACTGTCTTAGAATAAGTCTGGTGCAGTATAAATTCAATCAGCTCTAGGTTTGCGCCGAAGCAGTGATTATTACATAAGATTACTATTGCGTGATTAAATACAAAGTTTTACTGGCTGGTTGTTATTGTTTATATGTAAATAAATTGTTATTGTTATTCATTTTTTATCTTGGTGCATTAAAAAAACATTTTCAATTAATTTTTATCTAGAAATATGTAAAACCAAAACATGTGATTGTGATGATTACCTGTGAGTGATTGTGCAATAATATCTATACACTTGCCGGATGCCTAACCTAGCAAAAAACCGGCCAAGGCTACAAATTCAGTACAGATAACTTTTATTATGTGCTTATTTTTGTCAGTATTATATTTTCCAAGACAAAGTAAATATCGGTAAAACAACAACCATTATTTGCTTCGAAACAAGAAAAAACAAGGGGTCCTATTTTCCTTAACGATGGAAAATAATTATTTATCATATATGAACATCAACGGACCTGATAACGTAGATAGTAGTGATGCTATCTTGTGCACCAAGAGTCTTAAGTTTGATCTACATCCAGGACAAATTAAGCAACTTATCATAGATTCAGGTTGATTTGTGGGAGGTTGTGGGAATTAATAATTATTATATTATGTTCACTACTGCTCATAGGCCGCATAAACTTCCTCCATATCGTGCAGTTTTGTACCAAAACGTAACGTACGAAACGTCTACGTAGGTACCTCAACCTCACCTATTTCTAATGCTTAGCAGCAGTGTTTGCTTTGCTATGTTCCAGTTTGAAGGGTAAGAGAGGCAGTATAATAACTGGATAATGTGACAGAATAAATGTTCAAGGCCTGTTTGTGATAAAAAAACATCTTCCGTCGCTTCAACATCGATATAGACGCTTTGGATTAGGTAGACATTTTTTTATAAGTGACATGTATAGTATATATATATAGTATGCCGGAAATAGTAATATAGTCATTTTTTTAGTCATATCAGTCTCTTTATAGTTATACTCTAAACTTACTCTAAAGATTATACACAATTTGAAAAGCGTAATAATGGTGATATGTCCTACACAAAAATACTCTGCCTGCATAGGGAGGTATGTACCCCCACATATGATCACGTTTTTTTATTGTTGATTAAATTCAAAAGAACGCCACATGCATCAATACTGCGGTACCGAAGATACATTATTCTTTCATACCTCGTGTGTTTTCCCGTCACAAAGTAAAATGATTTATAAACAATATGCAACCATTCATCATGGTGCGGACATGAGGTAATGGAAGTAGCATTGCACGTCATCTCACACATATTTCTTGATATGCACTTTAGTTTCTTAGTAAATATAAAATAAAACTATTAACGAGTTTTCAATGGTTTTCATTGAGATATTTATTTATAATTATAAGTAACATTAATCGGAGATACTTTTTTTACTTAGATTGACTAGGAGCGCTTCGCGGTTTTACTTGTTAGTTTAACTTAAAATTTCCCGTACGGGCATGGGAATAAAATATAGTTCATGCAATTTTCTGGTAATGTAACATTCAATTAGTGTAATAGTTTTTGTAAATCTATCTTATAATGTAATGTAAATAAAGTAAATAAAAAAAAATTTGCTTTCTCACAGTGAAAGAATTTCCAAAATCGGCTCCGTTGATTTTGAGCCTGAATACACATATTTTTAATATATGGATAGATAGTTTATATTTAATTTTGTAGTTTTTTGCTTTTGTGTTCCTAGACAAAAAAATATAAAATGTACGTAATATTAAGCAAAAAGAGATTTGTAGTTGTAAATTGGAGGTACAAGTCACGATTGCATTAAAAATTGATATCATTTGTTATACGTATGCTACTTTTTATTCATTTATCATTAAAATATGTCAAATATTTAAGATTTACTTAACATGTATTCGCCATGGGATACCAGCAGAGTAGAATAATAATACTTTCCCTTGTTGGTGCATATATAGTATATCGTAAGCATATATAATATATCGTAAAATGCAACTGGTGTACCGACAAATGGCGGTATATACACATAAAATATTGTTGCTTAAATGCAGATGCATCTGGGATGCCGATGGGCAACATAATTCTCGATCCAAATGCGCTTGTTAAACAAATAGTATAAGCTCTACAATTGTCACCACGTCTGGCCAATGACAAGCATATAGAAATTCTACGGCTGTTATTGTAATGACGATTAAGGTGTATCCAAATATGACATTGGGCATTATGCTACGTTATTTGTTATCCACTAAATAAATAGCGAATTAAATGTGCTATATCGCATGATTTCCCAACATTTCGGAACACAATTACACTCTTGACATAAATTAGAAGTGACATAAAGGTCGTCTGCGCTAGTATCTCACTCTCACTTATTTCTACCGCCAAATAGCAGTGTTCGCGTTACTGTGTATTGGTAAGAAGGGTGAGAAAAGCAGTGAAATTACGAAGTAATACAGCCTAATTAATATATTTAAGTCACAAGGTTGGCAAGGCAATGGGTTAGTTGGGCTTGTGACGCTGACAGCCACGAGGACTGTTTGCTTTTGTCTAATAAAAAAAACACACCAAACTGATAACACCTACACAGTAAATAGGTTAATATTATCTAATTGTTATTGATGGATATTAGCATAACGAATGGAATTAATCAATCGTAAATTAGTTGTATTGTATATATGTAATCAATCAGATCATATAATTTAATCATTGAATAATATGATTCCATTGATAGTTTAAATACTTATGCTGGGCCCAATTACGCAAATGATTGTGGTTGTATGTTGTGCATCAAGGGTCGTTGATTCGATTCTCACCCAGGACAAACATATGTATGATGAAAATGAGATTGCCTATGTTGCCTGATGTTTGTACAATTGTTTTAAGCGAGTTTCGAGTCAGGTCACTGTACGAGATGTTGTGTGAATTAATATATGTATCATAATAACTTATTTAATACACGATTGAGAGTCAAAATATGTGATTTAAAAAAAGTGTTATTCGTCACTCGAAGACTACAGTTACAGTGAGTGTTGTTCGGTCATGGGTTTTAGTGTGTTCGGAGAGTTCTTGAGGTCTATTTGAACGGCGTGGTCCAATGAACTTAGAACCCACTGTCCGAAGAGCTTCTACAAGCCTGTTGTTAAGCTGGTCTACCGACGCAAGGTTCTTTAAGCAATCAAAACGGTTTTAGAGGTCGAGCTAGAATCTCTCGGGTATTTAGATATAGGCGTGAGTAATTTGGAGCGAAGATTTCAGCAAGCGGGACCTTTCACAAAATTAAAGTTAATATTCAATGGGCCTCTTACCATCGTGTAATCGCTACCGGTTTTGACTTTGTGGATCACTGAGACCTCATTAAATATATTTTTTTTATTTTTTAAGATGAAGTCTATTTAATTTCTCGTGGAACGATCTCATCCAGGTCCATTTCCTGTGAGGCAGCTTCTGGAAAAAGTCCCACATTCTCGAAAAAGTCAGCCAGCCTCCTTCCTTTTCATCATCTGGTGGTTCAACATTTCGAAGTGTTCGGTGTGTATAACTAACTGAATGACTTTCAGCAAATATCTCTCGGATATTCTGAGTATTAGGTATACCACCTTACTCGACACACTTTCGATGGTAATTATGTTGTTGTTGAGAGACCTGTGGACAAGAAATCTAACACCACCTGGTTGGTCTCTCTCCCGGCAGTTTAGCAGTTTGCTATTCTCTAGGGTTATCGTGTCTTCACCCTCTCTTCAGACTTTAGACAGCCCTAGAATACCCCAGCGCATCTAGTCAACTCTTAGTTCAACTCAACAATCTTCTTGTCAGTCCTCAATCGAATGTGGTATGTGGGAATCTACGAGGGCCAGTTATCGAAAGGGGTGCTAGCCGTGCGACTGCTAGAGATTTTTAGTACTCTCTGCTCCGTCGGTACCATAACCACTATCCTACCTTGGAATAAAGGAGCTGACGGGAATTGGGGGCCTAGTAATATTGTCAATGTTTATTGGATGCTTTGCCCTAATTGCTACGCTGGGCAGGCGTGGTAGCAATTGCAGGACGTGACTTTGTGACGATGCTCATGACTGCTGCCCATGCTCGCCCCTTTGCATTTGAGCTTGTAGGATCTGTACCTACCTTAGTCGCCTCTTACGACACCTGGCATAAAGGAAGATACTATTCGGCCAGTACACTACGGGTATTTTTTTTTATTTATTTAACTTTATTGCACAAAATGTACAAATAGTGGACTTAATGCCAGATGGCATTATCTCCCAGTCAACCATTACACAAAATAGAAAAAATATACATATATAGTGGTGCAGACAATATATTTACAAAATATATAAACGTGGCATACATATTTGTATAAATAAATGCATATGATATAAAATATATATATATATATATATACATATATCTATATATATATGTATATATATTTTTTTCTCGTTCATGAATATGATCGTATTTACGCAAACCGAAAATGAAACGAAGATAGTTGTTTTGTAAGGTATGTTAGTTCTGGGTAGTATTTGATGTAACTTGATAATCTTCAGCCTGTATTAAAATAATAAAAAATCTAGCCTAGATTATACTTTACTTTCACAGTACCAAGGAGCAAACTTCAATTCGATACGAAAATTATTACAAAATGTTCGCTTAGATCCTATAATTATGTATGTGTTAATAAAACTGACATTATGGCTGTCATCAAAATTGTATTTGTAATCATGTAAAATAGAATTTGCCACAAAAGAACTTGGAATCATTCATATCACATAAAAAAAAATTTTTTTTTGTTTCCGTATTCTAGAGTGTCAATATTTTGATTTTATTTTGAAAGAAGCCGCTTAAAGCACTTTATTTACGGAGATCAAACAACAGGGGGATCACAGATATAAAACTTACACACATTTTTAACACTCAGACAAATTCAAAGATTTATCAAATATCTATTTTTCTTAGGGAACAAGACTTCCCTTGGCGCACTTTGAAGCCTATACAGAAATGGTCGAGGTGACAAGAAACTTTTCAGTCTACTGACTCCAATAGAAAAGACATGAGTTATAGTAACGTAAGCTATGCTATGTATAAACATTGTTAAAATACAAAGCAAAACAACGCATTTTAAGGTTAAAATTGTTATTAATAATATTAAAATAGTATGAAAAGTGTGAGATATAGATCAGAGTATTATTTTATTATATTAGTTAGAGTAAGGGATTTGAGAACTACAAATAAATAAATAAATCTTTTATTCGCACAAATCATGGTATAAATGATGACAATAATCATAATTAAAGGAGATCATGTTCCACCAATAACTAAATTAATAATACATATATTTAATTACTATTATACATTACTATGAAATATAAACGTAATAATATAAATGAATAAAATTAAGCGCTACAACATTTTCATACTTTTACAAGTTTTTCAGTATATTTGCGCTGTTATGGTGATCGATGATGCGCCCCATGTTGTTATTCCAGAACATTGACATGATCCTCGAATTTATACGCGAAAACTATTTTGGATTTCTTTTTTCTTACAATTTATGGCTTTGCTGCCACCCTTATTGCGTTGGCAACACTGACGAACCCGTCAAATTTTGTGTGAAAACACCTTGTTATTTTATGATTACCGCGTGTTTTTTTTTCTATTAGATTGGGATGTTCATGTGTTTTTTTATGGTAATACGCAAAATTTTATCCATTCATTTATATACTGACATAGGGGCGTTTAGGGGCATCCCGCAGTTAGAAGATAATATTCAGAAAAATATAATTAAACATTTGAGCTGGTCAGTATGGTTACGGGAATATTTATTAAGTTTAAAGTGTCCTTTTGCACGTAATAAAAAGTATATAAGACATAAACTAATATGTATACAAATGGTAGGCATAACATATCTGTGTTTCGGTTTGAAGGGTGAGAGGCAGGGAAGTTACTGGATAATTTTACAAAATATCTATAAGTAACAAGGTAAGCAATACGTTAGTGACATCCTTGTGATATTACGAGCGTCTATATACCTCGTAAGTCCTCCCTTTTGTTAGGCTTTACGATGTGGAAGAAATTTAAACATTTGTATAATTTTTTGATTCATTCACAAAATATTTAAATTTAATGTGCTAATATTGTGAGAGTACAAGCCCCCTAAAATCTTAACTATATCTCTCCTTTCTTCCCTACACCTTACCCTAAAACAGTAGTATAATCTTTAAGTAATTAAACAACAAGATAATTTAGTAATATAATAAATTAATACAAGAATGAGACTCGTTTAGATTTTTTTTAAATATTGATGGGTCTTCCATTTCAACATTTATACAATAATAGGATTGTTGTTTATTAAAGATATTTAATGTTTCAAGGTCACATATAGAATTTAACCAAATAGTCACTAATTTAATATAGGTAAAAATGTTTTCAAAATTTTCTACTAATGCGATTACAGACGCCTAAGTGACAATAGGTTAAGTTAAGTAATTCATAAATAAAAGTGTTTATTAAACCCGTTCTAAATTCCGACATAGTAATACCATACATATGTACTTATTAAAAAATCTTAAGATATCACTGCAGTATGAAACTAAGGCCCTGTCCTCAATTATTTAATCATGCACTGTATATGTTTTGACCTTTTCACGTGTCTCTTTGGAAACATGAGCGAGAATTATCTGTCGAACCGGCTTTAATCAGTTGCAAGCTCTAGTATCCGACCCCTGGCTCATCGAACAGTGTATCATACGGAAGGTCCGTGTTTCTTAACATCTGGTACAAGATAACTTTGTTTAGCTTCGATATATACAAAGTTTGTGTTCAATATAATATATTTGATAACTCGTTATTTATTTACGAATTACGTCTTCATTATATTAATAAATGACTAAATATTTATTATAATAAATTATTGTAAACAATGTTATGTATGTATGTTGTATATATATGTATGTGTGTTATATTGTTATTTTGAATAGAAAAAAATGTTTTTTCGTTGTACGAGTAACTGTTTAATTCAGTATTAAGTTGATTTATAGCTTTTTTATCATTGCTTTCATTTTAACCAAAAAAATAACAGATAATTTTGCAAATAGTAATATATAAATAAATGCGTCACTACAATTCATATCAGAAGTTATTTTTAAACACAATTCAACAACAGTTAAAGAACTCTTTATTGTGATAGATGAAAGACGCTTTTTTCCGTGCAAGGCCACTACTATTGTTAGTTTTTCCTGTACAAATATAACAATCGGTTTATTTTAAGACGTCAAAGCCTTGCCGTCCTTTACAAAATATATTTATTTGTGCATATGCATAGGGAATATTATCTAAATTAATATTATAGCAGTGTTTCCTTTGTTGGGTTACCGTTTGAAGGGTAGGAGAGGTAGTTAAATTACTGGGTGATGTGAGATAATATTTTCAAGTTCACTATATTGGCAAAGCGCTAGTGATTTCCTTGTAATATAACGAGCATTTACAGGTTGTAGTGACACTTACTAACATGCGGACTGTATGTATGTTTGTCGATCTGGTCTAATAAAATATCATACTGTCACAATGGAGTTTTTCTAAAAGAAGTTTAGTAGTATAGAAGTAAACTTAAAATAATTGTGGTAGCTTTAATGGCTAATTACCGAAAACATTCTACAGCATTGTTTTAAAATTATATATACGATTCTGGGAGGCATTTCAACCTGAATGTGTGTTAGATTTGATGCCTAAGTATCACAAAGTTTACCCAATAAAAACAGATCAAACAGTACCAAGTAGAAGTTAGTACAATAATCAAGTAGACTAAGGTTGTGAGAGCATAATCGGTGCATATGCACTCATAAAAACCAAGCAACAAGCATATGTCTAAACATTAAGTTAGTTCTAGACTTGGAAAATTAGAATTCACGGATTAAATATATCTCAGGCTTCATCCTTTAGTGCCACAAGTTTAGAATACGTAATGAACCTATGTTTAGGAAGTATACTGGAGATACTTTAAAGTATGTTAGTCTTGTAATAAATTGCACAGCAGATCCTTAATAGGAAAGTTGGCCAAAAGCGAAAGTCATATGTTAAATTCAAATATATCTTTATTGTAATAGGCCTAACACAGGTCTATGTTACTTTCATATCATCAAAAAAAAATTTTAAAAAAATTCTAATTGCTGTAATAATTTTACACAAAAGACCGATGACCCTGACAACCAGTGTAAAAAAGGGTAATTCAAACAAACAGTTAATTATGTGTTCTGCTACAATACTAGTCTGCCGGCACCAGACAGGTCTTATAACTAAGTACCTTAGTTTATAGAAGGTTCATTACGCGAGCCTCCAGTAAAGAATTTTCAACTGCTAGTAATAAAGGTTTCATTAATACCTAATGGTATGGTAATTGTAGGTAAAATTGGAACCCAAAAAAAGAGAAGACTTTATATATATATATTTATTAATATTAAATCAATGTTTTTTAATGAGTGATGACGTATGGTATGACTTGTTGAAACGTGGACTCTTATCAGGAAGCTTATTAGTGAACTCAAAGTACCCCAAAAAGCTGAACATATGTCTCTTTGCGCAGGAGTTACGAGTTCCAAAAACAAATCAAAGTTTTAGCGTATGTGCCAGTGGATTATCATGTTGAAGTAACAACGGGCAGAGCTTATATAATACAGAGCAGATAGCTAATAGGACTGTAGGGTTCTGAAATGGAAACCATGCACCTAAAAGTGCATGCGTAAGAAGTCCACTTACAAGTCATAAAGACAGTCTTGCTAGATCCACTGGATCTCTCTAGTCACGAGGAGGTGTATATACTGCAGTATCCTGTGGTGAATATTATGTTAATAATGAGCAGCCTAATTCTCTTTCAGTAACTACAAACAAACTGAGCCAATTTCAGTATGTTAGAAATATAAACTCAGAAAACTGTTAAATTCATAAAAAATAAATATCAAATGAACATTCGAATGCTGCATTTCTCTTTGTGAACTTAAACTATGTCAAATCTCATACAGTTCGCTCGCATACCGATACCCACAGATTTCAAATTCTCGCTTCTTGTATTTATTAAAATCTGATCGATACACGTGACTTTGTGAATGCGGTGTCATTTGATCTGGTCTGTATTCACAATATCACTAGGTTAAATATTTTTGCGTGGAAAGATTAAGCAGTTTACCATTCGTGGGTTACCAGCAGAGTAGACTGTATGGTATTCCTAAAAGGCGTGTTTTAAGAGTTAGCTGAGGCCCCGAAGTCGACAAGTCTGTCTGTTTAGTCGCCTTATATTGCCTGGAATAGGGGAAGATACTATTCTACGTCAAACCCACCACGTGCGCTTTACACGGATTGATCGATTGATGAATTTTAAGGACTTCAAATGCAGTCAATTCGTCGAGAAAAGTTGTATCAATTCCACTTTTATTAAGATCGGCTGTCTTAATATGTTTTTTACTGATCGTCAACTGACAGATACATTCGTGTATACTGTAATGATGTGAAACTGTTATCTATACCTCCTGTCATGTATCTGTCAATATATAAAGCACTAATTAGTGACCCGACCACAACAGCGTGGTTGAATGTGCCGAATATTGCATGAGTCCGAATATATGTCAGTTTGCTGTGCATTTAGAATTTAGATCGACTTGTATGGAGCAAATATTAATTTTAACTATAATAATTGATTTCTTAGAATTCTTAGTCTTTATTTATGCGCTTGAAAGGTTCTATTGTGGAATATAGAGTTCAAATATGTCCCTCTTCATGGATTCAAGGCAAATTTTAATTTTTTTTTTAGTTTATATGAAAAATGTGTATAACCATTTGGATTAATATTTGTTTGGGAAGTCGATACGGCAAGCAAAGCTAAAATAACCTTCATTCCAGCTTAGCGTTATACAAAACCATTTGGGTCAGATTGTGTTAGGTGAAGTGCGAACACTTAATTAATGGAAGGAAAATTTTGAAAACCTGTTTGAAAGAAATAAAGTAGAGAATGAGGAAAAAATACAAAGTAGAGAAGAGATAAATAATGGGTATGAAAGCTGAAAAGGCTGCAGGGTATGATAGAGTGACTGTTGAAATGTTAAAGGCTGGAGGAGAAATAGCCAGATAATATGTAGTCAGTCAGCTACAGGACAGGACAGACAAAGTACCAAATTACCGTGGCATCAGCTTTCCCTGCATCGTCAGAAAATTATATGCAAAGGTGTTAGTAGGTAGAGTTGTGAATGACACTGAAAAAAATATCGAGGTTGTCAAAGCGAGTTTTAAAAGGATAATGGGGTGCATGGATCAAACCTTTATAAGTCTACAGATTATGTGTTAGAATAAACGGTGCCTTCACTGAATGTTATGACATCCATAGATGTGTAGCATCGCCTTGGTATTGATTATTATATCAACTTATTTATAGATAACTGTCTGTCGAATTAGAAATACAGTAAATGCAGATTAAGCATGAGGGTTGCAAGGTTTACTCATCAAATGTCCTTTTTACGCTGATGATCACGTAATGTTAGCATTGTCAGCTAAAGAATTGGAAGAGATGGTAACGATTTTGCAAGATTCCTTTAAAGCGAAAGGTATGAAAGTAAATTAAATAATACGAAAATGATGGTGATTAAAAAGGAAGAAAGTATGACAAATTGTGATGTTGTGAACGTTGACATAAAAGTTTAACAATTGAAAGAGTTTGTGTATCTGGGGAGTATATTTACGAGAGATAGGAAGAAGAGATAGAGAGTTATAGAATATGAAGAAGATATTAAACGAAGAGTGAAAGCTTACATGCTTTTATAGGCAACCAAAATCTATCGAAAACGGAACAACTGGCAGTTCATAGAGGTGTGTTGGTTACAGCACTGACATATGGTAGTGAATGTTGGGTATGGCAGAAAAAGCATGCACTTCGAAGTAAGTATGGTGTGAGTTTGAGAGAATAAGAGATCGATATGGTGTAAAAGATGATGTTGTGACAACAATAGAGAAAGAAATGGTAAAATAGCTCAGACATGTAGAAAGGATGGATAAAAATAGAATGACTGCACAAATATATAGAGCGTAAGTGAATGGAAGGGCAGGTAAAGGACGACCGAGGCGAACATATCTAAACCAGGTAGAAGAGGTATTAAAGAAGGGGCAGGTCATGTCTCTGCTTACCCCGATGGGACACAGGCGTGATGTATATACCTATTTTTTTATTTATTTCTTATAATCTAATATCTAAATTTATTAAATTTCATAGGCCCCTTAGTCATATATTTATTAAGGCCTTATAAACCATATCTTGCAAGAAGCTAAGACAATTTACAGCAAAAAACAAAAATTTACATTTTAGTTTATTTATATATATTTTCTAACGTCATTCGTTTTTATATATTTTATACATTATATATCTTCTCATTATAAACTCTCTAATAAATCATAGTATTCTATAAATTATATATAATAAAACGCAAAGGTTTTTGTTTCGCTACGCTTTCTTACCAGGGCAATCTATTTTGATAAAATTTATAACATTTCTAATGTGTTGATTCTATGTGGGAACCAAATAAAAAACTAGTAAAGACAAATTGTTATTTTTCCAAGGTTTTTATTCTGCAGCTGTTATAATCAAACTATTTTTTTATATAATGGTTTTCATAATAATCTGATATCGTTTTCATTCATGTACCATTACAGAATGCAACTTTTCCATCCTATAAACGTTTCATATACAATTTATTGTAATAAGTCTCGTTCAAATGTACTGCATCTTGAAATCTTCTGCGTGCTCCTTTTCATATAATTACTTAGAATTTGCTACTATCAAGTGTGCCAGCCCAGGGCACCAGATAAAACCAGTTAGGACAATTCTCGAAGTGACTTACTTCGCGCTATTTATAATCACCAAACAAAAAATCACCCACGAGTCAATTATGTTTTTATCTGTCTCCGCGGACAGTATAAAAGGGTGTTACTTGCGTACGATAAGTCAGTACAGATCCATAATTAACGTGGCACTGTTTGTAATAGCAACAATATTATAACATAACGATGTTCGAGAAAAAGGCGCCAGCGTTTACGGATTTAAGCGAGTTTGCCAGTATTAGTGTGAGTTAATTTAATTAATTAAAAAATTAGAAGTCACTGTACTGGGCATCAAATTTATTTAATCGCTACGGATAATGTTTATTTTATGTAATAACAAAAGTATCAATCAATATGCAATTATTATTTATGCGAAAATCTACCTCGCGAAGTTTATACCCGTAATCTAAAATATTGTGTTGGGTATCAAATCTTTATAAATATGTTAAAGAAGATCACGTACTTCAAAATATTGTTAATCAGTTAGACGGGAACTAAAATTCTGAATAACATGAGAATCAAACTAATATAAAAAAATGGTTTATAAGACAAAAGAGATAATATTGAGAGCATCTCCTAGCAATATCCAGGTCTGAGAAAAATATTAAAGATCTCCAGCTATATTACAGCTTATATTATTAAAATTTTCCAAAATATCCGATGCCCTTTACGCAATACGTAATAATATATATAGCGGATGAATAAAATAACTTTTCTCTTCAGGCTGGCGGCAGCGTAGCTTTCGCGACGGACGACTTTTTCGCGACTTGTGAAAATATGCTGTCAGATTCAGAACCAATCTTCATAGAGGACAAATATACTGAGTATGGAAAGTGGATGGATGGATGGGAGACCAGGAGGAAGCGCATTCCAGGACATGATTGGTGCATATTGAAGTTGGCAACCAACTGCATAATTAGAGGTATGAAAACTATTTGTACGCGTATTTGTGATTCTAATATGATAAGTAAACTAATAAACGTCAATTTTAAAAACTTTTATAAATTGAATAAAATGCTAACTGTTGAGTATAATACTAGTATTTTAAAGTATAGTACTAGTATACGAGTATTTTAAACATATTGTACTACAATTTTTTTTTTTCCTTACAGGATTGTTGGTGGACACAGCTTTTTTTACGGGAAATTATGCTCCAAAATATTCGATTCAAGCCGCCTGTTTGACACCAGAAGGTATGCAACATCTTAATTTCAAATAGATGTTTGTAATGTTCCCTCTTAATTTTCATAACTTTTATAACGTTTTATAACTTATATTTGTATAAATTTATAATTGCAGTAACATTTCTTCGTTGTAATTTTGATAGTTTCTCAACACTGTAAATTATTATTTCGTATTCTTATTATCATTACAATACCATTTTTTGCAATACCTCACATACTTTGGGTTTGCGTTTTTTTTTTTTTTTAAATCGAAGCTTTATGAAATTAAAACAGTGTATTCACATATCAGTTTTCAAATCACAAACAATACAACATATAACCAAAATCCCAAAGGTCCATTCCCATAAACAATTCCAAATACGAACCCAATAAAAGACCTAATAAATTTCAATTTCTAAAACTAACAGAGGAAGAACTGATTCCTGTGAGAGATACAAAAATGGGCTCAGCCTGCAGCGAATGCGACTTGGAACAGATCGAACGGCTTAAGTCTGATAAATGGGACGAGATAGTGCCTGTTACAGCCCTGCGAGCGGGGTATGAAGAGACCAGGCTCAACTTTCAAAAGGTAATCTTGAATTCAATGTTGACGGCACGATGTGTCTGATGGGAATAGCCTTACGTCTCTTTATTGAAAGATATTTGATAAATTCTTTAGTTGGTTCTTTTGTCAACACATTTCAAACTAGCTGTGTCCGTGACTTCGTTTATTTCGAGACTATTTTTTGATTGCTCACGTTGGTTTATGTTATTGTATAATCGTGAATAAGATTTTTTTAAATAATATGTAAAAATATAATATTTTTAAAATAATGGATTAAAGTAAATCGGCATAAATTATATTTTCACTTTTGTTTAAAATAAAGCACGCTGTATTCAACCGTTCCGTAGGGAGCCGACCTCGCGTCTGAGCCGCGTGGCATGGTACCTCGCTAAGATACACTTGCGAGTGGTAGTGGCAAGTGGGGGGGGGGGGGGGGAGGCCCACCTCCCCCTCACCCGCCGCCGCGCGGCCTGCTTGCAAATTATAATGGTAGCAAGCCTTCTTCGACAATTAATGTTATTATGAGCAAATCTTGAGAGATAGACATATACTGCCGCGGACTTTTTTTTTATTTTAAAAAGGAACAATTCTTTCATATATTGTTATTGAATAACTTAAACCGTTTATGCAACATTTCTCACTGACACTTCGCTCTTATTAGTTTCAGCGTAATGTTATATAGCCTAATGCCTTTCTCTATAAATGGACTATCTAACATAAAAAGAATTATTGAAATCGGACTAGTGGATCCTGAGATTAGCGCGTTTAAACAAACAAACAAACAAACTCTTCCGCTTTATAATACTAGTATAGATGAGTTCTGCACATGCAGTTTCTCTATTGACCATAAAGTTAAGTGCACACAACAACAGTGAGGCTCTTCTAAAAATATAGATCACGAACCATAGGATAGATTTTCGGTATATCAAGTGAGCGAGTATTCTTTAGCCGCTTTGGGGATAAAGCTGAAATAGAATTTACTTGTGTTAAAACTCTCAACAAACATTTTAGTGTCGGTAACAAGAATGGGTTAACAAAAGAAGTCAAAAGGTTTCATCTACTTATACTTGGCTTAGTTCGTTGTACTAAAATTTGCCTAACTTATCTCTTTTATAATGCGTATGGAAAAATGTTTTGCTTGTATTTTTTATTTAAATGGAATCAAAACACAGATGTGACGTATCTTATTTATATAATATTCCAACATTTTACTTTCTGGCATACTTTGTATTTAGTCATGTATTTGCTATCCAGAATGGGTATGAAAAATGTATTTATTGTTATAGGTGCTATCGGATGAAGTATGGACTCACATTCGAGTGAATATGTATCCCGATGGGGGGATAGCGAGGCTCAGGGTATATGGCGAGGCCCGCCCAGACGCACCACCATGTAACCAGATTGTAGACTTGTTGTCGCTATTGAATGGCACTACTTGTCAAGGTAAGAATTCAGCATTATTCTTATCATTAGACAGACACTTTATTTAAGATTCCAATGCTTGGTCATTGGCCTATCTGAATGAGGTTTTACAAATGGTACCACGGTATAGTGGCAGCTGAGGTACAGGGACAAACATACAAAACAGTGTATTTTAAATGCAAAAGGAGGATGAGCAGCACTATTTCCACAAAGCTACACTTAAGGATTGTCACTATACCTATGGGCCTGCCCAATGGAAATAATGGGCAATATTACACCTTTGGGGAGGCCAATGTCCAGCAGTGGGCAGTAAACAGTTTCAACGGCTATAATGATGATGATGATTTATTCATATTGAAAGTACTTTGCACATAGTTAACATATTAAATTTTTACATTGATAGATGTATTTATATTTGTGAACTCTATTACAGGTTACTCAAATGCCCACTACGGACATCCCCGTAATATGATTAAGCCTTGTAAAAGCCAGACAATGGCCGATGGTTGGGAGACCGCCCGTAGGCTTGATAGACCCGAAATTTTGGAGGCAAACGATGATGGCACTTTGAAAGTACCAGGTAATAATTAACTCCGATGAAATTTAAATTAATGCTATATACCATCTTGATACAAAAATTATATTTATAATTGAGTTGTAAATAGTTAAACTAAAGTTACATATTTTTTTCCTATTCAAATTTCAAATTGATTTACTTCAACAAAATACTTATACTATTTGTATGTTGCATTGTAATTATATACTATAACTAAAGTTAATTAAGATCTTTTTCTGAGAACACTTCATTTGTATCAATTAAAACTTATTTTAACTCTTGTTTCAATTCTCAGGCGAAGAGTGGGCGGTATTCAAATTAGGTTTTCCTGGAACGATCAAGAAGATTTGCGTAGATACGGCACACTTCAAAGGGAACTTTCCGGATTCCGTAAAAATTGAAGGCACGCATTTAAGGTCGGCTGATTGGTGTCCAGGCGTGCATTATACGTGGCACAATATTGTGAAACCTAATAAGGTAGGACCTTCATATAATAATCTAATCCCTGTAAAATTTCTTGAAAGTTAAAAATTCTGTGTTGTAATGATCACATAGCATATGTAGTTATATAAAAAAAAAGAAAAAATTAGATAATAAACATTAGTTATTGCACTATATTTAACTTAGATGCATACTTATATTTAATAAAAGAATAAAATAATTTTATTTAATTAATGAATCACTATACTCTTAAATACTAAACTAAACTATTATATTATCTTTATCGAGCCTTAAGGTAGTAGATACCACCTAACCGTAATAATTCGTATACAAAGGCCTAGTTAATAGTTAATTCAGACAGTAATTGTAGACATAATCACTGACCTGCTTTGTAATACAACTTAATTTCTAATTACATATATTTGACAAATATTGCTTCAGTATTTAAGCGAGACTAATTAAATATTCTTTAAAAATGTTCGATATAAGCTTTTCATTACGTGGGATAAGCTTAATAAGTAGCAATTAATTATGCATGTAGCGATGAGTTACCGGCAGATTGCAATAGTATCTTCCTCTGTATCGGGTGTCGTAAGAGGCAGCTAAGGTACCAGAACCGACAGATGGCGGTTTATCCGTCCGAAACAGTGTAGCTCAAATTCACAGGGCGGGGGTGGGCAGCAGCATTTCCACCGTGAAGGCTGCGCTTTGCGATTGCTAACACGCTTGCCTAGCGCGACAATTAAGAGGAAATTCCTTCTTACTTAGGGAGACCTATGTACAGCAGTAGACTTCTAATGGCTGATATGATTATATATCATTGACTTTTCCTTTGAGAGCAACGTAATACAACAATATAAAGATTATAGCCTCCGCCCATTAAAATATTACTTCTGTTAGTGTGTAATATAAGACTAGACTACGAAAATACTATGGGTCTCCCCAAGAAAGGGAATATTACCTATAGTTGACAATCACAGAGCAAAGATTTAGGATGGCAATACCTCAGTCTACCCTCGACCTGTTCATTTGACCTGGATGCATATTGTTTCGGATAGGTACACTGCCATCTGTAGGTTCCGTTGTCACAGTCGCATCTTACGATATCTGATTCAAAGAGCGGTACTATTCTACTCTGCCGGTATCCTACAGAATTTGTTGTTATAATGATTTTCTTTTTTCACAGTTATCCGCTCATCGCGAGCATTGGTTCGACTGTAATTCAGACGCGGTCACACACATCAGAGTTCTGATGGTGCCAGATGGTGGCATAAGTAGAATTAGAGCCTTCGGATACATCGATGGAATAATAAATTAGGACCGCCAGAAGACTAAAGGAATATAATTGGATAAAGGAGCTCAGTGGAATATGTCAAAGCAATATGTACCTGATTAACGTGAAAGAGAATAACTTAGTTTTAACAATATATCGTAATGATAAGTAAAAAGTATTATTAATGTAAATAAATCATGATAATATACTCAATGTTTTTGATATTCAAATAACCCTTATATATTAGTGATACAGACTAATTTAGGGAATTTCAGGAATATAATATAAGCTTTCAAAGGGTTTTTTCAAAGTAGTTGTACAAAATATTTGTTTTAATTGACAACGTTTCTTAATTAAAAATCATAATTATAAATTACAAAAACCTGGTTCCAAGAAAGATAAAAGTTACTCTTTAAACACTTTTGTTTCGCTTATCAAATATTGTGGAATCATAAATATAATATTAAGATTGACATTATATTTAATATCTAAACACAAAAAACACAAATGCTCATCACATAAATAATTCTCCTTGGAGGGTATTGAATCTACGACCATTGGTGCACGAGATAGAGACACTACCGAACGCGCCATCGCACCCGCCCGTGTCACCATCACACAAAGTTTAAATTAAAAACCAATACACTTGATATTGCTACCCGCTCCCAGTGCCTTTTGTTCCCTTTTTTAGTGTTGGCTTGGAAGCAACAAAACTGACGTCATAGGTCGCCAATCTCCTGTCCAATATCCGGATAGAAGTTTGATCGCGCAGCCAGCAACCAAGTATTTCAAACAAAAGTTTGCGTATCGATATTGATGGATTGTCTTTTGAGAGATTTTACAATGTTTATTATCAATGTTTACAAATACTTTAGTGAAACTTAATTGATTAAAATGTAACGTAGTATTGAATTCTATTGCAATACGAATAAATAAAATTGATTAGTTTTACTAGAATGTTGAAAAAGATTACAAAAGAATATCATCAAATTGAGTTATAATTTAAAATTTGAAACAAAACTAAAAATGTCTACCTAGTGGTGCCAGTTTTAGGCAAAATACCTCATGACTTAGTCTATGTATAACAGTGTAACTTTTATGGTTGATACAATTACGATGCCATCTTATTAAATACTTCTCTAAGAGCCGAAACAAAGTTATGTAATTATTCAAATATTCAATTCTGTTAAAATATTAACGTGATGAAATTTCATCATATGTCAGCTGAAATCATGTGTGAAATTCTAGACAAATCGACACAAACTTTCCAGACTACAAAATTAATATTGCATCTAGTCTAAGTTTGAAGAGTTCATAATGTCTTAATGTATTAAGCACGGCGCACTTTGAGCTTTATGTTTCACAAACTGCGGTTAGTAATTTTATTAAATTCTTAGAAGTTGACCCTTAGAAGAGAATTCTATGAAACCACGATACGAGTCTCAGAACAATTACACATCATAGATATTGTCCCTGACTTCATAGACGTATTAAAATTCATTGTAATAATAAAACGATCAATCTAGGTCATAAAAAAACAAAAGCAAATCAATTACATGGTATCTTCGCATAGTAACAGATAAAAATTACTTACGTGCTATCTCAAACTAAAGTGCTTCTCTATGCCAAACTTTATTCAAATCCGTTAGGCCGTTCAGGTAATATAGACTGTTTGATATTTTCCCCTCTTTCTGTGCATTTATTATTAATATTCTTTTTTTTGTCCTATCATATTTTTATTATATCATTAATTAAGTTGTAAATATAATTTGTAACCAATCGAAGAAAAGACACGTGTAAAGTGCAGCTGAGGACACCCACCCACAAGGTGGACAGACGATATGACTAAAACCACAGAATCGCGCTAGTCGCCGGCCGCATACAATCGGTTCTATTGGAAATTACTTGAGGAGATCTTGGAGAAGCTTCAGGAATATAAAGAGAGATCTACATGAAGCTGAACAACCACTCAAGAGTGACAATGCCAAACAAGGGTTCAACTTCGTCCTTTCTTTATATTCGAAAATTGTACCAAATTTCATCATTATCATCGTTATATCTGACGTTGAAGATCCAATACTGGGAATTGGCTACGCCAAGACATTTCTATAAAAACCACTTCTATGCGATACTCATGCGACGTGATTCTGCATTTTTAGTAAAAACATCTGTTCTTTTTCTGGGTGCAGATCCAGTGCTATCCTACATTACCCAGTAATTTATTTGCCTCTTTCACCCTTCAAACTGGGATACACTACTATTTGGCAGTAGAAATAAGTGAGTAACGTTCAAATGCAGTCGACCGTTCGTATGAAGTTTACCGTTTGTATTTTTAAATATAGAATTATTTGTGATGTATTAGGTCGAATGTGTCCACCTCTAATATAATAAGGTAAATAAATAATTTAATAGATTTTTATCCCGTAGCGCATGCGAGCTGACTAGCATAGACATGTTTTATTTAAATCTTTGTTCATAAATATTGTATCACAGTGTTTGTCCGGCATTAACGTCTAAAATACTGAATCGGTTTTAATAATTATTTACTTACTGCGTACAGTCTGACTCAATTTAAAAGAAAAGATAGTATATAATCTCTATTTATAGTCGTTTAATTAAGACAAGACAACGTCTATCAATCCAACAGTAGCTAGTATTATAAATATCGGTTATATCGCTATCTTTTACTTATTAAAAATCAAGGTGGAGTATTAAATAATCAGGATATTTCAAGTGTATGAATAAATTTCGTATTGAAACACACATGAAAAACTAATAAAACAATACAGAATTCTTCATTTTGCTTTATGCAAGCTAAACACAGTTCACCGTACCTCGTGGTAAAGCTAAAATGCAAATGAAAAATTTCACCCACCTCCCGATACGTACTCTTACTATTTCTATCTCTTTAAAGGAATTTCTTTTTATCCTCACTTGATCTGCGGTTTCACTTGGAGAGATTGCGAGATTTGATAGTTTTTCCTGTTTTTTTTTCAGCCTGAACCAGGTTTAAGTTTAAGTATTAGATTAAAGCTGAGTTTTGCAGGAATTCAGTCAGTAATTTGGTTGTCGTTAATAAAAATATCCTGTTGTAATGTCTTAAACTGTTAAGTTTGCTAATGGAACTACTGTCTTAAATTGTAAGCTCGATTTAGACAAGACCTTTTCTTAGAAAATTTTTGATATTTATAGTTAAAATATACCTAATTTATTAGATCTAATTAAAATAGATCCGTTTTATTAATGTTTTCAATTTATGACTGAACAAATATTTTCCTTAAATATAAATTGGTAACAGCCATTGGTAGTTTAATAGGTTATCTTCGTTATTCATGCAAATATTACCATTGAAATTCTGTCTATACATTACACAAATTGAGGCCTAAATCACATGCACGAGCGCTCACACAGAGATATCAAAATGTCTACAAAAAATAGCAAAAACTTTCTCAAAAACATTGCCAAACCAATTATATCTAGAGAAAATCAAAGTTCTTTTTAAAAAAAGTGTTTCATACATCATAGAAATCGAAATAAAACGATATATTTTTAATAATAAAAATTGTGTCATTCTATTCCATTGCTACTGAAATTTATTGAAAGAAAAAGAGGGTTTATACATGCACAACATCTTTAAAGAGAAAATTTGTTCAGAACAACGTGACGTCTCCCCTGGTTTGAACGCATACAGAGATCCTACGATAAAGTTATCCAGTATTTGTTACGTTAACTTGTTCCATTCTTAAATAGCTGCATCAATATCTATGGCACCGTCTGGGGCTAGCGGTTCCAAATAACTCGCTTAAGAGCATTCCCTAGGTCGAGCGATACGGCGGCCAGTCTAAACTTAAATCTAACTTCGCATACCAACATTGACTCGTTGAGGATGATGTACCCATTATTATAGGCCTAAAAAACTTGGTTTATTTTACTCAGAAAGGTTCTTACAACTCATTGTACTCTGGTCATAGAAATAAATATCTATCTAGCATTTTATATATCCTTGTTTAAATAGCTGAGGCATAAAAATGTAACATACAGAGTCATATAAGGATATAAATTAGTGTCCGCCTACGTTTAGAATAGTTACATAATATTCTTAAAATATAACATATTCTTGAAAGTGAAATTCAGTGAAATTACTACTTAAAATGCGGTTTATTTAACTTTAAACAATTAAAAGAAGTGAAGGTTTATAACTTTAATATCCTGACACAACATCTTTTGCCATTCTTGAGAATGGTTGATGCAAGGTAACCGAATCAGCGAACAAGAAATATTAAAAGTTCATTGAACCGCGTTTTTAAGCCGTTGAAAGAGAAGTTTTATTATGAGTAGTGAATGTGTAAATTTTAGAAAATACTTTTAGACTTGGTATTGGTGATTGCTAATATCTTTACCTTTATTTTATTTTATTTATTTCGAAAATCCAACGGCGTAGAGCAGAGTAGAATTGTACCACCTATACCACCGGAACCGATAGAGTGAGGATGGCATAAAATAAACATTCGCATAACTAGACAAAAAAAAGATTAATAGATCATATCATAAGGTGCAATAACAATAAAAAACGACAAGCAAGTTAAGTAAAAGACATATAGTGCTGTATACCGTCAAAGTACTATGAGTATAAGAAAAAGTCCATAAGATCTTAGAAAAAATAGGTTTTATTACTTATAGCTTTATTTAAGCCTTCTTAAGTATATTTATATGAGCTATATATAGATTAGACATACTTAATTTACATTACGACGATAACACGAGATATTTTAGACATATATATCAATAAAAATCGCGCTGTTTTATAGTAATAACCATACATATAGATTGTAACTAATTCCTTATTAAACTAGGTCTTTCGGTAAATAAAATATTTTGTGATAACTGTTACTAAAACATCGTTAGTAAGAATGTAAATGTCAAAACTAACAACTGCTAAGACACTTTAGAATTAATTAATAACTCATAAAACGACAATCATTGTCCGCAAGTCAGCATTCCTATTATTCATTATATTGTATTTTATTTGTATGTAGATAAAAACATAAATACGTTACAATAAATAAACTTAGCAAAGAACAATCTAGGTACTGTGTATGAGGTGGACCTCATACATAGGTCATCTGCATTGGTACCTCACTCACACCTATTTGTACCGAAAAATAGCAGTGTTTGTAATACAGTGTTTAGGTTTGACAGGATGGAGATATGGAATTTCTAATTAATGTAACAAAGCACATAGTGATTCTATGTTGTGCGCCAAGGGCTTATTTATATTTATGTATTTGTGCGATACTTATATTTGTTCTGTGTCCGGGTGTTAAAAATATCTATTTAAGTATCATTTTTGTAATTTATCTGTTTTCTGTACCATAACACAAGTGTTTTAAGCTACTTACGTAGTCATGTCACAAGTAAAATAAAACAGTAAAGGTAAGGTAAATTAAGACATCTTATAAATTGATCTGACTCCGTGGTAAGTGGCTCAAATAACTTGTGTTAGGGACCTTAGACAGCAGAAGAATTACAAATATAATACTTGAATACATATTTTTAACACAAAGAAACCGAACAAAAACAAATATCATCATATAAATATTTATTTTGCGTGGAGATCGAACCCACGACCTACGCACATACTCGTACATGCTCAATATGCAATATATTGTAAATAAAAAGTTTATAGGTCTAAGTCTTTCACTATTTATTAAAAAACGACAATGACTAAGTAATGTGTTTGATAAAGCATAATATGTAATACCGACATATTTTTGAACTAAATGTCTTGTTAGCCTTTGGACTGAAAGTAATAACACTGACAACCATTATCACGTTCAAGCTGATTAAAATAAATTAAAAAATAATATTACATTATCTGATGAATATTTTGTTATTTTTGTTGGCCTGTTTTTGTTTTGATGCACAAGCGTACAATCCGTGTGATAGTCACCACAGGAAACCCGTTCTTATTATCTCAAGGTGACTCAAACATATTATGTCACATTACCCAGTAACTTTACTGCGCCTCTCACGCTTTGCATCAAAATACAAGAATACGAAGGCCGCTGTTTACCGGTAGAAATAGGTGAGTGTCTACCTATATAAAGCTACCAATGGAGATTAACTTAGTATATGATCTTCTTCTAGTTAATTTCTGCTGTTATTTATGACTACCGTTTATAAATCCTAGTGTTACGAAGCCCAGATCCTATTTTACAGTTTAAAGTTATCAAACTAATTAAATAGTTCAGATAATTACTGTATAATACAATTTATTATTGTATAATGCAATTAACAAACAGTTCAAGGTCTGGTAAATTATGTGCGTACAAAATAAATCGCAAATCGAGCAAATCAACGCTGAAAATTCACAAAGTTTAAAGAGCCTGATCAACCTTGTCTCCAAATACGGTTTAGAAATAAACAAATTTTACTTTAGTTCAAAAACTAGCAGGACTATAGTTTGCAATGACGTTTACTATCACGCAAAACGTATGCTAGCTTGTCAACCAACCTGCGGTTACAAATTAGGGAGAGATTAGAAAATATAAAACCAAGCCCTGGTCGAGAGGTATTAATAAACATTAGCTTCTCAAACCCTATTTATTATTTCCGCAATAAGGTCTAAAGCTGGCGTAAAGGGAACTACGAAACCTAAACGATGCGAAACGCGTCTTTGTCGAAAATCCTTCATGGACTTTTCAGTGGCCTCAATCAATATTTCATAATACCAATATATACAATTATATCATAAAAAATTAAAGGTACTAGTAAAAAAGAATCATAATAACATTAAACGCAAATTTACTTAATGATAACTGAGGTCAGGTGGTGGTGGTATATTCCATTATTGTATTGCGAATGTAGCACAAAGTGACTGGTCATTAAGCGAACAGACAAGTCTAAAGTCAGCCTCTCGTGTTAGTAATTGACGATAACCTCGAGTTAATTTATATAACTTATTTCGAACGTGTCAAGATAACTCATATCTGTAACCTTTGACTATAGTAAACTAGTGACAAACCAGTATTAACCAGTTACTTACATTATATTTAGCGCGGTTTTTGGTTCAGCTTATCGTTGTTTGGTAATTACGTAATTGGGTTCTGATTTGGTAAGTACATTGTCGATGCACTCATTCTTTTATAGATTTATTATTTATGAACCGCGATGTATAAACCTAATAGATAATAATTGCTAATGATTGTACAGTACATTAGCAAAATACATGACTTGATTGTGGTAATTGTCGTTCTGTTTGTAAACAATAAATAATGAACATGCGTCCAGTCAATGACATTGTTCTGATCATGAATGAAATTATGTATTGCTTTCTGAACGATGGCAATAAAATTAGGTTTTGATAAGAACTATAATATTTAGGTTTTGATTGTTGATGTTACAGTCCGCAAAAAAAAGACTTTTTTCGATATGTACATAATTAACTACTTTTAAAGACTTAAAATTGGTTAGACCTAAAAATGAAACTATTTGCTCGTTTTTTCAAAGAGGAAGAGTATAAATATGAATTAATAACAAAAAATATATTTGACTATTGACAATTATCTATATATATGGCCAGACCAAACAAGGTTTTCTACTTTTTGCGTAAAGTACTACTAAAGAGGTGCGCGTAATTTTTAAGTTTTCTACGCTTGTTTTTAATTATTTTCAGACTCTTCCTTAATTGCTGGAATTATAATTCCCAAAAACACCAATCAAAAGCGTTTAGCGCCAATCATTTAAAGCTTCGAAAGAATTCTGACCTTCGCATTGTGAATTGTTCCAGTGACAGTTTTTTTACCTTTCAGAGTTTAGATCATATTGCATGTCGGTTATATGATAGGATGAGAATTTCGCTATATTATTATATTCGCTAAATTGTTTCCTCGCATTTTCATTTGTCGGAATCCAGCGCACTGCATACCCCGCTGTCATTACGTTGTTATGAGGCGCTCTCTTAAACCACCTTGCTTGTTATTTAGCCTGGTGTTAATAATTCCGAATGGTTTATCTGCTTAGCTTAAGTAAAATATTAACTAAGTCCAGCAATGTTGTATAACATTTTTAACTAGCTATCAGATCAGTTGCCCAACCTTTGCGGTGTCGGCTAGATAAGCAATCCAAGCCATTGTAAATTTTCATTTCTGTCGTTTCCCTTATAACCTTTTTCATACCTTAAAGTTGTATTTTAGCATTACTTTTATTATAAAATATTCATTATTTTTTGGTTCATATATTTTTTAAATATTTTTTTTGTGGTATTTTATATTCTTTAATAATATCGTCATCATTATTGCAGCCGTTGAACGTCCACTGGTGGACTTAGGCCCCCCAAGCTACACAACTTCAGATGGATGATCAATTTAATCAAAACAGCAGTATAACACTGCCGTGTGAAAACACACGAGCGAGAAACCAATCTGAAAAATTGGCACAAAAATACACACAATGCCTTGAGCAACAGCCAGAAAGGAGAAAATATTGACACCGTCAAAAAACGGCGAACTTTCTCGAATGCCTATTGACAAACCATCAAGGTATTAGAGGGGGCAATTTTTAGGGAATATCTCAAAGCAAATAACATCAGCTTGAAGAGGGTGTGACAAGGGGACCTCGCTCGCCAATTATAACTCTGAATTGCGTTGATGCATCTGGATTCTGCTGGTTTTACGAATTGTTATAGTTGGCATTAATACAAATATTTAAAAAATATCAACTAAATTACCAAACCGATTTGATTCAATGTTTGTCAACTGTGTACATTTTTATCAAATTTGAGTTAAATGATAGTTCATTATCTTAATTTATAGTCGCAGTCGCATATTGTTTTCATGATAAACATATATATATATATTTATGGTTTGGACAGGACAACGTCTGTCGGGCTAACTAGTGAATACATATACAAAACCTAAGTATTTACAGGTCCATACACACAAGTGTACATAAATGAAACTGAGTTGTCTGTTTGTGATATCAAAATAACAGCTTTTAAAATAGACTAATACAAGTAAAATCAATTTATTTTTAATTGTTAGTCTGTCTGTCAATTAAATTCCGAAACGATTGGACCAATTGTAACGGAACTTTCACTGGCAGATTGATAAAAAGGATTTGTACTTTTCAACGTTTGTGACAAATAAACTCAAAAAGTACTGTAACTACTTCAAGAATTATGTCATAAAAAGAAAGTCAATACATTAGTTCAACATACTCAACAAGTATGTTTTAACCATTTCCTATCACTGTAACGATTGACCTAACAGACGACTATTATTTTTATGAAATAGTTGACTATTAAGACTATTTTTATGAAATAGTTGAGTACAACGAAATGCCTTAACACATTTTCTTCGTTTATTTTCATCAAAAGTGTTTTTATTTTATGAACAATAAACAGTTTTATTATTATCATTAGCTCTATTTCATTTTCATATCTTCATGGGAAGGGAAAGCTGCTAGAAATAGCAGTGTTCGCAATGCAGTCCTAGTTTGAAGGGTGAGAGAGGCAATGAAATTACTGTGTAATAAGAAAATAATAATATACAATATCTTCAAGTCTCAAGGTTGGCAACGTGCCAGTGATATCCTTGTGATGTTACAAACATCTATAGGCTGCTGTGACGCTCACAGCCACGCGTCTGTTTGTATGTATATTTAATTGTCAACTTGGTATAATAAAACCAGTTTGAATATGAATTTCAAGAATTTTTCTACTTTGAGAATACGAGAATATTTTACTTTTTACAGGTTGATTGATGAAATTGTTCTACAACGTAGAGTGATGGTATATTTTTTTAATTCATCGGAACAACCAAAAAAAATATTGCTAATATTTCTTACATAATATACATTCTTCATAGTATATACGTAGTTAAAGTCGATATCATAACATCGGCAGAAAATAAAATTAGAAACTTCATCTTATACCCTCATTGTTTGGAAAAATTCCCTGGGGCCACGAAATTATCTCGCTATGGGATAGTACGAATTTATATCTCCGCGATAAAACATTTTTTGCCCCTCGAGATTACACGATATTGGAAAATATCGTGATGGGGAAGTTGTTCTAAGTAAAATAATTGTAATAATCTTCATTTTAGACCTCAGATTACTCTTAGGTGTATAAACGAGGGTTTATATTATAATTATTAGTGTAGTTAACGTCATCATTTTTATTTGATGATATTATAAAAGAAAAAGTTTGTATCCTCTTTTTCTCGCCGGAACAGATTAACAAATATGGATTAAATTTACTACATAGGTTATTAATAATCTGAAATAACTCATATGCTACTTTTATTCCGAAGATATGTTTCCAGGGGATAGATAGCTTTTCATTATTCTCTGAATAATCGGCAAGACTATTTTCACAGTTTGGCTGTCAGATAGCAACATAGACTTCTTCTCAAAACAACAAGAAGACTTAGAAATGAAAAGAATGTAAATAATATTGCTAGAACATTGTCATATTTTATACAAAACATTATTAGTTTGTACACATGAACCTTCTACATGAATAAGTCCGTTTCTCTCATTATATCTACTGTAGGAAAACTAGCGGAAATAAACTTCCCAAAAAAAATTGTAGCTGGGGAGCCGTTGTGGCAATAGTAGAGCGTGGCTTTGTGACGTAGATTCAGCTTCGTGACATGACTGCCCTACTCTGCTCTTATGAATTTAATCTGCGCAGGCCAGCTGTATTTGTATATACGTGCTCCAGTCAGTTCCGATACTTGCCCACCCGATAGCATAACTTCTAAAAATGTTTTCCTCAGTCTCGCGGTTCTTACTCGTAATCCGCAATTATAAGCATTTTACCCTTATTATTTTGTAGAATAGTACAAACTATCGAATAAATTTTCTCTAACGACGGAAATTCGAGTTGAGCTCCGACCTTAGAGTCATCCTCGAATGAAAGCCATCAGTTCCGTCCGCGAAACGCGGCCTTCACCTTAGGATTCACGGGAACAATCGGGCGTAGGGTCGTTTATTATTGAACGGGTTTCCTCTTCAGTGGTGCTGGAATTGATATTCGAGTAGCTCGACAGTTAGTCAGAAATAAGCATCTGCTACTTCGGTAGCCTCTGAAGCTACTCAATAAATGGGAACGTAATGTTTTACTCTGTCCACGTCACAATGTTGGTGAAAAATGTATATGAGTCTGTTAGACTGTCAATCATATAGACAGTTGGATGCCTTATCTTGTAATATGTATAAGGATGTTTTATTTTCTAGCGTAGTCGTGGATGAGAAGATACGTGGATGGTATGTTATTAAAGATATGTTATATTATTATTAATGAAGTGAATTATTAACATAGTATGAATGTTAGTTTTGTAGTAATCTGCGTGTGTGTTAAGTAGTCATGAAGGTTTTAGTGTTAATTGTAGTATTGTAAATTACCTCTATATGGAAAGTAAATTATTTATTAACCATTTCACTTTGCTGTAGGCTATTAACAGAGAAGATATCTTCTCTTGAACTAAGAGAAGTAAGAGATGACTGAGATACCAAAATCGATAGATGGCAGTATATCCACCCGGAATAGCGTAATTCAAATGCAACAATGTTGGGATGGACATCAGCATTCCTGTCGCAAAGGTACCCTCTGCGATTGCCACTACGCCTGCGCATACTTTGTCTATTAAAAGGGGTTGGAACTGCCACATCGTCATCGATGATCTCACTCACTCGATGATCATCTTACTTTAATTTGGTTAATAATAGCTTATATAATGATATTAGAATTAAACAGAATAAATCTCCCAGATATTTATAAGGTTTCCCTAAAAAGGAAAAGCTGTTGTTTACGAATTTTAAATTCAGTGCAAGTCCACACTATCTTAAAACTATGCCAATTCATCTTTAGGCATATTCTAAAATGGTTTCACGGCAAAATCTCGGTCTAATATCACCGTTAGAATTACACCGACTGTCCTCGTAAAGATAAATTATCGGGACCGCTTACACAGGCGCGTAACGATAATGACTTTCCTTCAATTCGGTAAAAGTTATGTGAACCAAATCAAAATTTATCTAATTCGGACATGATAGACGTTAGTGTTGTAAGAGAATGCTGAGGTACCAGGACCAACAAATGGCGGTATAATCATCCGAAACGGCGCAACTTAAAAACTACAGGGTGGGGATGAGCAGCAGTATCTCCGTCGCGAAAGTTGCGCTCTGCGATAGCCACCACGCTTGCCCAGCGCGGAAATTATGGGCCAAATTCCCCATATATTGGGGAGGGGATATTTCCCATATATGTCCAACAGTTGACTTTCTATGGCTGATGTGATGATGATGATGAATGCTTGCCCTATCACTAAGCTTAAGAGCTCTGATCGTATAAGAATTTCACGTTACATTTTTTTTATCATATCATTTATGCCGTATTTAACTATCCTTTAACACAAATTTATCAGCACTATATTCCATTTACTTTTAACGCCCTCCAATATTAGTTATGCAAATCCCTGTTTTCAATCTGAAGACTTAATATTTCGGATCAATAATAAAAGGTATTTTCTTCTAATGGTAAAACTTCTGATAAGTATAACCTTAAAAACTACAGACTTTCAAAGAATGTTTACCAATATGAATGTTTTCTTAAAAAATAAAATACTTACTATGATAATTGAATGAAACCGAGACATGAGTTTAGTACGCAATTTAAATTTAAGCATAGCATTCTGAAAGGCCGATCTTGGCTTGTCCGCTAGTAAATGGAAAAGGTTCGCAACCAAAACACGGTGTGAGAACGGCTAGGTGTATAGCATGTGAAGAGCTGGCAACGAGCCCAATGGAGCGTCGGTAACCCAAATATCGGCCGCTCCAAGATGGCCCGATGTGGACTCTCACCGCTTTATGACATCCTGGTACTTTGTATTGATGCACATTCGGTTAATAAGCTTTGAAATTGTGAGAAAATAATATGGTTCGCCGCTTTACTACTATTTAATAATGCACTCGATGAAAATGCATTTTTTCTCTAGGTCGTTGAAGAAAATACAAAAGTATATCTTTGACGGGCCCGATGGCGCAGATGCTAGTAATCCTATCTTGTGCGCCAGGGGTAGTGGAATCGATTACCAGCCAGAGCAAATATTTATATGATGATATTTTTGTTTGAGTGTTAAAGGTATTTAAGTAGTATGTTTGTGAGTTCTCTGTTTTCTGACGTCTATAACACAAATGCTTTAGGCTACTTACCACGGGGTCAGGTCACTGACTGATGTGTTTACACAAATTAACTTTTTTACAAATATTATTCTGAGACTTTAAAAGTAAATTTCATATTCGTGACTCATGCAAAAAAGCAAAGAAATAGAACGTCTTTATTTTTTTATTACAAGTCAAAGTAAATGATTGTTCGCTTTTAAATTAAGGTAATCTCAATTTAATAATTCCTTGTCATTATTATTAGCAGATTACTATTTATATTTTTGTGTGAACTCAGTTGCTTTGTAATAACTTACTTCAAGAGTGATTCGTCGAAATAAAAAATACAGAAGGCGTGTTGCCTTTGCTCAAAATTTTACTTATTGATTTTGTTTTGTCAAAAATGCTAAAAATAGGGAAGATTTTCTGGTAACCCTACCATTTTATAACGCTAGTTTAATTTGTGTCAATCGTTCGACTGAAACTCTGAGATAAACATAATACAAACAATCAAAATAGGCAAAGTTTAATCGATTTGCCCTATATTCAGGTTAAAAGGCTTTAGTTTTACTAACACCATTCATTCGAGTATACGCTGAGAAAGGAATCATATTCAAAGCTTATCCCGAAATAAGGGCATCTCTCCCTAGCTAATTGCCCCTCCCACTTTTCTCCCCCTCATACATTTTTCCAGCATGGGGACCGAGCTATTTAATCCTACTTTTACGACGCTGTCACTCGAATTACTGAATAAATGTGCCTCTAAACGTCTTACGGTTTGTCTTCGTATTTTTAAGCCGCTCTTTTTGTATTGTATACTATTTCTTAATTTAGGGCGGTACTGCTTGAAAGTAACGAAGTATTATTTTTCTTTTATGTCTTATAAAATTTTACTGAATACAATTTCATGTTGTCTGTGCTGTTTTATTAAAACCATCTGTATTGTGATTTATTACTTCTTATGCAAAATATAAGGGAGTTTGGGATTTAAAAATGCCAAAATATATTTATAGAAACAATTAACTAGAAATTATCAACTTTTCCCTTGCTTCCGGTGGTTCTTGGCACAAATAGAAAATTAGGAAAAACTCGACGTGTCTGATAATTTCTCGAAAGCTCAACATCAGAGGAGTCTGCTGGCATGGGAAAGATGCAGGTTCAAGTCCAGGTTGAAGGGTCGGATAAATTCATTTGTTGTAGTAAATACAATTTTTTAATATTCTTATGTTTGTCTACTTTAGTGCCGCTAGAATTAAAACCTGAGTAGTCCGGCATTAAATTTTATAGTAGAAGTTAAAAATTAGTCTCGATCGATCTTTATTAAGTAAACAATAGTGTTCGCTTATATAAAATATCCTAAGGACGACACTTTTGTAGAATCGACTTACGACACCGACACGACATCATTCATCACGACATTACGACTTACGACATCGACTTACGACACGACATACAACCTATACTATCTAATACAGAACTACGTTTAATTTACTTGCGTGTTATTTAATTATATCATACAGATTGCGGATTTACTATACGAGTTTGTTTCCTAGCAAAAGACCTTTAATTAACTAGAACACTGTTAACTATACAATTCTAGTTCAAGTTATACCCGTCAATAACGAAATGCGTAATTAAATTATAAAATTCATTCAAAATTCGTATTGCATATGATTTACAATATGCAATTTGACGCAATACGGAATGCATGGCAACGCGTTGCGATTTTGTTAAGTAGTCCAATTTTATAGGTTTAGTTTGGCGCAACATGACTGCGGTCTGTTTAGTCACAACGTTGAGGACAGTGTAATCATTGGTTAGATAACAGGTCAAATTGATGGAACGGTAACCGCGCTTATCTATCAGTAGTCAAAACATTTTTCAAAACATAAATATTTGTCCCAGGTGGAGTCCAAACTCACGACCTTTAGTGGACAAGACAGGATCACTTTCACCTGCACCATCGGGCCCGTCGAATATTGGTCTAGGAATACACACAGGATATTATTTATTTAGTAGCTAGTAAACTGGGCACAATTACCATATACTATTACAATATTTTTCTATAATATCTCTAGTCAATATTTTAACTCACTTATCGGTAAAATAGGTGAGAGAGTAACACAAGTACAAGTCCACATTGTAAGTAATTGATTCATAAAAACAATCTTAATTAATCTCAGTCCTCTGATTCTAAACTTTTAAACTACAGAGCATTGTGGTAAAAGGGCTAAAACGAGCATTTGGAATTCTCTGAGAAGTACATTTAGAGGGTTAACAGGGAGTGTTCGACTTGACGAAAGTTGTTTTCAATGTTGATCTATCTAATTACCGATGAATTGTTTGTTTGTTCATGGCTTAGGGCCGGATTCAGAGGTAACTTTTAACTGAACTTTAAGGAGGGGCCGTTAATTGTTTACAACAAATTACAAGCAATAATCATTCCGATGGCCGGGTTACGAGTGACAGTTTGCAGAACACAAAACAACTTCATCCGGCTCTGCTTGTCTTATTTATTTAGGCTAATTACTATGCACTATGTCTTTTATTACAATTCGCTTGTGTTCATACTAATTGTAATAGATAATTAAAGGCTCGTTCCGTAATAACGAAAATGAATAATGTACTAGATTTTATTGGTATTGTATCATAGTTTAAATTTATCCCGTCGCAACAAGAAGTTCAAGGATTTGCTTATTCTATGAAACTCTTTTAGCTCGATTAAGACCGATTTTTGTCGGTTAAAGGTCAAGTTCACCTTTGGTGTACTTTTATTCACTTTAGGACTAAAGACTTTCAAGTTAAGCTAGGTTGCATTTAAAAGGATTCCCAACTTGATTTAGGTTGTTTACCACATATAAATTTATTATTTTGTCTAGATCGGCTCTTCTATAGGCCATAAAAGAGGTATGCTGTTTTAATGTTGTGAAATGGTTTATTTGTAAATTTTCAGTTCCAGATTTATGTCGGATCGACGTGATAGGTAAATTTGTAGACAGTTTAAAGGTAAAAGTCGGGCTTTACGTTAATGGGATAAAACTATATAGATTATTTACTTGAATAAAGTTGGGGCCGATGTTAGTAAATGATAAAAATAATATATTTCAATGCCACTCAAGGATCAGTTATTAAGCAAAACAAATAGGAATATTTCGACTCAGCCGTCATTATTAAAAGTTTTATTTCTCAAACAATAAGTCCCCAGCTCCAGAGGGTACTCGAAACGCCCTCCGTTCTAACAAGGCACAAAGCGGAAAACTCCAGTGGAAACCTCGCTGAGTACCATTTCACTGTATTTAGTCAAAACTTTTTGCTTAGTTGTTTGTAAACTGTTTATTATTTTTTAAAATTTAAAGTCAAAATATTATGACAAGTCATTTTTAAAAGTTCTTTTTTGTCTATCAACTTCTATTTTTGTGTTATATTTTCCTTGAAAGACATGATTCTTTTGGAATGAATAAGGATCGTTTATAGATAGATATCGTGTATTCATATCATATATATATAATTATATATATATATATATATATATATATATATATATACTAAAATAACTAAACTAAAAAAACAATACTAAAATAACTAAATATAAACTAACTATGCCCGTAACTTCG
>JACJUM010002878.1:15218485-15230897 GCA_020976665.1 Heortia vitessoides
GAGCAAACCTAGATACGTATATGACTCTAGCTTTGGAATATCGTCTCGGGGAGGAAGCACAAAAACAAAATTATAAATTTAACTGCGTGACCTGATAGACGTTATCGTTTCTTAACGAAATACCTATTTTTGCCAGGCAAAAATAAATATGGTGACTATCCTATCTTTGAAGATGGATCAAACTGTACACAGTTCGCAATAAAATTAAAATTATAAAATCCGAAGTTCATCCCGGACAAAGGTCATGACTCATGATTTTTAGATATAAAGATAATACATACCACAACCGAACTAATTTCCTACGATTTGGCTCGTGCTTTTTATTTCTATAAGTTAACAAAATAATATATATAGAGTGATAAAATAATATTTTCTTACGATATACAAAAAAGGGTTTTCATCAAAACTAATTAATAATTACTCAGTCCCCACCATAGCTTGTAATTTTATTAAAAATGGGTAAATAATCGCACTGTTACAGGTGACGTATTACTAATAATAAGGACATTAATAATAATTAACCTATGGTATGATTGCCTAAAGAATAATTAATGAAGTACGGCCTATACGATTATGCTGTCTAATTACAGCTTCCACATACAATTAAACACTAGATTGAACGTTGCAATATCCACATTTAGTTTGTATTACTATTCGATTAGTAGTTAAATTCCTATGACTGGTAATATTATTAATTTAATGATAATACAATTGTGAGTGCTGAGAGAAACACTATGAAGTTGACATTTAGCAATTCTACCGCTTAACAGTACTACTACGTTAAATGTTCCAATTTCAAACGTGAAAGGATGACAATCATAATCATGGTAGCCTTAAAAACATTTTCCTAATGAAAGAGGGAATTAGCCCATATTTGCCGCGCTGGCCAAGCGTGTTGGCAAGCTACGTAGAGTGCTTCTTTTGCGACGGGGATGCTGCTGCTCATCCCCGCCCTGTTTATTTGAGATACACTATTTTAGATAGATGTACGTCAGTCTCCTCCGACGACACCTGGTATTTTCTACTCTGCCGATACCTCAACAGTAAGTCACGAGGCAGTGTTTTGTTGAGGTGTTAATCAAACCTATAAATATAAAAATATTTTACTGTTAAAATTAGAACGCACTTTATAAAGACTAGTTTTGCACATGTAAGTCTCAACTAAATTGTCCTAGTCAGAGATCATCGTTCGCTATCAATTGATTCACTTCCTCCCATGTTCCAATACCTCATATTTAGTTCACCGGGGCAATGATTTAAAGAGATATGTTGTTGCATAAATTGAAATAAGATTCCACCAATTAATACTTTTAATGTGTTAAACTATGAATATATATTTTAGAGTATCCTTTTAGTGTATATTGTTTTAATGTATACGTTGCTTGATTTAAATTATCATTTTTTTCTAGATGAAAATGAAGCAAATAGAAGAAATGACAATCGGTTTTGTATAAAGAAAAAACTGTAAAGTTTTGTTAAGATCATTGATAAATATTATGTAAAATAACTGATATTAGTTAACATTGAAATGGTAGACTTGCAAATTCCAATACATTCTGTGTTGCGTTAGATACCTTGTTCTTTTAAATAAACCACTACATTTTTTTTAAATATTACACTAAAACGAAGTTATCCATGTAATCATTAATCCTTGATCTAGCAAAAACATCATCCAGGGATCGCTATGTCAATATTGCGCTAATGGATTCCTCTTGTAATAAACATACATTACTTTATATATTGTTTATTAATACATATTAAACAGTAATTTGCTTGTATTGTGCATTAGAATACCGTTAAGGAAGCAAATCTCAATAACAGAGAATCTAAAACTTCATATCTACTTTAGAAAATGTTAAAATTTAAACAAGAAATTTAAGCAGTAAATTAATGAAGTCAGGTCCGACTTCTTTTGCAGTTGAAAAATAATGTGTTTCCCTACAAATAAATTGATTTGAATTTGGTGTAGGCAATGTACACGAATGCATGGTTAATTTTTTTTTTGTATTTGTAATGTATACAAATACATTTTGAAAATCCAATAATTGCAATATTTAATACTCTCGGAATAAAGTAGTTTTTACATGATCGGCAACGTGTAAATGATACCTCAGTGTTGTAAAGGTCCAACGGGCTGCAAGTTTATTCCCACTTTTGTAGAATAAACATATATAATCGGATTTCGAGGATGTTGTGTTTTGTAATCGATCTAAGTTAATTTGAGTATAAATCGGTCTTCTTTTGGTAAATGTGCCTTTAGCTATGCAAATATGACTTTAACTAAGCTTCCCGTTCCTCATAAATTCGTTGCGGGTTTTAATATGGATGTAATTTTTTCCGTAGACTTACCTAGACATTAATGATTATTTGTAGGGTTGGTATGCCGTTGTTCTTGATACACAGGAGTTGCTATTGCTGCTGAAATAAAAAGTCCTAGTCGTTGTTAGAACGAATAGTTCTAGCAAAACTGAAAATAGTTCCGTTAATTTTCAGTTTTAATGTCATGTCCAGAAGGGGATGGAGACGTTATTTGCACAAGGCTTAGTCCAGTTTAGTTACATGCGCATCTGGTGCTGAGATCACGCACCGGCATTATAGGTAAAATCACCATCCATAAGGTGGACTGACTATCTGCCTATACCTGCAGAATTGGGCAGATGCAAACCGGATACTACTAGTTCTTTGTGGAGTTAAAGCGGCTTATATGATGATAATAACAATATTTTTCTATTGTAATGTAACTTATACCATCATAAGATTGTAAAGGTCAACACTTTTGTTTGTTGTTGATAATAATTTCAATAGCAGATAGCTAAATGTACATGTTAGAACAAGCTACTAACTTACTAGAAAAATTACTTATTTAATTACTGCACTGTTTCGGATGGATATACTGCCATCTGTCGGTTCTGGTACCTCAAACGCCTCTTACGATACCTGATGCAGTAGGAGATACTATTTTACTCTGCCGGTACCTCGCGGCAAGTGAAGACTTCTTACCAATGGCAAGATTGGTTCGTATAAGCACATATGTGTGGAGCCAAAATTCAAACATGATGGTTGAAGTTGATAAAGCTATTTGGACTGGAATTATCAACAATGATATTCTTACATATCCATCGATCAACATCTTTACTATTTTATAACGATGGTTTGAATTTTGACAGAAAAAAATGTCTAATCACCAATATCATCAAATTCGCTGTAGTGGTCTAGTGCCGGACTTACACCTCAACAAAGGGTTTCCAGTAGAACGATGATGTGATTATATAACATTCCTTTTTAACCTATATTGTTTAAATATAATTTAGTTATTCATTCTAAAAACTTTGACAAACATTGGTGGAGCTATTATACAAACAGGAAACATGGGTACAGCTCTGTTTACATTGTTTAATGGACAAATATTAGGGCATTGTTCGGATCGTGACGGGATGCCACTACAACATAACCATATCTTGTTGAAATGGGTGATTTGACATGAACCTATACCTACTGCAGAATATTTCATACATTTCATGATTAGATGAAAATATGAATTCATAAGTCGTACATAAGTAAGAATTATTAAAAATAATAGAGTAATGATTATATTTTAATCATTTAAAATTTAGCTGTAACTAAATAAATATATTACAAAAATATACATTCTATACTAAAAATAATACATTCCCACAACTTCTCATATATTGACCTGACTCGGAGTTAAGTTGTTGAAAGTACTTGTGTTACGGACGCCAGATAGGAGAGGAATCACAAATATCATCATATAAATATTTGCTCAGGGTGACGACCTTTGAATCGAACCGACGACTTTTGGCGCGCAAGATAGGATAACTACCATCTGCGCCATCGGGCTTAGTAGTATAGCATAGCACCTCCCCCGTGCCAGGTGTCATAAAAAGCAACTAAGGTTCCAGAAAACCAGATGGCGGTAGGTCCAAACCAGTGTAGTTCAAATGGACAGGGCGTACGGCAGCAGCCTCCCCGTTGTGAAAGCTGCACTCAGATATGGGCAACACACTTGCCCAGTGAAACCAGGTATAATAATTTTAATCAAATTTATTGCTCACTACTAATGTCAATTTTTTAGCGATTAATAATTTAAAAAGGTTGTAAACTCAGTCAAAAATGTTAATTGTGAAACAATGGTACATGTAAACTCGAAAACCCCTTTACTATGCCACCTCACGTCTTATACCTCTCTATGAAGTGTTTGTTCGAAATATAAACTGATTTCTGAATAATAATTATAAATATAAAGTGCTGAAAGCTGAAATAAAAATAAAGTTTCTCAAAAAGTAATTAATTGGAGTGTGTGTGTGTAAGATAGAATAGTCATTGATATACGTAATTTTATTAAGTTTTTATAAACCGTATTTGAAAATAGTTAACATTGAAGCCAAATATCTTCAAAAGTATTACGTCTCCTAATAGTCCTGTAAATAACAGGGTCGGATGAGACGTGAATGGCGCGTGTTCTGATCCATAATTGACGAAAATAAATATTTGTGACTGTGGAACCTATAATGCCTCTGTTGTCAAGACAAGAAAAAATTTGTAATTAGTCTCAAATTTTATAAACGTATGCCAAATACTAAATGCAATTTAATTTTATCAGTACGTCGAGTGGGAAGGATGCTACCTTAGATTCAGCTAAGTTGTGCAATCCTAATCTCAACTTACTGATAAAGACTTTGACTAAACGGTTTGGTACTGTGATTATATAATATGAAACCCGACAGGATCGTTTTCTACAATTACAATTCAAATAATACTTATCTATAATTAGCCTTTACATAACTATTAAAGGATAACCTTCAAGTATTCAATAGTTCGGAGTTGGAAGATACAAGTTTATACGTAATCTGAACAAAAACAAATAACAGGCGCGATTTTACCTAAGAGGATGGTAAAGATATATGCTACCCATCTATTGGCATACGTTAAAAACTAATAAATTGACTGGCCTGGTGATGCAGATTGTAGTGATACTATGAAACGTCATGGGTTTTCCATCCAGGACAAATATTTACATTTTGATATTTATATTTTTTCTATGGTCACTCAGAGCTGATGAATATATGTATTTAATAATAATTATACTCTTTATCGTCCATAATACATTAAATAAAAATAACAAACAAAATTACATATTATATGACAATTATATTTGTAATTATTTTGTTGTATTATGTCCGAAACACGAGTCTTTAAATATTTTATCACAAAGTCAGGTCAATGTATGAGATGTTGTGTGAATTAATTGTTATAAATGCTTGTGTCATCGCAAGGATATCACTACCGCATCTTCAACAAAATTTTCTATGGATATTAGTTAAGTCTGTCTCATTAGTATAATAGACTAACTTTTCACCTGCGACTTTATCTGGAACATCTTTATCGTATTATCGCATTCTTAAAGTATTTTTATTATTCTGAGAATAATTTAATTTCGCTCTTTTGCAGCTAAACTGTGCTAAAAGTCCTGCCGGTTCCAATTTATGTGCCAAAATTCATATATGTCCGGTCGTTCGGCCATTCTGGCATGTAAGAGTAACAAACGCAAACATCAATACACCTGTATTATAATGTTATTTACTATTTGTAAAATGAATTCAGTAATTTCTGAGTTTATTTATTACAAAGATATAAATACTGTTTACATCGTTCTATTTTAGGTAACGTTCAATTATTTTTTCAAAAAACATAACATAGCCTATTGTATTGAATAAAAATATAGCTCTTTTAGGTTGAAAGAATGTAATGTAAGAGTAGTTTTGGAGTTAAACTATAATGAACAAACAAGCATTTGAATCTATCCTTTTTATTATAATAATATAGATAAAAGTTTACGTCTATCTTCTTGGAGTCATCTAATAGGAATAAGCTTATTATATATCCAAAAACTAATTGCGACATTCAAGTGCAGTCTTCACGCTCTTTGAATAATATTTATAACAAAATCTTGATGGATATTAACACGGAATGTTATCGATCCCTCAAGAGGCAACCTTGCTCTTTCTGTTTACGTCTTCCTAAGGAAATAATGAAAAGTCTTCTTTCCCTGAAAAAAATCTTTTGACTCGGCTGTCCCCGCGAATTGAGATTGATGAATTGCCATGTTATTTTACTTTAGTCCTCAGCCGAGAATTTTATTCTGCTCTATTTTGCAATGAAAATATTCCGAGTGCCATTTTGTTGGTTGAAAGGAAGAAAAGCTTTGTAAGAGCGTCGTAATTTTAATGTCATTGTTTTTAAATTTGTACTCACCAAGATTATACTAATTAGAGTAGAAATATTGTTTACTCATTATAATCAGTAACAGTTTTTTTCTTTATATGACGGGCGCTGGTAGTAGTGATTATATCATGTATCCACTATTAGAAATAAGCTTCCCTACAATGAAGTGAGTGTTGCCCATAATTGCTGCGCTGGACTATCGCAGAGCACAACTTCTCGATGGAGTTGCTGCTGCCCATTCCAACCCTGTAGTATTTGAGCTGAGCTGTTTGGGATGGATATCTGTCTCTGTCGGTTACGGTAACTTAGTTGCTTACTCTCCTCTAACCTAACCTCTTACGACACCTGCTACAGAGGGAGGTACTTTTCTATCCTAGTTTTATTTTCTCTGTCTGATGTCCGTGACACAAGTATAATGAGCGAATTATGTGAATTTAATCATCTATGAAAATTGACATCAGATTTATAAATTAAGTTTTAAAAATTATGTAAACATAGTTGAACATATCGCGAAATATAAAATATCTGATCAAATTTTATAAAAACATTTATGAATTATATCGATATATCGCGATTCATTGACTTTCATCTAAAATATGTAAAGTCATAAATGTCTTATTTTTCTATAATAAATGCGGAATACTAATCACAATTTTAAATATTAAAATATTTTTAAACATTTTAACCACTAAAACGATTTTTCATTTTTTTTTTACCTACTGTGTACTTTTGTGTTTAATTCAACTTGACAAACTCATTCTCTCTATACTCAATACTCAATTTATAATCGTAATATTTTAACATGCTAAACATAGATCTAAAATTAAGTTACGTATGTCAGTTCAGCTACTGGAATATATATTAGTAAGATATATTTTTAAACTAATTTATAGCTGAAGTTGTGGCATGACCAAAATGAACAGTGACTTAAATGTCACACAGTAAAATCTTAAGCATTTCAATTCTTCTGTATTGGAATCAGGTATTCTGAGTCTTATCGAATGATTATTATCTCAACGATGCCAAATCTCTCTTGAGAAATTTGCGGAACATCATATCGGAATTAGGACGGCTGCTATTAGACGCGCTTAGTCTTGCATCTGCCAATAGTACGATTGAAATTGCTCCACGAATGGTACGTAATTGGATTCGATATTTGGTTTCATTTGCAAACCATTTTCATTTACAAGTCATGAACAGTGTTACAATTTGCACAGTGATACATTTTACGATAATATTAAAAACTGGCTGAGCATGAGTACTGCGTATTAATAATTTGGATTTTTTTTTAATAAACTAATGCTCGTCTACTCCGATGTCATACCTATAAGGACGCCCCTATGCTTGAAGGTCTCTCATTTGGCACAGTTGTAAAAAAAGGCCAGATAACGCTCAGTTATACCAGTGTGGAAGAAAACTATCAACACTTGCCGAAAAATATGGTGTACTGTTTTAATTTAAGTCTTTTCATCATCATGCAACTGCAAGAAGTTCACAGGTACTGTACACAGCCTTCTAAAGAAATGGGAATTTTGCACTTAATTTCTGTATTGGGCAAGTGAGACGGCTTTTGAGCTTCACTATCTAGGATGAATAAACGATCTCTTACGATGCCTGGTATCTACTGAGCATTTGAAAATTATTTAGAGTCAGATCATTAGATAAAGTAAAAATTTTTTTTGAAACTTCGCTCATTAGTCAAGGAATATACTATTTTGTGATAAAATATTAATTGCAATTTCCAAATGCCTATACATATTAACACGACATATTATTAAATAACATGTTGAATATACTAGAAAAAAAAATTACCGTTTGGTTAATTGATTAAACTACTAATGTAAAATCTTAAGCTCGGCTTTCTTTTTTGATATAAGCAAGCTCTTGGTAGGGATTTCTCGAGAAACTTACCAAAACGAATTTCTGGGCATTTGCTGGTCTACTCCGAGGGTACCGGTGTAGTAGAATAGAACCTCCCTCTGTACCAGGAGTCATTAGAAGCGACTATAGTACTGAAACCGACAGATAGCAGTATATTCATCCGTAACAGCACAACTTAAACACTACAGAGTAGGGATGGGCAGCGGTATCCTCGTCGCAAAGTTGTGTTCTACGATTTCCACAACACCTGCCCAGCGCGGCAATTATAGGCAAAAATCCCTCTATCTTGGCGAATCAACTGTACAACAGTGGACTTCCTATAGCTGATATAATGATGCTGGTCTACTCACATATCCCAGAAGATTATAGATATGAAACCAAAAAGGTGATTGCAATTTTAAAACAAAATTATTAATTTCAAAAAGATGGCAAAACATTACATTGCACGTCGAATAAAAGCTATGCAAAATTATGGTCAGCACATTACATGATACGGAGCTCACCGCTTATTACGGGAAAAAAACATTCATAAAATGACTAAAACCTACTTCAGGAGGCGGGAAAGTAAAAAAAAAGGCATTACCACACTCACGTCGCTAATTGCGCTGGGTCATTTGCCCTCGAACCGAGCTGAATTTAAATAAAACAAATTTGAATTCCCGATTCGTGTGCATGTGGCTTTAGCTCCATCTGCGGCCGGTTTCGCATTAACTTAACCCAATTTTATTTCGTCCGGCGAACGGATTAATAGGTTTACGTGATGGTCGGATGTGGATTATACGCAGACTCGAGCTATGTGAACAATTTGGGTGATATCCAGGCACGTAGTTTATTTGAAAATAGCAGGAAAAAAATTGAATGTACATTGCTTATTCAAATGCTTTCGGCATTTTATTGCGGAGTGACTGGGCACTCTGTTTTTAAAATGAGATTTCATCCGGATTGTTTTAGCTATATACGGGAATGAAAGAGAGAATTTTCTGCAAACAAACATACATGTAGATGCTGAAGCAAAGAAAGTGAAAGTAAAAAAAAATAGCACCAACTCTTAAATACAGTTCTTTGCAAAAAAATTTTTGTTATACACTGCCTTTGCCTTTTTAACCTGAGATGGGCCCGAAAGCGTAGTTGGATCTTAGGTTAGATCCTATTAATTATTGGAACCAAGTGTCGTGGGTTTTTTAACCACCCGTTGTGTGTTAAATATGTTATTACTTAGCATATTTGTGATTACTCTGTTCTCTGAAGTCCGTAATACAAGTGCTTTGAGTGACCTATCCCCGATTAAAGTCTGGCAGTATCGTACCAGTTATAAGAACTCCACTCCAGATTTTATTTTTTTCAATCAGTTACTATACTTACAGCTATACCGTCATCATCTGTCACTTCCGATATCTCTGTCACCTCTTATTTATTAGCATAAATTGACAGAGATATCAGAGGCCATATAAAAAGCTATTTTACTCTCCGGTATAATATAGATATCGATATAAGTTTTAACATATCGCACAAATAGTTATGTTCACTAATTAACTTTGTGAATTAAGATCGACCTAAAGGTTAAAGAGGCTTTTGCATCTGCACTACGTAATACTTCTTTAATACAATATTAATTAGCCATGGGATACCAGCGGAGTAGAAATAGTACTTCCTTTACGACATCTGGTACAGGTGTCGTAAGAGGCAACTAAGGCTGACCGGAACTGACAGATGGCGGTATATCCGTCGAATACAGCGCTTAAATACTACAAGATGAGGCTGGGCAGCAGCATTCTCGTCGCGAAGTTATGCATTGCAACTGCCACCACGCTTAGCACGTAAATTATGGGCGAAAAGCCCCCTATTTTGGGGAGATCTATATCCAACAGTGGACCTTCTATGGGTGCTATGGTGACAATAGTAAAATGGAGCTTAACATTTTTTTATTTGAACAACAGGAATTCATAATGGGTCAACTTTAAGACATCAAAAGACAATAATCATATGTATATAGGAGATGCATAAAATAGAAATTTAACTATAAATAGGTATGCTACCAAAATGCCTGTAATATAACTAACAATATGGTTTCAAGGTTTTTTTCAGTCGTTATAAGAATGAATTGAAACTTACATGAATTCTAAAATGCATGGATATAAATTCCTACCTCTATACAACCAATCGACTAAAAACCGCATAGTTAAACAACAATCAACTAAATTCAGCAACCGTACAAAGTTTGCTAACGAATCAATCCCGCTGTACTAATACCAAATATGGGATTGATCAAATATTTATTTTTGACCTGTGCGAACGAGTACACTAAGGAACGTGCCTGATGTGTATTTGATTTAACCCACCTTTCAATTCTATCCATATCAGAAGGATAGATTAAAAGTTGCCTAATATTAAACACGCTTTGTAGCGTTCCAAAAACTTGCACAGAAAATAGAAGAAACAAATATTTTCACACAGCACTTTTCGGTAAAAGGACAGTCTGACAGTATTTTGTTGTACATGTACCTTTGGTACTACGTTTTTTTCCTTTTTGTCTAATAAAAAAGTAGTAAACTTTCAATATTTTTTTCTTATGTATTTTTAAATGACCTTTGACAAATATACCTTAACCAAGTAGGCGGTACTAAACTAGGGACATGTCAAAAGTACCAAGATAAAACAAACGAAGCAAGCGGAAATCTTAAGTTTTCTCTTTTTCGATGGTATACTCCGATAGATGTAATATTATTTTTTAAACTTTGTCTTAATTATTACTAGCGATCCACCGCGGCTTCGTACGACAGCAATGAAGATAAGATGTGGTTCATTTGTGATATGATTAAGTTGTGCCAAGTGATAGACATATACTATGTGGGACTATTTTGTAGACCTTTTAAAGGTGTATAATACTACAGTATATAATTTTGTTATATTCCGTCGGGTTCAGTCAGCGTTTGCAATGTAATCGAAAGAAAGTGTTTACTACATCACATTAAAAAACTCTAAATTTTTCAGTGTTTCTCTTATATATTTGGTATATATTATACATAAAAACCTATAATAAAAACGCCGAATCAAAATCCTAAGCATATATAGACAGACAGTCAGTGGAAAATTACTTTGTATTATACTATGTAGTTATGTTTACAACGCCTGTTTTAAACTATAATATTACATCACAAGGCATTATGTGGTGTAATATGAAGACGAATTCATTAACTTCCAAGGTTTTATTCTGAAAAAAGACTTCTGTTTTTATATGGATTGTTTCATATAAAACTTATGGACAAAAATACTTATTTAAAAAACGGAATTTAAAAAAAGAACAGCCTTGCCTATCGCATAAGTGGTGATGGAAGAGTTGACAACGGAGTATTGGGTGACTTCGAGAAAAAAATATAAAAAAAATGCAACTTTTATTAAAACGCTAAAACAAACTCTTTGTGAAAGAATAACGCTTGAAACCTTTTCAAAGCGTAAAAAACAAGAAAAAAGACCATTGTAGAAAGCAGCAGAACACTTATATACTATAACGAATCGTGTCATAAAGAACGTAGTGATAAAAATCACAATGTTGAATGACTCTTCACCACTCAATCCAGCTTTGTTCAATGGTCCATTTGATTTGTATAAATGGGCCCAACACAAAGAGGAATAATTCATAACGCCATATTTTTCTATTGATGTTATAAATCAAGAGTTAACGAGGCTCGTGACAAAAAGTTGGTAATAGATTGGGGGATGTATTATAACTTTTTATAATTAATAATATAATTTATATATTAATAATATAATTTTGAGCTATTCAATAAAAAATAAAGTACACAAAATTTTGAGCTATTAGTGTAATGTAACAACATTAAATTAGTTTATGTCACACATAGCTTCTAGAAAACTCATATTGTTCAACGAGATTTAAAAAGAGGAGAAAAAAAAACTATTTCGAAAAACAAACGAAGACGGTAGAACGGTAGGTTCGATCTCCACAGGTTCTCTCCAAAACAAATATTTATATGATATTTGTATTTGTTCTATGTTTGGGTGTTATTTATATACATTTAAGTATTATATTTCTTATTCCTCTGTTATTTGATATTCATAACCTAAGTGATTTAAGCTATTTATCTCGGAATAGGATAACATATGAGACGTTATTTATTATGATTAAAAGATATTTATTTAAAAGCAGCTGAAGAAGTCTTTCGTAGATTAACCTGGCTTTGAAATTATACACATATAATTATGTATATTTTTTCCATAGAGTAATATATATATATATATATATATATATATATATATATATATATATATA
>JACJUM010002878.1:15230907-15281421 GCA_020976665.1 Heortia vitessoides
ATATATATATATATATATATATATATATATATATATATATATATATACGACAACTGAAAGACTTTGAACAAACGCTAATCTCAGTCCATAGAATAAAATAAATTACTTTAGTCTCAACTGACCAGTATGTGAGTTTCCGTGTTTTTCAAACATATCATATTTTTCTTATATCAGGTGGTTCATCTACCGAGTATTTTAACATCACAGATTCTATTTTTAATTGCCGCGAGGTACTGTCGGAGTAGTATATTACCTTTTTCTTTACTAGGAGTCGTTGGAGGCGACCTAAGCTACCGGAACCGATGGCGGGAAATCCACCCCCAACAACGTAGCTAAAAACTACAGGGTGGGGATCAGTAGCAGCATCTTCGTCACAAAGCTGCACTATCCTGTAGCCACCGCACCTGCCAAGCGCGGCAACTATGGGCTAAAATCCTTCGAACTTAGAGAGGCCATCGTCCAACAGTGGACTTTATTTTATGGATGATATGATGATATATTTAATAAAAGTTAACTTAGTAGAACAGTAGTTTCATTAATGAAGTGGGGTTCCGGTAGAGAAGAATAGTTTCTATTAGGTATTGTAAGAGTCGGCTGACGCAGAGACCGGTAGATATTAGTATATCCAGCATTTCCCATGCGAAGCTACGCTCGCCGAGTCCCACCACGCATGCTAGGCTTAGCAATTATGGCTAAAATTTCTTTCCGTTCTTAGATAGGCCTATAATCAGCAGTGGACTGTTTACGTCTTCTTTGATGATGATAAAATTAAAAAGTAATCTTTATTTATAATATTCTACACACAGTTAGGACTTAACCTACAGTACTTCTGTAGGTTAAATCTTAACTGAAAGTAAATATATGTGTATAAATGTGTATAAATATATATGTGTATAAATATATATATATATATATATATATATATATATATACATGAGTCCTATTAAAATACTCATTTTGTTTCAAATTGCCGATACATTACGTCTGGTTGTAATTTTTAACTTAACAACGGTCGTTTCAATGAATCATTTACAGTGTATATATATACACTACATATATTGTGTATACATATATTGCACTCATTCAGTACTTACATATTACGATCGTTCATTAAATCATCTAATAAGACCATCAGGAACCTCGTGAACACAAGTAAGAAATACGAGATCAAATACAAAGACGCGCTTCTCACTCAAGTCACACGAAAACTTCTCAAGTATTATAATTTAGTCTAGAACACTACCAAAACTTTCCTTTATCCCACGGTTGTGAAGTCAAAGCAGATTGTTTTGTAAATAAGTGCCGATATGAACCAGTTAGTTGGAGCAAAACTTAGTGGAAAAGTTGACTCAGATTTAATAATAAAGTGACATTATTGAGTGTTTGTTGACAGTATCTAAACTGGACATTTTTATGGATTTTTTCAGCAAAGTAAGTTTAATTTTTCACAATTACTACTCACAGTTATTACATTAGCTTTGAAAAAGTAGAACGCTAGACCTCAAATGTTGACCATGTGATATCTTTTGTAACGTCTATAGACTTCAGTGGTGATACGGACCGTATGTTTATTTGCCAACTATATAATATTCTATAATACTTACATCCGTAGCGAAAAAGCTCTACCTGAAAGTAGCAGTTGCCGTAGTTTACGCGATGGCGACTAATTCCTAATCTAAATATTTATTCGGTATTTTATTTACTCTATAGCGCAGTAGGTTACTTTGAAAATACGTCAGCAGTGAGCTCGCTTTGCAATAATCTCACTGCTGAGGTTCTCTCTCATCAGAAGGAAACTCCTTTCAAACCAAATTTTTATAATTGCTAATGATTATATTGTCAAATATAAATTCCCACAACATCTCATACATTGACCTGACTCTAGTAAGTGTTACAAACACTGAACAACAGAGGAATCACAAACATACTTCTCAAATACACAGATATTTAACACCCAGACACATAACAAAAACAAATATCATCATATATGTTCCTTGAAAGGGAATCGAACCCACAACCCTTGGCGCACAAAAAAGGATCACTACTATCTGCACTATCGGGCCCGTTTTCTGACAATATCCTGTCAAAAATAAATGTTTTAGTTTCTAATATCAACCGATTTTTAAATCAATCCCTGAATGTCGATAGAATTAAATAGTTTTTTTTGCTACAACTATAAATGCTACGCTGGTTGGACATGGACAGCTACTCATCACCGCCTTGTTGCATTAAACCAAATCATCGGTTATTTTTTGAATATAATATGGCACCTGGTTTTAAAGGAGTTACTATTTGACTTTGCCGATACCTCTTCAAACCAATTGACGATGGACAATTAGTCACGATTTTGTATTAATGTGAACTGTCAACAACCTTAAAAAGGTTATTCAAAAGAAAACCTTGATTATACAAATTTCAAATTCGACGAAACTCAATACGAAGTAGCATAATGCGATATAGAAACTCGGTAACTAGGTTGACGAAACGACCTTTGATTTTATCACCCCTCCAAATACCCACACATAATAAAAAATAAACGAGGTTGCTTATTGGCATTAAAACAGTGTTACAGGTGAGTTTATCGCACCCTGTATACGGGCTTACAAAATGTCGTTAGGACTCAAAGTCATTGTATGTTATAGTACTGTTAATCCAATAAAGATATAAAACATCTTTATTAAACCTTTACTGTTTATAAGTAAATTTAATTATGACGAATTTCATCAATATCATCATCTTAGCAGCCGAAAAACGTCGACTGATGGATAAAGGCCTCGCCGGAGAAAAGAGAAAGATCTTGCCCATAATTACCGCGTTGGGCACTGCTTCAGATGAATATATACCTACCACCATCAGCCGGCTCTGGTACCTTAGTCGCCTCCTACTATTCCACTCTGTCGTTACCACGGACCACGTTTTATCATTTAGATTGTTAGGGTTGCCCACTAACGAGCAACCTCGCCTTCTCGGTAGGTGGTACTAGAATCGATGTCTGAATCTGGCATTAGGTTTGTGCAAAAAAAATAAATAAACCAAAAAAACTAAATAGTTCATTAAGTATGTCAGAAATTTTCTGATGGAAAGCGATTTAAAGTAAAGTGCATGCGGTTGGAGTGAATGAGTGTAAGAATCGTTAGTAGTTAATGTTTTTACGAAATGTTTTATAGTAATAACAGTTTTCCCATAGCTCTGGCTTCATTAATCTCGGGATATTTCCTCGCAAGAGTATGTTTCTCCAATTTCATGGAAGATATGGGCACGGAAGTTATCATCGTCATTATATCAGCGGAAGAAAGTCCATTGTTAAGCTTAGCCATTCCCAAAAAGAGGGATTCTTGCCCATAATGCCGCGCTGGGTAGGCGTGATGGCATTTGTAGAGCGTAGATCGTAGCGCTTTGCGACGGAGATGCTACCCATCCTCCCCTTATATATGTGATCTACGCTGTTTCCGATGGATATACCGCCATCTTTTGGTTCCGGTACCTCAATCGCCTTGCACGATACGTGATCAGAGGAAAGTACTATTCTACTACGCTAGCACTCCATAACACTAAAGTACAATGTATTTAAATATATTTTGCCCTTACACTTTACAAACGTATATTTATTAAACGTATATTTATAAAGTATTATTTACGACAAGCTTGATAGAGCAGATGGTGGTGATCCTATTTTGTAGGCTAAAGGTCGTGGGTTCAATCCCCACCCAGGACAAATATTTATATCACGAATAATTTTATTTGTTCTGTGACTGCGTATATTTATACTGCGTAGTATTCAAGTATAATATTTTTGGCACTTCTGTCGACTGGTACCTGTAATTAGTGTTGTAAGCTTCTTATCTTGGCGACAGGTCAATGTATGAGACGTCGTGTAAAAAAATATTATGTTCATGTTAATATCCTGTTTCACTATATCCCTCCTACTGCGCTTTCAATCATTCTAAATAGCCTCCTTACATTATTCTAAAAACTCTTTTGACAATTGCATCTGAAGTCTGCGTAATTAAGGTAGTGAAGATCCAGACTAACGCGGCGATAATTTCACCAAATAGTCTCACCCCTTCCCATTTAAAACCTAAATATTCACGTGCACGATGCTTCGCTTACGCTGACTCATAAATAAGTAGTCAACTTCCAAGTGGGTTGCTGGGTATTAAAACCGCTTATACCGCTCTCGAAACTGCACACAACCTCCGTTGTAAGTATATCATGTATTAAACAAGATGCTAGCCTTGTTTTATCAAGAGACCGCGTATCGACTTTCGTGTTTTGCATAAATTTGCATCTCAAGATGTACAGTGAACCCGCCAAGTCCTTTATCAGCCGTTATCTAAATTTAATCTCACCCTTAGGGCCTTTAAAGAAATTTCGCTAAACAGAAACAGCAATTTGCAAGGCTTAAGAGAACTTAGACATGATTTTTTATTAATTGCCTAGACGGTATTTTACTTTATTTAACGAGTTTTATTTTATTTTTATTTCTCTCGATATTGTCCTAGAAACTTAACATTAAGCTGAAAAGTCACCGTTTCAGCGTCTTGTGGATGGAAGAAAATCCTTGGTGATTATTTTTTGTTATTTTCAAGTAACATTATGAAATAACAAAACCCATGGTCTACCAATAAAAAATAAGGCAACAGCGAAATTACTAAGTGAATTACATTATTAGTAATAAACATTGATTTATATAAATAAAACATATAAATACAACACATAAATCAATTTAGTACGATGCTAAATGAAATAATGTATTATTATTATTATCATAAAAAGTAAATAAATATTTTATTGATGTTTTCCACTTCGAGCGAAAAGAGATCTATCAAGAGCACCCCTAAATAAATTATGAAATGCCAACTATATTAATAATAAATAGCCAAACTTAATCTCTATTATTATTACAGTTATTGAAACGTCTAAGGCAGTTTACGTTCCGACTGTACTTTACACCACTTGTTTATGCGGAAAACATGATACCCCCTTTGGTACATTACCCAGTCGTGTATCATAAAATTTATCAGGCATTCTATGGAAATAACACGAGTATAATGTCACGCTGGTATCGACTTTTGGGGGAGAAAAATAAATCTTCAAGACACTGCATTTAATCATGCTAACGGGTATCTTATCACAGCGGTGTAAGATCCAAATTTGGAAGACATTTGTAGAAATCTAATCGAAAGCATTATTTATTTCGGAAGATGGCTGGTTATGTATCGTTTTGAATAATGCTAATAAGTTATACAATTAAAAGCTAAACATTTAATTTGCAGTAAATTAGAACCTGCTTTAAGTTGAAAATTAATTGTTTTAATTTTTCCACCATAAAGTTTTGGTAATTGTAGCAATACCGTCTTTTATATGTTACATTGAAAATTATGTTTGTTGTGTTATTTTAATATATCTTTATTCAAAATATGATCATCATCATGTCTTAGATATTTTTAAAGTTATTAAAAACAACATAAATCTTTTTGATTTTCTATTTAAATTGTTTAAAAAAATATTTATTACCCAACCAAAATTTTGTTGTGTTATATGCATCAATTTAAAAATGACAATGCATAGGTATTCCTTTTTTTGAAAATTCACCTCCTAAACCACCACGTTTACAATCAAGAATGCTTGTTTGCTGACTTAATTTTGGAGAAAAAAAAAACAAAATGTAGTTTTAAACTTAAATTAATTAATTTTGGATGCAAGTATATTATGTAAGTAACAAAAAAAATTAAAACGCAGGTATAAATGAAGAAAAATAATTGAAATGGCATTCCGCCTTCTCTTTGGCAGCTTAACAAATTCACTGGAAAATTTATTCAAATGCTTATAGGGGTTATTTAAGCGACAAATTATATTACGGCTTTTAACTGTACTGCTATTTAAGAAATCTACGAGAATTCACCTATCAGTCATAATAGTTAATGAAATTAAGAAAATATATGTTTTATTTATAATAAATATATTATTATAATAGATACAAGCAAATTCAGTATGTACTAGAGGTAACTATGTTTCCTGAACTGACGCATAGTGGAGATATATCCAATCGACACTGTAAAGCTCAAATATAATTGAGTGGACAGGACATCAGCCTGCGATAGCCACCCCACCTGGGTCAATTATGAGATTCTTAATGTCTGGAAACTCTTCACAGAGTCGAGGTCTGTCCAAAATTGGACATCCTACAGTAGCTAAGAGTATGAAAATGTATAAAACGTTTTATAAGTTAATATTTCTTTATTGTATGCCACATGATTGTCTATATAATAGACTCAAATTTTGACAGGACCATTAGCGCATACGGTAGTGATAATTTCTTATGCGCTAAGGCCATAGGTTCGAACCTCACCCAGGAAAACATATTATGACATTTGGGCTTACAAGTGCTTAAAGCGATTTACCTCGAAATCAACTCAATGTATTGTTGTGTGAATATTGCAATCGTGAATGTAGCCTAGTCCTGTTCTTTATTAATAAAGTATAAGAAATTTCTTCTTAGATCCTCTTGCAATTTTTTACTACTTAAGTAGCCGGATAAAAAAAAACAAAAAAGTGAGCCGTGCAGTAACAGCACATTACTAATGCATTTCCTCGTATATCAAATGTCAGCAAATAAGACACCGGAATCGCCAGCGGCATGTCTACCCGAAATAGCGTAGCTAAAAATGTGAGAAAGCGAAGACGGGCGTCGACATTTGCGTCGCAAAGTTACACTTCGATTCGAAGCGATTGTTTCGACGTCGATTATTGCGGTAATTATGGGCAAAGTTCCTCCTTTTTTAGGGAAGCCTACTTCAAATTAAACTTAAATTTTTTTCCTATCTTAACATACCAATACCTAAGTTTTTTTTATTAGACGATATCGACACACAAGCACACAGTACATATGATAGTAAGAGTCACAAAGGCATATAGACGCACGTTACTTAAGGAAATCACTAGTATGTTGCCAACCTTGTTACCTTGTTATTTGAAGATATTATGTCAAACCCATAATTTGACTGCCTCTGTCATCCTTAAAACTGGATCGCAGTCATGTGAACACTGCTATGTGGCAGTAGTAATAGGTGAGAGTTAGGTTCCTATGCAATCGACGTTTGTATGAAGTATATCTGTAAAATTGTATCACTTTGAGACTTCTTGTTGCCTTTAAATAGGCAGTTACGTAAGAATTCTCGCTGTTATTACAGCAAATTAACAGTTCGCGAGTTATCTCATCTCGCTATTGTTGTGGTGAAAATCCCCCTGGATACAAAAACATCACGTTTTTCGCATGTGTACTTGGTACTGGGAAAGCGTTCAATCATCGCCTTTATTAATTGAGAATTAATTTCGTAATTTTCTAGGTATTTTCAGAATGTACACCGAAATTCAATTAGAATGCTTTTATACTACGAGCTATATTTCAATGCAGTTAAGATGTAAGTAAATCTTTTTGAAAAAATAATAACGCACCCCAGACAGCTATTCAAAACTTTATATGCTTAACTCTATCAATCAAGTTCTTACCGACGTAATGATTCTAATTCTCTAAACTAAAGTAAAAAAAAGAAAAAATTTGAGGGTTTTTAAGACGTGGTCGTTGGTAGTGCTCCAATCTTGTGCGCCTAGGTACATGGGTTCAATTCCCATCGATGGCAAATATTTATATGATGATATTTGTGTTTGTTATCTGTATGGATGTTCAACTGTATGTTGATGTACTTAAATATATATATATATATATTTAAGTAGTACATTTGTGATTCCTTTACTGTCTGGAGTCCGTAACACAATTACTTTGAGTGACTTTTATTGAGTTTATATTTATTAGTGAGATATTGTGTGTAAAATATTAATGTATATATCTTATACTGACTTAGGCAGAAAAAACGGTTCAATAGAGTGCATCAGTAGTTCACAAGACATTCTACGAGTATAGCATCTTTTTACATATTTTCACTGCTGTTTTCTCGTTTCTATCAACAATGTTTGTCAATCAATTTGTTTCCAAGCGATTGTTCTGTCAATCAATTTTCTATCGTGATTGTCGTTGTAGGAAAAGCAACACCTGACAACCTCGTAAAATGTTAGTGTGCGATTGATGAAAACTGTTTGCATACATTTATAATAACAGCTCCCTTTTCTGATAAATCTTATATTGTGCGACAATTCTAATGCTACAGCAGGTGTAAGGTCCTTTTTATTTCAGCCATTCTCTTGTTTTTTATTTATATGACTAAGATGACAAACAAGAATACGGTTGAAAGTAAACCGCAGCCTATCGACGTTCATATCATCACAGGTATATTACTAGCGTGTTGCCAACTTTAGGACTTACATATTATGTAGGTAATAGATAATGGTCTAGTTAATTAACTGTCTCACCTTTCTAACCGGAACACAATAGAGTGAACACTGCTGTTTGTCGTATGCTAGAAATAGTTAAAAAGTACCAATATCGATGAGCTATCTGGAGGCTTTCAATATTGTGCATCGAATAGACAGGAAGCCGTCACTCTCTTTGTGTGGACTGGTAATTAAGGTTTAAGATTTTACATTCCAAACTCAAACAAAACCGATGAAGGCGTGATAGCGTAATAAAAAATAGATCGATCACTTCTTTTTTATAATATCAAGTATGGCCACATAATTAACACGTATTTTGATCGAATTTATCAAATTCTTAATTAGCTACTTAGTTTCATTTAACAGAATGATTTAAATGTTTTACTCTTATAAATAAAACAATAAGTGAAATACAACTCTTTATTGAAATTAATTGAAACATCCATTGTTATATTATATACGGGAACATCCATATTAAATTAATTATTATTATAGAATTGAGCGCAACGCAAAAAAGTTTCAATTGTTATATTCCATTATATTACGATTGATCGCTCGCTCATGAGTTAATAAAAACCTATTTAAGAAACCACGCATATTATTGGTCTCGTAAAAACAAAAAAAAAATACAAAAGCAATTTCACTTATACACTAGTTGTTCCTCATTTACAATTCGAAACTTAAATTACAATATGTAAACTATTTACATTACTTTTTATAATTAGACGGTAAATGTATATTTTTTTTTCATTACAGACAATTCCGATTTCACGATATTCTATTATAAATAAGTAAAACATATTACGGATAGGTTTAATCAAGCTGCGCAATTAAAAATATATTTCAATTTTACTATGTTATTAATCAGAGTATAACAAAATGTATTATTAAACGGCCTTGTTTTTAAATTTTAAGAAGTTAATCAGAGAGCTATAGTATTTTTACGACTAGTAATGATTGTATACCATTAACTTTATTTACAGAATATAAAGCAGTATAACAATTACACCTAAGACGTAACATTTTTCTACCCGTTGGTAGCAAGCCATATCACATTGCCTTAACAGCTATACCTTATATTAAGTTAGTTGAAGCACAAAATTATTATTCTAAAAATATGTTTTCTAGTCCGACTAGATGAATACAAAACTTGAATGGTTATAATACACATTTTATACAATCCTAACACTATTTTTTTATATTATTTTCTCATAAAGAACGATTATGCTAAATATTCTATAATCAGAGTTGCTTGCCCAAACACATCCATAGCCAGGATCGGCCATCCCGGGTAGGTGTAGTTTAAAGTAGTTACCGATAAAATTGTGTCACAATTGTGCTATTTTTAGCTAATCTACCAATTATACGCAATCTTTCTTTTCAATAAACCTAACCAACCATGAAATTTAAAAATAAACTAGAAGTTTTACGTAACGTGACGTTTTTTGTTACGTTTAAGTTTCGATAAAAAAATTATATAATAGGTTTATACGGTGCAGTGTTCGGGGTACCGCAGGTCGATACTACCTTGGCCTTCATCAGTAGTAAGCTTTGGATCAGCATAGTCACTGACATGGTTTCTCAACTTCTTTAAAAGGTTCATTGGAAGTCTATAATTTGTTTGCACCAGTTTTCTTAGTAAGCAAGCGACGGCACGTAACCTATAAGCCGTATTATGCAATCTTTTTTATTCCATAGTCGCAAGGGTTTCAATTCTGATGTTCAGATCATTATATACATATTATACTATTGGTTCAAATGAGGCTACGTCATACTTAAACACGCGATTGTAGGCTCTCAGTACTTATATTAAAAGTTCAAATACTGTTATTATATAATTTCCGCCGAAAAGTATAATTTATACGAATGTTCTATAATTAAATGATTAATAAAAGTTGATGTTTCATTCATTCGTTTGATAATAGTTTTGTTATATTCATTAAGTCTTTAACCACGGCACCGCACCTCTTTGAAAACTCCAATACGTAGGCCCTTTTCAAACACTCACCTTATATATAGAACAAGTAAAATGAAAGTCATCTGTTGTGCAGACACTGATCGTAGAAAATATTTATACCTACATTCCAACTCATACATATAAAATTGAAGAAATTGGATAGAAAATTATGTATGAAAAGTTACAGGAGAATAACAACGCACGCAATTAAAGTCAGCAACTTGGCGATAAGCGGAGCGGCGAGCGGGGCGGATTCACCGGCGGCGGCGAGCGCGCTGGCAGCAGCTTCGACGCATTGCCGGTACGCAACATGCTCTAGGCAGGTAATAGCGCAGAAGTGTTGGTGGGCACACGCACCGTCACAGTTGTCTGAGCTTTCGTATCTCACGCTGTAGGCTCTTAAGTACCTAAAAGAGAACATTAAGTTAAAACTTATTTAATTATATTAATTATCGTTATTCCAGACGTGTCTGATTGTTTAGTGATTCTATCTAGTGCACCAAAGATCGTGGGTTCGAGTGAGATTTTGTTTAACATTTTTTTATTTACTCATATACTATGAAATTTTAGACCTGAACATATATTTGTAACTGCACGTCTGTTAATAGCCAAACGTCAACTTAAATTTGATTAATAATTTATTTGAAACATTAACAATAATTTGTATTTTAGATCACAAACCTGTGTGTAGTAGTTTGTGTTTTCTATTGGAAAAATCCTGGTCTATCCTGATCCCCTCAAAAAATGGGAGATGACCACCACACGAAGAATCTCACCGTGGCCTCGTAACAATTTCAATTCCCAAACTTGAGCTATCCGATTTAATACTACCAATCCGTTTTACACGAAAATGCGGTAATGTTTTTAGTTTCACATATGTCCATAAAATACTATTGCAGTTATTACTAAAATCCCTTGAAACTTCTACGATAGACCATTAAATATAGCTTGATTAGGATGACAGCAGTCAAACCTACATGCTTTTAAATTGTTTTAATGTAAACAATATAAATAGTGTAATTCCAATGACTAAATGACTAGTGCGGCGCTATTACATTGACATGTGTCATTTTATCGAGCTAAATTTAAAGGAGTATATATAGGTTCTTAATATATCGCAAATTTCTCTACACATAAAATAACTGCACTAAATAACAACAGGTCAAGAGACAAAAATAAACAACACGAGGAAGAGAATGAGTTTGAAACAAATCGTTTAAATTAGAAAAATAGACACGGAATCATTAAGAATATATAAAATTGTTATCGGAAATGTTTAAAGTCCCTGATTTTCAACGCACTTATATTTCAGACTCATAACATTTCATCCAACCGTTTTCGCTATGCGGACCCTAGTAAGAAGATATCTTGCACAGCTAATTTTTCAAGAGGGGGTTCTACCGCACATTTTTGCATGTTGTACCAATCCTCAAAAACATCTCATTGATTTCATATGTTGTTATAGGCTTCTCATGGTCGTATTTGAAGCCACGACGTCAGACGAAAAGCTACCTGGCCTTCGAAATTATAACAACTTTCAATTTGATTGAAAACCTTTGAATTGCTTTTATCCACGATATTAAATAAGACTTACTTGTAAAATGCAGTGGTCTCCTGAGGTGGGCCTATTCGTAGCTTGTCAGCTAAGTTATGAAGAGAACTAGCTGAGACTTCGTGCAAGCCATAGTACTGTGTTAGATTGTACTCTGTCATCCACTCCGCAGCGCCTGTATTTCGATTGGCTGTTGTCAAGTCGAGGTAGTACTGCGTGTAGTCCAGCACCTATTATTATAAAGTATATATTTAACATCTGTCCAGTAGTATTCTATCTTGTGAGCCAAGGTTTGTGTGGTTAGCTCTAGAGTAGAAAAATTAATAATTCCTACAACATCTTATACATTGCTACGGACATCAGACAACAGATTTATTACAAATATACTACTAACTTACATATATTTAACACCAAGACACTGCACTCACATAACTATCATTATAAAAATATTTGTTCTAGGTCGGGATTGAACCCAAGACCTTTGAAAAAGGCAGGATCACTAATATCTACGCCATCAGGCCCATCATAAATATATATATATATATGATTATTAATTGTGTTTGCTCTGTACAAATATATATGTATTCTATTTGTGATTCCTCTGTTGTTTAATGACTGATTTAAGCGACATCTATCTTGGAGACAGGTTTGAAGAGAGGTAGTGCAATTACTAGAAATGATGTAGGCATCGCGCTAATGATATCCTTGTTATATTACGAGCGCTTTTAGGCTGCGGTAATAGTAACTATCATGCGAATTGTATTCACGCGACCTGATCTAATAACAAAAATCAGGTCAATGTATGAGATTTTGTAAGAACTATTTTTTGCTTTAACTTTTTATTGACTTGTTATGTGATTTTTGTTATAGTTTATTCCATAATTAAATGAATTATTTCCCTTAAAAAATATACTCAGCATTTACAAAAAAAATATACGTCTTTTGTTACGTTTAACACCGGTAAATTGGTACTTCGTCTACCAGCAAAGTGTAACACATTTCCAATAACGTTATTACTTCAAATACTGGTAAAATTTTAATTAGAATGTATTGAATTCGGGCTTTTATCGATACATTCTACTAATTTTGTTTGCTATTTTACTATAAATACCGGGACATTCAAATCAAGTTACCTATATTAGTAAAACTGTAAATACAGAGGTCCTAAATTATGGCGAGTTATTCATTCAATCATTGAATTATTAATTTACTCTGCATTCACGATAAATGTGAATCTTTCAAACAGCCTGTTAGATTTTCAATACATATATACGTATAAATTTATTCATGTATATATATAGATATAATAACATGAGCATATACATATATATATATATATATATATATATATATATATATATAAACGTGTGAAATTTCTACTGAATAATATTATTCAAGTGATTTTTCTTACTTAAAAAATTCAATTGCAATAAATTGAACAGATTGGAGGCATTAGAAGAATTAGTATATACCATTATGCCATACGCAGGCTAGAATATTTTATTTATAGGTGGTTTATTGTATTCCAATCACTAATTTAAGACTTTTTACTACTTAAAAAAATTCTATGTAAAAAATTAGTGGTCTAATTTTTAGAGGGAATCAATACTTTTTTTGTTTCTAACAGTCCCAAGGTTAAAAATGCGATTTCATATATCACATTTATTATAACTTCAAAGATCGCCTAACATCGCACACGCTGATTGTATTGTTTTTTATCCTAGTCGTTAAAAAAGAAACGTTTATTTCTTACCTTGCCAGTGTTAGTGTCAAATTTGTAAAGTCTAAGACCGGGATTGGAGGCTCCGGCAGGGTCGCGGTGCGGGCTCACGGACGGAGCCAAAAACGCCCACGATACCGGTCGATCTGTGAATAATTTATTTTTAACCAGAACTCGAAACATATTTTGCATTCTTAGAAAAGCTCTAGTACGGTAAATGTTCAACTGACACTTACGTGTGAGTAGATTATTGCATGAGGTAGAAGCAAAAATAACTATGTAATTTTGCTTCTAACTCATTTAATAAATACGCTGCTGTAGGAAATAGTTAGAAATCTGAATGCCTATGTATCAAAGAAGGGCTTGCAAAATGGTGTAATTAAGCGGTATTTTTTCTATTAAATGTATAAGATTATAACGTTTATACTTTATATTAATTATAAGTCCTTTTATATAAAAATTAACAAAAGCTTATAACAAAACCTAAAAATCACCGTATGTTTCAGGTAAGGTGCGAAGTTTTTGCTTTGGGTGTATATTACACGGATTTAATTATAATATGATCTATGGATGGATATTATGTAAAGGAAAATCGTATATATTATATAATTACTTTAACTTCTAAAGTCAAACGTATTATTGTGGCACTAAAAGTTCTCAAGAATTTCAGTTAAATGGTTCTCTGTTTGTTTAACTCCAGGAAATTAATAAAGTTTTTATGTTATTATTGTTGATGTTTTGAATTAATTAGTTGTATTCGTAAAAAAATAATAAAATAATTCATAACTATTTAACATCTAACCGCAATTGTACTTGTAATATTATTTAATCTATTTCAACTTTTACTGCAAATCCAGTAAGTACACCTTGAAAATTCCCTGCCAGAGAGATTGGAACAGTTTCGCCTCATTTGCTCCGAGCGACTCGAAACATCGTTACAGTGTGGTAACTCGGTCTCCAATTGCCTGTGAAGCTATTTAAGTGGTTGAGTTTTTACCTACATGAACTGCTGGCGCCTGGAGCAAGATTTTGTTGGAGTTTTTACTTTACCTGCTAAGTTGGATGGAGTATTTAAGAATGATTTTCCAGATTTTCTTGTATTTGCTTGACTGATTGCTTTTAACGATTTATTCTATTGTTTTACTACTGATATTATTAACAGGACTGTTATAATACAACCTTCTTTATAATTAAATTTTATATCGTAAATATTTAAGTAATGTAATATAATAACTAATTCTTAATGGCTTCAAAAGTAGTCTTATTTTCCATATTGATTATTTAAACTTTAATAGCACTTGTCGATAATAAAATTGGATGCACAAAGCATTATCACATTTAATATGTCCTTCAAATATTTCCAACAAAGCAAAATATCTGAAATTTGTGTATCACTTCCCATTGTCGAGTAATTTGATAAAACAAAGTTAGTAGGTTGCATATTTCTCATTTGGTAATTCCATTCTTCTTGGTATATCATTTGTCATAACTATCCATAACGTTTGCGTACACGAAAATGGTTTTTGCCGTATCATCTTTAATTTTAATGATTTTGAGGCATAATATCGGGTGTTTTAATAATGAGAAATCCAAATTTTTCTTGCCATAAAAACTCATGTCCTTGGTGTTATATTGAATAAAGTATGTAAGTCTCAATGGTTGTTTATAGTTATATTGTTAGATTTGATGAAATATATCGCTTGAAATCCGACAACACGTAGACATGTCTGCTCTACCCCTAGAGAGTAATTTAAGCCCGCGAAAACGCGGAGGAGCGAGGCGACCCGCGAGCTGTGGAGAAGTTGATTTTTACGACGGTGGTGATGAGCGAAAACCATCTGTGGTAAGGTCGGGCGGGATCACCGTAGCCCTGTAGCGTTGTAGCCCCGTGACCGAAACCATGCATTGTAATGTCTTTTAATTGTTATAATTGTGTTAAAAATAATAGGTCAAGCTGCATTATGATACTTTAAGTTTAGACTTACGTTTAAACACATGATAGTTACGGGACAAAATATTATGCCACGTTAGATTATGTATAAACAATTATGGGACAAATAGAGAACCTTGCCATTTATAACAATTAAAAAAATATATATTCTTAAACTACATTTTATATTTTAATAAATTGAATATATTTTTAAAAAGTATTGATTATATGTTTTAATATTATATAGTTTATCTAATTATGTTTATAGTATATATAGTCTTCCTGAGATTCAGTTAATATTTTTCATACACATTTTTTAATTTAATTTCAAATAAATATTACTCTGCCTAACAACATGATAAAAATGTAATCAAAACGTAAAGTAAAAATAGAAAGTACATATAGTTAATTAATCGAAAACAACTTATATTTATTTACAAATAAATATGGACAGCACCTAATCCGCGTTAATTCAAAAGCTTAATAAATAGAACGCTTAATATATTACAGATCTGTCTTAACCAACTGTTTAAAATTGAAATGCTATCATTTACCGTTAATTATATGTCATCATCATCGTAGCAGGTGCCACAGTCGCCTACTACTCTGGAGGTAACTTAAGGCGAGAATCATATGTATCAATGCTTAATAATTGATAGCGATTTTATGACCCAGGCCCCATATAGAATTTATTTAATCAGAATATTCGTCACAGATACACGAGGTAGACCTCATACAATGGTCGCCTTCATTGGTAAATCACTCTCACCTATTTCTACCGCTAAATAGCGTTGTTCACATTGCTATGTTCAAAATGTTTATTTCAAATGTTCTGTTTTATAATAAGTTAAATTCAGTCTCTTGTTCTATATCTCTATACCTTATCACACTATTATTATGGAAAGGATAGATTTGTTGGTACAAATATAACAAAAAAAAAACAAAAAAGAAATGGGGCCGATTTTAAAAATTTTATAGATAGTTTTTTTTTATCACGTATCATAAGCTAATATATGGTATTCAAAAAATATACAGATATCCCCATCTAAAATATTTTTAAGATCAGTATTTTTAACTTAAAAACTATTGGGAAATTACATTATGAACAAAAGATATGAGCTGAATTTATTTCTCAGAAATAGTGGAGCGCTGCTTGAAAGTCATAATTGTATTAATAAGGCAGAACATAAAGAAAGTGAATGGCTACGTGTGTGTAGCTTAAGATTAAAGTATAAAGCAGCTGCTAGAGATTTAGCGCGATATTTTCTCTAGAGTAGAATCTTCCCGGGTTTTATTAGAAACCTCAGGTGAGCGTGAACGACGTCACGCTTATAAACTTGTTCTGAGAGCCGCTGTGTGTCGAACTGTGACGCCATATAGCAACTCAAATTCTATTAGGATTAAATACAATATTTACTGAGTTCTTCTGAGAAATACGTTTCAGTTATATTAAGTGAGTAAAACTTGTTCAGAGCACATGTTATGATTGTAATCAAACTATTAGATTTGTTAAAATCATTTATATGTACTATTAAAAAATAAACGAATTGTATTTGATAGTGTTTTCTTGTTTTACTTTTTGCTGCGACGGTGAAAAATATCTTACTTTATATTTGTTAACAGTAACTAGAGCTATTGAAAATTCTCTGTTAGATAAACAACACCCTGCCGGCCTGGGGAAGCGTTTAGGCCATTGAGGAGTACAGTTTTTGCGGCGGAGATGCTGCTGCCCATTCCTACCATGTGCATTTGAGCTACACGGTTTTTATTGGATATACCGCCATCTGTAGGTTCTGGTAGAATAGTCGTCTTAATAACCGAAAGATTGATATTGTTATTTTCGCTCATAGTTCTATATTCTTATATTCTTTAATAATACTTTTCATAGTTTCACCATCTTTTAAGAATTACATTTAACCACTCTATATATATTCATAAAATATTTGAATATCATTTCAAAATTCTTCTATTATTGAACAGATATTGAACGTGGTTCAATCAGTATTAAAAATATACTAAACGGTAACCTTGGAAAATGTGCATTAAACAATTTTAATACGTGACATTTGAAGTCGTTGAAAAATAGTTTTAATGCGTTTAATCAACTAATAGAAGTATCTGACTATCAAACTTACCATTATCATATATGACTCTGAAGGTATCCGCATGGAGATGCCCAAAGAATTGTCCGGCGATGATGCGAGCATGACGCCTGACTGTCCGTAGGTATTTTGCGTTCGCATCCGACGACGTGTCGTACGCGTGTCTGGAATCTGAGCCAGGTGCCGCGTGACCTACTATGTACACCTGTCGAACAAAATAATACATATAGTTATCTTAAACGTTAACCATTGGTGAAATGTTTGTATATATAATAAGTTAATTTTAAAGTTAATTACGAATTTTAGATATATCAGTCCTTTTCGTAGTTTTTTTATAACTTTAATTGCATATTAAATATCAAGAAAATAAAATGTCATTGGATTCAAAAAATTTAATGACAGTTTTGTATTAACTATTATTCGACGGAAATTTTCTTTTGGGTGAATATAAAAGAGAGAAATTAAAAAACACACATAAATATATATCACTCTAATAAAGGCAGCCCACTTAGTGAACAAAAAATATGTAAATAAGCCTTCCTAGTAAATATCTTCCCACCATCAAATACATTAACCTAACTCCGAGATAAGTCGCTCAAACCCAAAACCTTATTATAGACTGACCCGACTTGTGTTAGCGGACAAGTCGATAATATTATGTCTCTTACAATAAATTTCATTTAGATTTAATTAACTAGGCAAGGAGCCTTGTTAGTAGTTTAGCGTCGTAGCATTTTCATAATTTTACAATGCGTCATCGCACGAGACGGTTGACGTCTCGCGATATAATGTGCATGAAACGACGCGGGGGAGGATTATACGTTGTGTTGACAAAATTCCGGTGATCTACTGCCTAAGGGTCAACTAAACGTCAATAGATTTATTGGAATATTTGAGTGATGAAGATATCGATGTAGATTTTTAAAAGCCTTGCTGCTCGAAAGATCTATGTATGGCGCTGCTGCTGGTCTACGCTGCAATGCATTCAATAATTTGTTGTGACGACGTAATAATATCGGCCATTGGTAGTCCAATGTTGAACATAGGCCTCCCCAAGATAGAGGAATTTTGCCCTTAATTTCCGTGCTGGGTAAGCGTGTTGGCAATCGCAGAGTGTAACTTTCAAAACGGGGATGCTGCCATCCCTTCCCTATGCATTTGAGTTACGTTGTTTTGGGCGGATATACCGCCATCTGTCGGTGCGAAACCTGGTTCTGTGGGAGGTACTATTCTACTCTGCTGGTATCCCACTGCTAACCTTACCCCTCGATACAATACAACACACTAAACATCAATGCATAAACTTGCGCACTGTTTATGCGTGTACATGAATATGCACAATTTGGATGCCCAAATAAATGAATTGCATTGAAATCCCTAGATTGGTGTTGAATATTTATACCAAAAACCATTTGAATATTCGTGCGGCAGACAACAAACCTTAAAAAATCATACGTATACCAAAATAAAAAATTCCAGACTTCTGAAACTTATTCGCGATATGAAAGTCGATAGACCAACTGTGTGACTAATTTCTTCGTTATGAAATTTAGGACGAATAAATTTTCTGTCAGGGCTTTTTCAGTGAATCGAGATACAAATTTGCCTAACTACACTCGATTCAGTGAGATGCAAGTTTAAAAGTAGTAAACGTAAAGTCACGTTTGGTCGCGTCAGGGACCTGAAGCGAACTAAAAATCTTTTTTTGTGTGGTTTAGACGATTTATCAAGAAATAATTAAAAAATATAATACGACTGCACTCTGCTATGTGCTATAGAAGCGGAGCATTTATAATTCACGCAAAAATCAAGTATAATAGGTTCATGAAAGTAAGAGGTACTAATAAATTAACTAAATAAATATGTTTATCATAAATTTGTTCACCATCAATTGTGAACAAAATTGCCCATGTAACTGTGAAAAGTGTTTATTCTTTATAATATTAAATCTAATATAAAGCACCAGAAAAGAAATGACTGGCCAATGGGAATGTTTGCTCAAGGAAAGTAATATTTATATCGAGCCGTCATTCGTCTCGGGAAAGGCTACTAGGGAATCATCATTATTATATCAGCTGTTGGATGTCCACTGAAGGACACAGGCCTCATCAAGAAAGTGGTAATTTTGCCCATGATTGTCTCGTTAAGCAAGCATGAGGGCAATTTCAGCTCTAGTTTTACGACGAGAACACTACTGCCCATCGGCCATTTACCACTATTAACTGACTCCATTATCACAGTCATCTCCTACGACACCTAGTACTATTGTAATCTGCCGAAACCCCACTGCAATATATAGTAGTTAAATATTTATATTACTAAAAAAGTTTTGCGTCAAAGTTCACGGTCAGACACACGGTGCGAAATGGTCTATGACGTCAAGAAACACATCGTTTTGCGACTTCCATTCCATACAAGTCTGTTTTCATATAAAACATCGATAACGCGTTTATACTAAAAATAGATATTAGTTCCCACTTCCCAGTGGGAAGTGTTTTACGAGAGATGGAAAGTAAGAAAAAGATATTGAACGGAGAGTGAGAGCTGGAAATAGTGTTCAAAGAGCCTTATATGCTTTTATGGGCAGCCAAAATGTATCAAAAATTGCACGACTGGCTGTTCATAAAGGAGTGTTGATTCTAACACTTTTACATATGGTAGTGAATATTGGGTTTGGCAGAAGAAACACGCAAGTAGATTAAATGCTGTTGAAGTGAAAGCACTTCCAAGTATGTATGGTTTGAGTTTGAGAGATAGATTAAATAATAGTGTAATAAGAGATCAATGTGGTGTAAAAGATGATGTTGTGACAACAATAGAAAAAGGAATGATAAGACAGCTTGGACATGTAGAAAAGATGGATAAATATAGAATGATTGCACAAATATATAGAGCAGAAGTGAATGGAAGTGCTAGTATAGGACGACCGAGGCGCTCATATCTTAATCATATAGGAGAGGTATTAAAGTCCAGGTCAGTACTAATAATTAATGAACGTGTATGAAAAGACTAATTTGATTAAGGGAAGCAGAATAGGTATGCCAAGATCGTAACAATTGGAGATCCATAGTCTCTGCCTACCCCGATGGGACACAAGCGTGTTGTTTAAAACTTATTTTTGTTTATTTGTGTTCACATTTTCTTAAATTATTTTAATAGAGAGTATTTAGATAATATGGGAAATTGATGAGTTGAATAATTTGAATCTATTTATATAAACTGTGGAAGCGAGGCGTGACAGTGACTATAGCTCGAATATGAAGGCCCGATTCCACTCAGGAAGAGACAGGCTTAGTGAGCATTTTGCTATGTGACACATATTTGAGGGAAGATCTAGAATCAGCGAATAACCTCATATAATATAAATACCCCATACCCCACCAACCAGCATATAATATAAATGATAATATTAAATTAAAGCGTGTAGTATTGATAGCGATTTGAATTGAAAAAAATGTACTCAGGGCGGCAAGTCTCAAGAATACATATCATTTCAGCCATTAGAAGTCTATTGCTGGACATAGACCTCACCGAAAAATGGAAAATTTTGCCCAGAATTGCCGCAGTGCGTAAGCGTGTTGCCAATCGCAGAGCGCAACTTTCGCGTAGGGGACTCCGCTGCCCGTCAACGTCCTGTGAATTTGAACTACACTATTTTGGATGAATATGCCGCAATCTGTCGGGTCTGGTACCTTAGTCACCTCCTACCTTAGACACCTGGTATAAAAGAAGGTACTATTCTACTTTGCTGGTACCTTACGGCAGGATATACATGTACATGTATATTTATATAATAATGCAGGATAGAGTTCCCTAAGCAAGTTAACTTAATAATGCGCTTAAGGTCTTAAGAAACTAATGGATGCATGCCAATAGAGATGATATGCGATTAATTGTTTTAGTCCTGTGGAAAGACAATAATATATATATATATATTATAAAATAGAAATATCTATTTTGATGTAGAATCTTTATTGGAACAATGTTGTATCTTTCCTATTCTATATCTTTCTAAATAATTACTAAAATAACATTACCAACTTTACCCTATTTTTGTTTCTCTCTAGTGAAATTAGTGCAGCTTAAGGTAAGTCTGCTTTCAATGGCTTCTGAGGTAATGAATACAAGTATATATCTAGAATATACCAATTCTTTATCAGAGAAAAAAAATCGAAACAAACTTATAGTTGAAAATGACAGCGCCATTTCTTTTATTTAAAAGAATTTTCCTTTCATGGATACCTAGTACTGAAATTGTATTCAAATGTTTTTTATTTAATCTTCTCGTACTAATTTTGTTTCATGTAAATCAAATGGAAATTGCGTTCGTGAAAAATTTAAGAACCTCTCTACTTTTTAAAAGAGGGTTGAAAGCAATTTCCACACCCTAGACTTTTTTAAAAGTAACCAGTCTTGTTTAAAACTACAGACATAATTTATTCCACCTCAGCGCAACACCAGACAAATTAAAAATTCAATTGAAACCAAACGATGCGCAATTGCGTGCTCTTTGAATCCCGTATTCATGAAAAACAGGCGCAATCTCTCAGAAAACTCGCCTTTGAGAATGATGTATAAGATTTGTTACGTTGGAATGCATTGTTAATTCAGAATAAGAAACACGCAGGTTTTCTTCCTCGCCATTGTACTTTTGGACGTATCAAATTACATTATTTCCGTTGGAGGCCACAGCGTAGAAAAGAACGGTAGGCTCGATCGCGCCGCGTAATGGAAATCACATTTGCTGTGTCACGCAACAGTATAAGCGAAAGTCGAAATTAGTTTTCGGAGCAATTGTTGTTACACGATTATTATTTTTTTTATTCATATAACATGATGGATTGGATATGAAAAACAACTGACGAGAAACAAGAAATTGGATATAGTAATTATGTAGGAATAATTTATATGTTAAAATTGTTATACTATTAATTCTTAAACCTACAAGGCATATTATTATAATAGCTGTCCTGTCTTAACAATGTACCTATGTTCACTATAAAAAGAAATAGCGCCCATTAATTGAGATGTAAGCTATCCTACTTCTCAAGTCTGATCAAACTATATACAGTAAGCAGAAATTGTATAAAATCAGTTAAATACTTTAGAAGGTTATCCCAAATAAACACCATAACACGAAATCTTAATATATTAAGATCAATAAAACTAAATAAATAAATTCACACTACATTTTATATATCGACCTGACTCTGAGAGAAGAAGAAGAAATAATGCGTTACGGCCATTAAACAACAAACGATTCACAAATATAATACATAAATACATATATTGAAGACTCAGACATAATAAACACAAATATCAATAATGATTCATCTTATTAATATATGTCCTGGATGGAAATCGAACCCATGACCTTCAGCGTACAAGAAAGGATCACTACTGGAGTAGATGTTCCACCTGGTTCTTTAAAATTGTATATCTAAGTTCATTAGAAATACCAAAGCTATGCTGTGCCAAAATGTTTTGTAAACAAGTGCCCCATTATCCACAATTCTTATTACAAACAGACCTTTAAGTCCCATTTAAAGTTTGCACACGCGGAGTTTTAATCAAAGCGACGTTAACTGCAGTCACGTGCCCAATATTATTTTATGCGGACCAACTGTTTTATCTGCTCTATGGTCTCGAGTGGCTCCGCCATTTGTTACGTTGAATTATCGCCGTGCTATTGAAATGATTCATAATTATGAATGCGGAAACTCCTTCCTTGGCGGATATGTAATCCTAGTTAAAAACAGGGACCGGGACATGTAACGTTATTATGATAACAGTTAACGTTAGATTAACAACGACAAGTTTCTAGTGCAACATATACAACAGTGGGTAAAAATTTGTTTTATTTTGAAATGGATTAACTGTGATGCAATGGTTAAGGATTTAATTGATACACACGGCACATACATTGATTTGACGCCGTCATAGCTATGTCACTTATATTTAGGATATCAGAAAACTGAGATATTAGATACAAAATACTTATATATATATTAAAACACTATTACATAAACACTTGTCCTCAATGGGAGTTAAATCCACGACCTTTAGCGAATAAAACTAACACATTACCGAATAAACTCTCGGGCCCGTGAAAATCCATAACTATGTTTAAAAGTCACACGCAAGAAATCATTTTTCGATGTTGGTTTATGTATTTTATTGTATTGGTTATTAGATATCCGCTAGTGGATGACCCCTTCATTTTTAATTGGCGCACTATGCAGCAATGCCAACTATGGTGGCATCACAGAGCAGAACATTGCTTCGTGACAGGAATATTGAAGAAAATATTTGCCCTGTTGCATTTGCACTACTCTATTAAATGCTACTACTGTCATCTCTTAGTTCCTGTATCTTAGTTGCATTTTACAACATCTGATGCAGGAGGCAATATTTTACTATTTAGACGGGCCCAAGGGTAGTTATGATATCTTGTACGCTAAGGATAGTGACAGCCGTGAGGAACCGGCAGAGTAGAATAGTACCTCCCTCTGTTCCAGGTGTCGTAAGACGTGACTAAGGTACCAGAACCGACAGCTGGCGGTATATCGTATAATGCACAGGACGATGAGCAGCAGCATCTTCGTCGCGAAAGCTGCGCTCTGCGATTGCCAACACGCTTGACCATTATGACAATTATGGGCCAAATTTCCTCATTATTTGGGAAGGCCTATGTCCAGCAGTGGACTTTCAATGGCCGCTATGATAATGATGATGATGGATTGTGGGTTCGATTCTCATACAGGGTAAAAATTTTTTGCTGATATTTGTTTTTTTCTGTGTTTTGGAAGGATATGTATGTATTTAGTAGTAAATTCGTGATTCTGACGTCCGTAACACAACTGCTTTAAGCGACTTACCACAGAGTTCGTTAAATGTAGGAGTTGTTTATACATTATATGATTTTATATAACGTGTAGAAACTTTGTTTGTCTATAACATTACAAAAACTATAGGATTTCCTGGATATGATAATTTTGTTTTATAGATGAAACCAAAAATTACGGTACTAAAATAATTATATATTAGGCTTTATTAAATTTTTGCTTTAATATTCTATTCTTGCCTATTTCTATCGCCTAATAGTAGTCCACTCGGGTGAGAAAAGCAGTGCAGTTACCGGGTAATGTGGCATAATATCGTTATGTTACGAAGTTGACAACATGATACGAGCGTCTATAGGCTGCTGTGACGCTTACACGTGGACCTCATGATTGTTTGTCAACTTGCTTTAGTACCCTAACATACTATAATCTCGTTTTATTTTTATTAATAAGATAAAATAAATGCAGCAAGTAATGTAGCTCAAATGACAACTCTACCAAAAGTAAATAAATATTTATAGCGTAGCAATGAATAATGTAATTTGATATATAAAAGCAACAAAATCACTCAGTATTCGGTTTGCGATATAAGTGAAGGCAGACGCATTTATTATGTTGCAAACCATGATAAAAATTCTCTTTATATTCTTTGCGCGTACAAAGTTGTGTAAGTGGTAAAAATATGTCAGTTACAGGACTTGACCCTCCTGATGCTGTATATTATTCCTTTTTTTAATTCTAATTATAAATGCCCTAAGACACTAAATTACTTATGTACTAATCATCGTATGTTCAAATAGCGTAATTGACACGTAACAGGGCGGGGATGAGAAGCAGAATTTCCGTTTGTGAAGCAAAATTTTCACTTTCCTAGGAAGGGATATATCCAGCAGTGGACGTTTCACGGCTGCATTAATGATAATATACTGATGAAAAATCCCATTAAAATAAGAATTAAAACCCATTACAATTAAAAAAAAGCATAATAAAATCAGTACTTGAACTCATAAATCGCCAACACTAACCCTGTCAGCCACTCCCTTTAACGTTCAGTTAACTAAATCCACCCATCAAATCCGATACAAAGCAATAAAAGTCAAGTGAAATTCAAAAAGCCAACACTTAATCTGGTACCTCTTTAAAAATTACTTTCCCCTACAATTTCAAGGCGATTAGATTAACGAGTTTCTAATCTGTAATTTATTAGGCTGCGGCGGCGGACTTCCTTAGCGAAGTTCCGGGCCTGTAGTTATGAGACCAGCCACGTAACATTACCTTCTAGTTGTTTAAACAATTGTAATGCAGATACATATCAATGCTGTATAGATTACCATACTAGGCCTTTTTAGTCGCTTTTGTGGTGTAGGCGAGTAACTGCCAGCTGTAGAATTGTAAATAGGATTTCCTTATGCATTTGAATTAACACTGAGATTTGCAGGATAACAATTGTTGTTTATTAAAGGGTTGAACTCCAAATACCGCTGTATTGCTGGGAGACGTGCACAGTATACTACTACTAAGTAATATACTACTAATTAGTAATTTGTTTCTGTTTACAACCTCCATTTTTTTAAGTAAAATTAATAGAACACCTCTGTCAACGCATCAAAGACGCGGTCGACATTAAATATTTTTTCAAGACAATCTATAAATCAAAATATATACTATCCTAACTTTCAACACTGAAAGCAAAATTAATTGGTTCAGTAGTTTAGAAGTTCATCGTGGAGGAACACCGTGACGCGAATTTTTAGTATATAAAGAAGTGTGTTGGAAAAAAATGCTGAAATATTTAACAATTTAAGTATATTATATATTATATTCGTAGATTAAGATAATAATTAATAATATTACACTCAATTTATCATTCAAATATCATTAAGTGCATATGTGAATTAATTAGTAAACGAATTAATAAGTTCAAGTGGCAGTTAGCTGGTCACTGAGGCCGAAACCGACTTCGACACCGAAGACACGAAACCGACGGCCAATGCATCCGTATGATTCTGAAATGGAGATAGTAAGTAACAACAAACTCGGTTTAGGACGACCACCTACATGATGAAAGCGTAAGATTGCGTTGGATGCATGCCGCATACAGAGGCCATGTGAGTCAGGTGTCGTATAGTCAAGCAGTGGACTTTATATGGCTGATATAAAATAAACAATAATAAATTATAATAAATAAATTCATACAACATCTCATACGTTGATCTGATCTTAAAGCATTTGTGTTACAGCCTTCAGACAGGTATTAGAAATAAAACACTAAAATACACATAAATAGCACCCAGATATAGAACAAATACAAATTGATCATCATATAAATATTTGTCCTGCGTGGTAATTAAGCACGACATTTGTCACACAATATACGAACACTACGATCAGCGCCATCGGGCCCGCCGATATGATAATAATAAGTCAAGCAAGCTTTTACAGTTTTCCACGTTCTAAGTAAATACTTTTCTATCCTGTTACAGTGTTATTAATAAAGAACCCAGCCGCCATAATTGATTCAGCGTATTTTACATTTTTCGTCATAATTCAGCGAATGCACACAAAAGATTGACGCAATACATCACACCAAAATGTCTCTCTCGAAATGTTCTGTGCTCCACTTAAAATCGTGTGAAAATATGTTTGGTAGTCCTGTAGTTTATCGCGCTCAAACAGGAGCTTAATTTTATAATATGGAATGAAACTGTGTTAAATACGAGCAAGGATTCGTTCTTTTTGATAAATTTATTCATTAGTGATTTTAATAGTAACAATTATAATAAATATTTACTTAACAAAAGCTAGTGTTATGCATACGGTTAGTAATTTAAAGGGCCTGGTGGCGTATTTGGTAGTGTCCGTGCGCGTCTATATTACGCCATGAGTTTGGTTCGATTCCAATCTAAGACAATAATTTATGTAATGAAAATTTGTCTGTCCTTTGTTCAAGATTTCAAGATATATTCTAAATAAAGCATTGGTTTCTTACATATGAAAATTAGCGATTTTTTGTACTGATCACTTTGATTTTATTTGGTTAAGCATTTGAAATTCAAATTATCAAATTAATATATCTGGAGCATTAGAGATTTGAAAGTCATTAATTTGTTTATTTTTCTTCATTATTTTTTCTTTGGCGTTGATTATTACCGCACATGAAAAAAATAAAATATCGGTATATTTATGAGTACGAGTTCTGTGGCATCAGTAATGCAGAAACAGCTCGAAGGAGTAATGATGTGTACTGCAGTGTTGCCAAAGAAAGAGCGACACGTATTTGATTTCTACGTTTTCGTTCTAGAAATTTCGATCTTCGGAATGAATCTCGTGGACGGCTTGAGATTAAAGGGGAAAATTAAGAATTAATAGCTATTGTGGGAGCGAATCCATCACTTCAAAGACAGCTTCAGGCTTTGACGTAAGTGACGAGTGAGTAAAATTGTTTTAATCCACTTGAAGCATATCGGGCAAGTCAAAAAATTTGAACGATAATAACCTCATAAATTAAGTGAATCGAACTTGCAAACAGGCGTCGACAGCTGTGCTTTTGTAAAGATTTTGCTCAATCGGCGCTAATAAGATATTTAATGGATTTTTAACCGAGTTATTTACTAGTGATGAAAAGTGGATTTAAAGATACATGCCAAATATTACCCTAAACGAAAATTGTAAGTGTCTTTTAATACAAATTTCTAGAATCTGACCGAATAATGACGCAGATATCTAATATAAACAGCTGCAAACCATGAAAGACTAAACAACAGAGATTGGTCAATCGCTCTAGGCTGCTGCTGAATACAAACAACCACTAAGTTAGATGAGTTACAATTAGAGTGTCTGCACTATCTATTGTACTCCCCGGACTTTGCTCTAACAGATTACTATTTTTTTCTAGGCATTTGGACAACTTTTTACAAGGAAAAGAAAATTACTCCGATGTGGCAGTCCCAATCGCCTTGAAAAGAAAGTATGACGTATCATATCAGCCATTGAATACTACTGCCGGTTATAGCCACCCAACAAAAGGGGAATTGCGTCCATAATTGGCAATTATGGAAGCTGAGGCTCACAAGTGCTCTAAGCTACGTATCTTAAAGTCAGGTTAATTTATAAGATGTCATATGTATTTATTATTATTATTTTGTTCTATCTATTGCATCCGGATAAATAACGATTACAAATATTCTTCTCATTAATGTTTGTCCTGGGCGGATTCACAGCCCTTGCTCATAAAATAGTGACATTATCAAATGCAGCAAAATTGGAACCTCAAACGATAGTAGAAATACTATAACATGAACTACTATAACCTAATATTGCAACTACGAGAAATAATTTACGAGCATGAATAATTCAAGGGACATAAAACAAACTTCGATCTCGAGTCGCACGACTAATTGTTATTGACTGATCCAATTAGTGATTATTAAATGGCCGGTTTGATTTATGAAGCCTCACTATGGATTCGGCTTAGTTATAACGTTCATTTTGCAGGCAGCAAATTTTAGAATAATCCGTTTGAAAATTTATTATGAGAAATTTGATCGACCCTCCAGGATTGTTATGAATCATACATATGATCCACCGTGAGGTACGAAGAATAGTACCTCCCTCTGTACCAGGCGTCGTAGGCAGCAGCATCTCCGTCGCAAAAGCTGCGCTCTGCGATTGCCCACACACTTGCCCAGCACGGCAATTATACGCAAAATTAACCCTTTTTTGGGTAGGCCTGATGATATTCAGCAGTGGAGTTTTAATGGCTCGTATGATGATAATATGATCATAAAAATAAACCCCAAAAATATTTCGGCATGTTATGTTCTATGGATAAGAACACCTACTTATATAGAAAACAGCTAGCTAGCTATGTAACTGACACAAAACTAAATAATTAAAAAATGTGAAATATCTTCGAAAGCAGTGACCTGAAAGTTCTTTTGTCGACCAACTGCTACATTTTTAATAAATCTGAGTAATTTTTTTAAAACATAATAGACTATATTCCCTTGGAAATATACACACCAAAAGAAATATACACCGGAATAAATATACATACCGAATCTAGCGTAGCTCAAATGCAACAGGTAAATAGGCTGTAGAATACTCGTCGCTAAGGTACGGTACGCAATCGCTGCTACACCTGCCCAGCTCGGCCATGATGGCCAAAATTCCACCTAGTCCAGTTCCACCAGACTATATCTAGCATCAGACGCTCTGGTATGTCATCCTCTTTTTCCAGTGTATATTTCTTTCAGTGTGTATATTTCCAAGGAAATACAGCCTATTGTGTTTGAGAAAATTGCTAGCTGCCTAGCCTAGCCTAGCCTAGCTGTTTTCTATATAAGTAGGTGTTTTTACATAGAACATAACATGCCGAAATATTTTTTGGGTTTAGATTTTTTTTATAAAAAACAGTTTCAAACTTAAAAGATATAACATTTGTATTTCATCTGTACATGTATTCAATAAAATTGAAGTGCCACTTTGTAATATCAAATTATTTTATTTAAAACAGTCGTATGAAAGTATATAGTGTAGAGACTATTATAACAAAGCAAATAAATAACTATAACTTTCCATTAGTTCTAGGTAATTTCCGAAACGGCTGGACCGATTTTAACGTGACCTTTACTGGCAGTGGCAGATAGTCGATATTATGAAGTGTAACTTAGGCTACATTTTATTACTTATTATTTTCACGGGTATGTATATATTTATCCCATTAGCTGGGAACTAACGAGATAAACATATCGTTGTAAGTAATATTCAATGTCTAAACTTACCATTTCCTTATTAGCTGTGGCCTTATCTAACACAGCATCGAGCCACTCCCACTGGCGATGCGCTTCTGCGCTATTCGACTCACGCGCATTGAACAAATTGGTGTTCAATGCTACTATCCTAAGTTTACTGTGTGACTGTTCAATTGTGTAGTATCCACCTGTGAGCAAATATATATCAATATAAATATTTTACAGAATATACGGAAGATTTTTTCGACTTTATTAATAATTTAATAAACCTTTTTAAGACAATTTTTCGACAATTTTCATGTCTTATTGACAGACTTAACGATAGCAGGCTAAAACAGCAAACCATGTTGTTGCTGAGAAAGTACTTAATGTACTTAAATGTTATATATCTATTATTTATATCAAATTTTTATAATCCTTTATGTTACAAACCAGTCTAAACTTAATATTATACATTAAAAACATCATAAAACGCAATCTTAAACTTCTTTGCAAATGATATCCAGTTGAGCAAATATTCTTGCAATTGCAATTCTTACCATTTTGAAACGTCTGCAAAGCTTCTAAAGGCAGCCAGTGCATCCACAAGTTGGTGAGACTGGCTGATGGAGCCGGGTCCAAATGACCCAGCACTGGGAACACAAAGTGGGAACTGAACGTTCTACTTAACAGCTCCGTCATATTTCTGATTGCTTGGTACTTGTCGTCTTCATTGCCTGTGTACCGGGCTGCTATGATGTCACTGTAACAATAGTTGGAAATTTAATGAATTCAACATTCTGCGAGAGTCCTCATGACCGAGCTCTCCCTATTTGTCTTCCTTGAAACTTTTCAAGCACACTAGTAAGGGGTTTGTTATATTTTAAAGCATTTGAAATAGTTTTCTCAACATCATCATATCGGCTTTAAAGACAATGTGACTGTGATCGCTAAGCTTTTTTTTACATTCTTATAGCAATATAAAACATATATATATATATATATATATTGGATCTTACCCTGTCCACAGCACAAACTCCACATTTTCCGAGTGTCGCGTGCGCATGTACCGCGCCGCAGACTCAATCAGCTCGAGCGAGCTGTCGCAGGAATAATCCCCATAGCGACCCAGTGCTCGGTGATGGCCGGAGCTGCCCCGTTCATCTGCTCGCCGACAGTCTAAAAAAATATTTTATTTAACCAAAGGCTTTCACTAATAGTCAAAAACTGTCATAACACTAAAGGGACATTCTGAATACATTCAACCGGTCTGGATGAATATCTCTTTGGTAGACTTCTCTTCAGAAGCGTACGTCCTACTGATATGATAAATATGATGCAAACAAGACCTCACAAAAAGGTTACCTGCTTCACTCTCACCTATTTCTATCGCCAAACAGTAGTGTTCGCAATGCTATGTAGTGGTTTGAAGAATGAGAGGGGTAGTGAAATTGCTGGCTAGTACGAGAACAGTGACGAGAACATATTACGAGCGTTTACTATTAAGCGAACTCAATGGAAAGTCGTAACCACTTGGTCATCCATGACGTTGAATGCACCCGTAGTTTCGAAATGTTCCGTTTATGACTTTATCTGACTGCCACGTGATTTTTTTTATCACCAGCATGAAAAGTAGAGTTTCTGCTTTCCTGAGGTTCGAGGTTTCGTTGACGAGCGTAAAAGAGATACTTTTAAATTACGAAGATTTTTGTGATGCTTAAAATATTTTTTTTTAAATAAATATTTACAAAATAGCAGCTGAGTTGAAAGCTGAAATAGTTTTAAATATGACTATTTATTTTATTTACTTATATATCAAGAAACAACTATTTGTTACACTTTCATCATCCAAAGCTTCCGACAATTTTTTGTGCTTAATAATATCATCTTTTAGGGCCTGTGAATTATTTTGGTGAACACAAAACAAATGATCAACCTAAAAAAATATGTCAGTTTCATTCTTAATTTGATATTTAATACCTCACTCTAACCGATTAATGTTAAATAAAGTAATTTGACAGATTTTCATAAGTCTAATGTATCAAACATTATTTAAAGCTAATGATACAACAACTTTTTGATTTTAAATGAACTTTCAAATTAATTAACTCTACCATAATCACTCCTTATATTAAGATTATATATTGGAAGTGAAAAATTCATTGATATGCAATTACGATAAATCTTGAAACGGCACATGAACAAATTATCAAGATAGGTTTTACTAACTAAAATAATCTAGTCTCCGATCGTTTGGCATGGATTTGCACAGACAGCATATTGTTCGTATTATTATAGGTTGCCGGAATGGTGTATGAGTTGAGAGCCTCAGGGTATTCTTCAAGTATATATAAATACTAGGTTTATGCCCGCAACTTTATCTGTGTAAAATATTCTTTATGTAAGTCCCTTGAGAACTGTTTTATCGCGATTAAAAGTCTCAAATACTCTACAATATAGTTAAGTTGAGAAAGGGTGAGACAAATAAGACAGCCGCACTCGTGCATTTTTCCAATATAACAGTTACTAAAACTGTTTTTTAACAGCATAAGAACGCAGTTTAAGTTTTTAAAACATCGTGAAAACAATAAAAATGTATTTGAAGTCGTTAGAAAGTAGTTTTATAAAAAAGTTTACCTCTTAAATACAAGAAAATATCATACCTTTTTCATTTATTCGCTTCTTAACTATTTTGTGTAATGGTAATTTTCTAAAACCAATTGCTCTTTAAATCTGCACAAAGATTATCTTCTAAATAAATTGGCAGTGAGTGTATAATTATGACGAGAGTTTCTATAAAATTGTATTTCAAATAATAAGCAAAAAGCTTCACTTTTAGAGTAATTTATGTACGTCAATTATAATCACGAGATTTACGAAGACGAAGAATAATTAACTCTATTATGTTATTTTTTCTTAAAAAAAAATAATGACAGAGTTTATTGGGCCCTAAAGGTACATGACTAAGAAAAGTAATAATAAAATAAAACCAGATTAACAAAATAATAATCACAAACATATTTTTGACTGAAAAATGGTTCAATCAGGAACTGTCTAAATATGTCGCCAAAGTACTGCGGAATACTGTTTATTGTGAGACTAAGAAGGGGATAATAAAGAAACTAGTAAAAAAATATAATATAATAAAAAATTGAGTATAAATGTCACACACACTTTTTTATTACATTTAATATGTAAATAATAAAACCTAAGAAGATATTTGGATTGAAAAATGCACCTCCAAAAAGGAGAACAATATTGCATGACTGTCAATTTGTTATTATCTGCATATATTAAAAATATACAATGAAATAAATATTGTCTTTGAAGTATTGTCATTATTAATAAAAAAAATGTAATAAAATGAAATAAAATATAATATAATCAAATATTCATTATCATTATAACAATTATTGGCATTCCACTGCTAGACATAGGCTTTCCCAAGTAAGGGAAAATATTATCTATAATTGTCGTACTGGGCAAGAGTGTTGGCAACCGTAGAGCGCAGCTTTTGCGACGGGGATACTGTTGCGCATGTCCGCCGTGTGCATTTGAGTTACACTGAGGTACTGGCGGAGTAAAATAGTACCTCCCCTGTAACATGTGCCGTGGTGGTATATCCATCCAGTTTCCGTTAACGCATAAATGATAGAAAATACTACCAAAACCTGAGTATAGTTACACCAATCGCAAACATCAATGTTTAAACTGTTAAATTATAAAGCCTTCGATAAAGGTTGCATGTACTGTGTTGTAATCAGTTAAAACTTTGTTAATATGTTTCAAATGCAAAATCGACGTGCAGGTAATAATAGACTGTATGAAGCAGAAAGACTTTGCAATCGCCTTTGATGTTGCATTTTAATAAAGGCGAAACGTTGGAGCACTCTGAACAAGAAACTCATCGAAGTTCCCTCCAACTTTTTGCTTTAATTCAAAAGCATTCAGTCTGCAATAACCACCGACCAATCCTTGAAATATCTTATGGAGAGGATACCTGCTTTTTTATATCCATTTTTCCAGTTAAGTATCATAATGTTTTTTTAAACAATGCGAAGGAAATTTTTTGACTATAAGCGAGAGAGAAATATATAATACTTTCTACAAGCACTTACAAAAAAATATCTTATTAACAGTCTTTAATTAAATAATAAATTCACTCGATTTTTCAAACGTTGAACTGACTCTGAGTTAAATAACTTAAAGCACTTGTGTTACATATGTCAGACATTGTCAGATATGTCAGACATATGAGAAATTACAAATATAATACTTTAATACATATATTAATATTATAATTAATAGCCAGACATAGAACAAATATAAATATTCATCATATAAATATATGCTTTAGGTGGGGTCTAACTCATGACCTTTGGTAATAGGATCACTACTATATATGCAATCTGGCCCGTCTTAATTTTAAACGTATTTTTTATCGTTAGATCCCTGAATGGAGACAACGTTCCGGTAAGCGCAGCGTAGGGCGTCCACCCGCAAGATAGACAGACGATCTTACTAAAACCGCAGGATCGCGCTGGACACAGGTCGCTTACAACTAGTCCTTTTGAAGACTACTTGGGGAGGCTTATGTCCAGCAGTGGACGTCTTTTGGCTGATGATATTATATTTTATTGCATATTTCTTTGCTATTTTCAAAAAAATAATTAAGTCAGATATAAAAAAAAATAAAACGGAATTTCCGGAATTGGATCGTGTCATTTGTAATTTTCAAAATTAATTTCATTTTTTACGGCAGCAATTTAATTTTACAACCTTGTTAGTATTTTTATCAACTTTTTTTTGCATTTACAGTGCTATTTGAAGTACAAAATAGAATTTTTAACAAAAAAAAATGTCCTTTAAATATCGAGTAAGGATTAAACCTACGACTTGTAGATTACATATCAACGTTATTTATATATTATATATATCATCGCCTTCAAAGTAGAAAAAATACTTTTTTGCAACTATGTTACAATCGATAAATTTATTGCACATTCTTTTCTGGTAGCTCGTATAATGAACCAGCATTTTAAGTAGTTCTGAGTCCCATATGCGTGCGGTGCGGAAAGACTAGTGTAAGGTAGACCTTATTTACATATGTTAGGTGACCCTTTTGATTCCGTGGAGTCAACGTCATAATTATGAGTATAATAGAGTTTAGGACTTAATATTTCTGAATTATTAATATATTTTTTTGACGATTTGATTTGCGAGTTGATTATTTTGAGTTTGGGTTTGATAAAGATGTAATATTTATAACTATAATATATATATAAATTGATAGATTAAATTAAATTATATAAATAATAATATTTAAATTAATCTGTATAATTGTTGATTCATTCCGAGAGATTAAAATTAATTGTAATCAAAATAAACTTGTACATACACAAGATATACATAAGAGTATATTACTTCAAAAAGCATAGTACGTGCTTTTGTTTTTAATAAAGTGAACATGAACTTTAACGTTATCCGAAAAAGCTTACAAGTCGCCCCTAATATTTCAACGGAGCAAGACCAATATTTTATTCCGTTTCGTGGTATAAATCTTACTTCCAATGCTTAGAACTTTAATCCTATTACCGTTTAATCTGCTTAAGTACTTATCCACAGTTCCTTACAACTTATGGGCGTAAGCAACACAAGAGGACATTTACGAAAAATATCGAGATTTTAATTCGAGGATTTTATTTTAGCACGTCAGTGTATGTAGGTCTTCTAATATATATTTTTATATTTGTAAATAACAAACTCTATAGCGTATCTAGGTTATTTCAGAAAGTTGCAAATTACCACCCATGAAAAACATTTGTCTTTATTTTTATATAGTGTTTAGGCACTTATTCCGTAGTGGTTAAGAAACTTGAGAGGCAATGGTCCCACGATTTCCATGTAAATAAAAAAAAACATGATATTTTATTATAATGAAAATCCTAAGAGAGAACAGTATTTTAATATGTTTCTTGTTTATAATTATTTTTGGAATCGTTATTTCTTTTTGCATTTCATAAATTAATTCGTTATTCAAATATACCTGTTATTAGAAGTAAATATAAGATATATCTGTTATTAAATGGAACCGAAAAAAATTAAAATAGCCATTGATGATATAATATAGACAAACATCATTTAGCCTATATTAAAGAGCGTTACCTATTTTAATTTTAAGTTATGACATACAATTTTGAAACACATATCCATATATTAATTAAAATGATTAATATTAAGAAAATAAAAACATCACCTACGTAATACTATATTCATTTTGTACCTACGTCTTCTAGTATCGCCTTGTGTGGTATACAGCGGATCATAGTGGAAGTCCGTGATGTGCCAGAAGTAACCTGAAACAAATAAATACAATTCATCAGGAACCTTATTATATGTTTAGTATTATATTACAGATGGAGATAATAACGTGTGGAATCGATTCTGGCAGGAATTTTCATCTGTTCGTAAACTGAATGTTCGTCAATGTTGTCAATACAAATAATAAAATCGCTTATGTTTACGTTAAATAACATTTGTTATTGCTCCCCCATTTCTAATATTTCTTAACACATTTGGTAGTTTAATGAAGTCCATAATTGAAATAATCGCTTGTTTACTTTCGGTTTAGTATCTTACTAAGTTACCTTTTCTATACATAATATCAACCGATGCTCCTTGTAAAAGCTTCGGATGCCTCAATACACATGCAAGAAGATGCTTACTTTGATGTTGTTATATCTTAATAATTAAATATTTATAGTTCGACTTAGAAATAAATGTTTTTATTAAATAATAACTTTACCCCAGTAGAATAACATTTTGCGCTCTGACTCGAAATACACGACTTATGAATTTTATTTTTAATTAGTATAGAATATACTTTAGACGGGCCCGATGGAGCAGATGGGTTCAATATTAACCCAGAGCAAATATTTATATGATGATATTTGTCTTTTTTTGTGTCCGGGTGTCAAATATTTGTATTTAAGTAGTATATTTGCGATTCCTCTGTTTTCTTATGTCCGTAACACAAGTGCTTTAATTGATATACCACGGAGTCAAATCAATGAATGAGATGTTGTGGGAACTTATTGTTGTGTGTTTAAAATATTTTATTGATCTTTCCGTCTTTATTCGATGAAGTATAATTGTTTTATATGTAAAACCCTTATAATGTAAACAATATCATTAACAAATGACGATGCGGTATATCATAATGATAATTTAAATATAGTGTCGCGTGCCCGTTATATAGCTTATATTAAAAAAAGTATTTATATACTTATTATCCACCTATATTTGTAACTAGCAAGTAACTTCACTAGTATAATTCGTGCATCGTGAACGGCCCCGAGAGCCTTTCGTTATCGTTGTAAATTCGCGCGTGTTTATCGTAGTCCCCAGCTTGCGTCGTGTTTGCGCAAAAACTTGATTAATCACAGCTTTGGGCTGATGAACACGTCTCATATATAAAAGCGGCTGGGCGGGAGTTATTTAGGTCCCCCGTGTCAATGTACACACTTATTATGAACTGTTATGTTGAGCCCGATGGTGCAGATGGCAGTGGTTCTATTTTGTGCATTAAAGGTCGTAGGTTCGATCTCCACCTAGGACAAATGTTTCTATGATGATACATGTGTGTGTTCTGTCTGGGTATCTCTCAAAGTATTTTATTTGTGATTACTCTGCTGTCTGATATCCATAGCACAAGAGCTTTAAGAGACTCGAAGTAAGATTATTGTATCAGATGTTGTGTAAATTTATATTCTTAGATTTTTTATTATTATTGTTTCTAATATAATTTAAACCTATTTATTTCCTATCTTTGCATATGCACTGTTGTCTGTATTCGTAGTAGAATTATAAATCCTTCTGTAGCAGAAGTCGTAGGTGGATAGGAATGAGCTGTAGCATCTTCGTCGCTACATCGCGATACCAGCGTGGCAATTAAAGGGTAAATATCCTCCAAAATATTTGACAATATCCAAAATTTATACAATTTACTTAATTATTACTGTAAGGAATATGCATATTATGCCTGTCGACATAATTCTTAATAAAAGTATCGTCATGATTACAAAGGGACCGATGGCGCAGGTGGTAATGTTTAAAATGTTGTGCGTCTTGCGATATGTTGTGTTTCTGTTGTCTTTTGTCTCTAACATAAGTACTTCTAGTGACTGATGTCGAAGTCAGTTAAATTTTCATATGTCGTGGGAATTTATAATTTTTAGGTTCATGAAATAATTTATGACCAATAAAAAATATATGCATGATAGTGAACTTGTTTGATTAATCTTTTTTTTAATATATGAAGTCAGCAAATAAGCATACGGTCTGCTTGATGGTAAATGTAACAGCAGCTTATAGATGCTATTGCATAACAATGATATCACTAGCGTGTCGCCAACCCTTTGAACTATGGATACTGTTTAACAATTACCCAGTAATTTCACTGCCTTTCTCAACCTTCAAACAGGCATGCAGCAATGCGAACATATTTACACAAAGGTCTTTAAAAGAAATTCCAAAGATTTTTTGAATTGATAATACAGTTGTGGAATGTGAAAAGTGGTAGAAAAATCTATACATGAGCACATTTTTTATATATTTTTTCTATAGAGATTGCTCAAACACAAACCCTCAGCTCAATTTGCGCCGTGTTTGCGCAAAAATTTGAGTAATCACGCTGTAGGCTGATGAACACCCTCCAAACATAAACGAAGCTGTGCAAAAGCTATTTCCATTTTCCATGTCGCATCAGCTAATATTTTACTTACTTGCAACGGCTTAAACGGCACAACGGTGTTTACAATCGAATTATTGGCACCAAGTGATTTTTGGAATCATTAATTAATTACTATAATAATTAACAAATATTAAAATAGGATGCGACGATGATTTGTCATTATAAATAAATTCCCACAACATCTCATACATTGACCTGGCACCGTAGTAAGTCGTTCAAAGCACTTGTACTACGGACGCCAGACATCAGAGGAATCACAAATATCTAGTTAAATATATATATATATATATATATATATATACATATATATATATATCACAAATATTATCATATAAATAATTGCTCTGGGTGGGGATCAAACCTGACCTTTAACGCACAAGATCTGCACCATTGGGCCCGTCAAAAACCAATTATCCATTATATATATGTAAATATTAAAGGTGTATTAATTTATTTATAAATTATGAAATATTTTTTTCATCATATCAGCCATAGGATTTGCCCAGGAGAGTCTGTCCAGAAAGACGTAGGCCTACCCATTGGTCTGGTTATATGCAGCCTGCGTCCAACCTGCGCGCAATCCAGAAATTTTAGTTAGATAGCCTGTCCATCTTGTGGGACGCACTACGCTGCGCTTGCCGTTACGTGATCTCAATTCCAGAATCTGACGACTCCCTCGGCCATCGATTTTGCGTTTTAGGTTCCCTATCCACTGCCACAACAAATAACTAATCCTTCGGGCTAACTTTGGTTCTGTCACGAATCTCCTCATTTCTGATTCGATCGTTCAAAGAGACTCCGAGTATTACCCCTTCCATAGCTGTTGTCGTTGGACTATTTTGAGTTGGCTCAAAAGAACAATAGCAAGACACCACGTGATTATACTAGTGTATGTAAATTACTATCAGGCACTCATGACTTGCGTTATGAAAATGTATGATCTATGTAAATCTATTCAGCAATTTGAAAGATAAAATAAATGTTATTTTTAGGCCCATCGTATTATAGGAACTGATGGAAGTATGGACGCCTGCGCTTTAATTCCATTTTATTATTATTGTCTAATATAAAAACAAAAAGGAATGCCAAGTTCGCAGTCGCAGAGCGCAGCTATTGCGATGAGGATGGTGCCGCCCTTCCCCGCCCTGTGCATTTGAGCTGAACTGTTTCGGACGAATATACCGCCATCTGTCAGTTCTAGTACCTTAGCCTTAGGTACTATTCTACTCTGTTACCTCACGGCTAACACAAATATAGTATATATATATATATATACAATATTTAATCAAATTTGATGATGAGTTACAAATAAACTTTTATTAAGTCAAGCTACAATTTAATATTTTTAAAACAACTAATACAATAAATAATACTTGCAATATTTGTTGACCATGCGAAGTTTTATTAATATGGCATCTACTTAATGAGCATATTATGAACTGGTATCACCGCCTGGTATCACGAATCTTAACGTACCCAACGACGAGCATAGGTTTAACGCTTTAACGGGGTTGATAGCGTAGATGGTAGTAATCTTATCGTAATTTTGGTTGTGAATGGTATAATTAACTTTTTTCTGTATATCCAAGCTTTGTTCAAATGACATGTTTATATTTATAGTAAACCCATAGGTTTTAATGTCGCAGTAAAATTCGTGCTAACCGTACATAAACTTACCAAAATCTAGTAGATTATTGCGTGACAACAGTCAATTTAACAATTATATTTTGATAAATTGAACTTCCTCTAAAAAAATTCCAGTTTATTTTGAATATGGTGGCTACTATAAAAATTGTCGTTTAATTGCTTCACGTAATGACTGTTTAGAATTTTATTCTAGCGCCATTTTATAAAAATCATATTTTAACCTTCAAGTGAGGCTACTAATTCCTTTACAAATTTTAGTTACCTGTTAGGAATGAAAAAAGCATAGATTTTTGTACATAGACTAGACTAGACTTGTTTGAACAGATATAGAGCTACCTGTCATTCCCGGTACCTAAATAGCCATTCACTATAGGTGAATAGGGTATATAAGAGGGTCCCTGGTATATAGGGAGGTACTATTCTACTCTATTGCAGCGAAAATCCTCATCTAACTGCAAAACCACCTTAAACCGTATAACATATTATGAAACCCAAATACATATTTAAATAAATATCTATTTATCGCCAACGACGAATACAAAGGCAATATTTAAAGTGTCCTCATGAGATCAAAGTTAGCAAAACCCGCATTCAAGACCCATATAAATTACACTGGCGATTTGTATGGAACGGATTAAATTGTCTTAATTTATTAGATGGCCCTTATAATCGCCTGCTGAGAATACATTTTAATGTGACTGTGAGGTTTGACTTCAAGCGGTTTTATAAACAAGAAGTGGGCGGTTTTACCACCACCTATCAGTGTTGGTTAGTACCAACTGAAGTAAGTCGCCTCTTAAGACATCTGGGTAAAGAGGGTAAATTACTCTGCAGGAACTTCACGACAATAACATCAATGAAGATAAATTTAAATTCAAATATGCTTTATTTTATATAGTTTTATGACTGTGTGTAAACATTTTTTTCAATTCTTGACACACAAGTTCTATTTCTAATTCTATTTTAGGAGCTAGGGCTTTTTTGATGCGTATTTTGGATTTTGCCAACAAACTATTATTATTATTACCATTGTATGAAACTGTTTTCTAGATATCGATGAATAGTATTTGTATCGTTGTGTAGTTTAAGATTGGTTGAAGAAATTAAATCTTATAAATATCAAATAATAATTTTAAAGTAGCACTAAAACCTATTACAACGGGAACTCCAAGAAGCGGAAATATAGACTTTGACTTGTCTATATATATAAAAATATATAGAGGTTCTACTGATACGGCAAATATGTTTCTATATGACTACAGTTACTTCAAGACGCAACATAGTACAATTTTTAGATAGTTTCTATTCGTTTTGGCTTAATTAAGCTTATATTTACGGGTTTATTATACTATACTTAGACAGCATAAATTAATACACCCTCTATTAAATATTAATAGAAAAGAATTATTTAGAAGACAACCTAATGTATGCTAGCTTATGATCATTTAATCAGCCTTGATAAGAAGATTATTTTGTTATCACGGAAGATATCTATACAATAAAATCCATAAAATTCTGTTAATCGTTTCACAAAGAAGCAAAGAGCTGAAAAAGGACGTTTCTATATGGCTAAATAGTTTAAACTACGATAAAACTGAAAAAATTATTTAAACATAATATACACAAATACTACAACAACATAAATAAGCAAGTAAGAGTATATTATTGTAATCAATAACAAAGGTATATTATACCTTAGGTAGATTACTTCTATTAGTATCAATATTCACAAACTGTAATGAATATATATACCCACACACACACACACACAATAACACAAACACACTCATAATACCACAAAGATTCCCATTTTTTTATTTTTATATGAACTAATACATACAGTAATATAAAGTTTATACCGTTGTACCGGTAGGGAGGCCTGGTGATTTGAAAACTACAAGCTTAGTAAACTAAACTTAGTTTCAGACTCCAGTCTCCACCGCACTTGAATGTAGCTGAAGCTGGATTTAAGTAATTAAATATATGTAAATTTATTGTAAATTAGTTCTTAAGTGTGAAGGAGAAGAACTAAATATTATTATTATTATTACAAAAGTATAATAGAATATTATGAAGTATTCAGTTCGTTAACTATATGGCAAATACATAAGGAAAAAATAAACCCTTTGTTTTTCTACAAATCATATAATTTAAATATTATAATAGTCACAAATCCATCAATACGCTTTGTACATAATAATCTTTAAAAAGAAAGTACTCTATAAACTTCCGCTCTAAAATTATCACAGTATCCACGCTTAAAATAGTACTCCACCTTACCAGCTCGATATTTCATACGCGGAGTGAAGCCATATAATTTGAGATTACCTTGACCTATTCAGTTGACTCGTTAACATCAAACAAATAATTAACACTCAGGTGTCACCCTCCAACGGAAACGATTCTGGCGACGAAGCTTACATAAATTATTGAATTTAATAATGATGTTGAAAATCAGAAAACCTTGACAGAAAAATCATATTCGTCATTAATTTGTTTTATTGTTGGGGTAAACTATGATAATCTTAACATATTTATCATCACAAGTTATTGCAGATTGAAATCTTAGGTTTTAAAAATATTAACTATATAAAAATAGGCTCAAAATCAACGGAAGCGATTTTGGATAGATCAGATAATTCAAAAAGGTCATCATAAAAAGATCAGTGATTTAGTTACATTATTAACGAGTTGTATTAATTGTATTTTATATCCATGTTTTTACAGAAGTAATTTATACATAAAAATTAAAGAAGGGCCCTTATTCTGGTTTTTGGAGATTTTTATTATCTTTAAAGTAAACTCTTTAAAGTTCTTATAAAGTAGCTCTGTCTATCTGTCTGTCTGTTATGCTTTCCCGCTTAAACCTCTCAACCGATTTTGATGAAATTTGACATAGACAATCTTTAGCCCTTGAAAAAAAAAAAGACATGGGCTATTTTCTTATTCGAAATAAGAGTTGGAAGGGGTCGAAAGGCGGAATTAAAAATTGTATGGAGGTATCGCTATTTTTAGAGCTAGAAACTTGAAAATTATTTTTCAAGCCATTGATGCGATATTATTAAACATGCCATTCAAAGTTTATATTAGACGAGGTAAAGAGGTATGGTACCCAAAAAAAATATTCCACGTGGACGAAGTCGCGGGCACAGCTAGTAAGTAATATTTCTGCTTTTCATCACAAAAGTGATATCTATTTATTTATTGTAATATTAATGTACAACGCCAAAATGACGCGACTAATCGAAATACCAACAAAATGAAACGTTTTCTCTTGGACCTATTTCATAGAGCCAATAATGCTCTTTATAATAAAGTTGAGAAATTTTTACACAAATTTACTTTTAAATATTCTCTCTAGCATAGGGTTTACTTACTTTTCTAATCAATAAGCTCCAAGATTTATTTACTATTCAATATAAGATTTAGTTATTTTTAATTTGAATTTGCACAGAAACCAATATCCGAAAAGCTGGGATACCCACCGAGAATTAATGGGCACTCAAAATTGAGACCATCATAATTACTAACTAACATCTGATACTTTGAAGCAAAGTTTATGATTAAATAACTAGGGTCCCTCACGTTAAAAGCTTTTATCTGAAGATTATGAGATTTAACGAGTATCTAGAAATTCCATTGCAATTTAAAGCCTAAAACGGGATTCAAAAATAATGAATGATATTAGTTCATTAATCGTAATTTTCAGACGGGACCAGAAGAGTAAAACAGTGCTTCGTTATTGTACTTAAGAGTGTAAATCAAATTCTCATAGCAGAGTGGAGAAGAAACAATACCACCACCGCCCGCTGCCTGTCAGCCTAACGCTGCAATTAAGGACAATATTCTCTGTTTCTTGGGAAGGGAAGGTTCTGCAGTGCATGTTCAAGGCCTAATATGATGGTGATTCATTTTCCCAACCAGCTCAATACTTAAAAAGGTTTAAGTGGTAATTTACTGGCCGTGCTCTTTGTTTAGGCGTTTAAATAAAATAGACAATAGTTATAAATGTACACTAAAACAATATTATACGACATTTTCCCAACCAGCTCAATACTTAAAAAGGTTTAAGTGGTAATTTACTGGCCGTGCTCTTTGCTTAGGCGTTTAAATAAAATAGACAGTAGTTATAAATGTACACTAAAACAATATTATACGACATTCATGATATATAGCCTGCCGAAGCTGTGGGTATATTTATTTTTCCAGTTACTACCTACGTTAATTTGATACTGAATTTATTAGTTAATATTCACTTATTTAAACTAAAACAGGAATTTAAAGTTGTCTACGTCTACACATTGATTGCCAAAGGGCCGTGCTCAAGTTTTGGTAGCATTATTTCATAAAGATAAATTATTAGAAATAATAATAATAAATTCCCTTGCTCGTCTGTTAAAGCACTTGTGTTACGAACATTAGACTACAAGGGAATCACAATTATAATACTTAAATTATTCAACACCCATACACAAAACAAACTCAAATATCTTCTATATATATGTTTGTCCCGGAGTTCACGACCTGAGGCGCACAATATAGGATCAAAACCATCTGCGCCATCGATAATTAATCTTTTCCATTTTAATTTCAGAAGAAAAAAGGTAGTAAATTTGTGTAAAATGATTGTAAGAAAGAAAATGTATTGTGTTATTTTCATTTAATCGAACATAGGTTTTAACACACAAAGATGAAGTAACATAAAATCGCCTGCACAATTTTAAATAATTTCACGGCCATACATCAATTGCATTATCTAGCAACCACTTCTCCTGAATCGTTCCCGATAAGATGAAAGCGCCACGTTCTAATTTTAATAAATTTCAATGTAACAGTATCTCGTTGCTTTTGAATTATGGTCGGGGGATCTTGTATAAATCAGACCAGATATTAATGTTATGCCTCAAATGTTCTTTGACAGACAAATGGATAAGGAAACTGAATGTAAATCGCTGAGCCTCGTAATGTTGTAAATTAGCAAGTGGAATTAATGTTACGAATTCACCAGTGACGTTCCGTGATTCTAGAGAATAATTATCTGTATTACAACGAAATTTAGGTGGGCCCTAATGTCGTTCAAGCTTGTCTCCATAGAATATGGAAATTTTACTATTTAGAAGCAGCACTATCATTTGAAAGCCTGTGTAAGTATAAAATTAGTTAATTTTTTGAAAATTCCATAATATAACACACTATGTTTGTTACTAAAGGTACTTTATCTATAAAGATAGAAACAAACGCAAGGATTAAGTGAGTCTATGCATTTTAGCCCTAGAGCACCAGCAGATTAGAATAGCACTGGTTAAGGAGAAAACCTTTTAACCAGATAAAGAGGCTACTGTGGTAACGGAACCGACAGACAGTGCTCTGGGACGATTCGGGTGGGGATGGGTCAGCAGTATTTCAGTCACAAAGCTACACTTTGCGATTGTAACCACGTTGGCTCAGCGAGGCAATTATGCTCAGAATTTCAAGAGATGTCTGTGTTTATGATAAAGTTTCGCCACATATGTATCACTTGGATAAAAAAACAGATGTCTGCTTATGTTAATTAATTAATTATAAGATCGGGAAGCTAAACTCACATGACGGGCCAAATGGCACAAATGGTAGTGATTCTATCTTTTGTTTCAAGTGTCAAATTCGATCCCAACCCAGAAAAACATTTATATGATGAACATTAGTATTTGTTCAGTGTATCGGTGTTAAAAATATATTTTAGTGTTGTATTTGTGATTTATCGTTGTCGTTTATTTACTTTCGTTATGTAAAAAAAGTTTTCATAAAGTTATGGTATATTCAATTCATTATATTCAACTACTACTAAGACGTTCAGAAAGTTTCTGCTATTGGTTTGTTTTAACTCCTAAATATACAAAAACTAAGTAAAGCACAAATACTGGTAGTCCCCAATTTTACGCTCCTCAAACGCGCGTGTATCGACAAAAAGCTAATTTGGGGTGAAAGTCATTCGTCATCGAATGAAGATTTAATATAAGGTTACTTAAGATCTGTACACAGTGAAGTGGAAACCTACTTGTTTTGTACAAAGAATTACCATGACAAATCTAAAGACATGAAAACAGTATATATTACATATTTCTGAGTAATAATAATATAAGTTAAATAAATAATAGTGTTTATAATTCCAAAATAACAGCTTTCAAGTAAATGTCATAGTCGATTTCATAGGATGATATAACAAACAATCATCTGTTTTTTAGTTTGTTAGTATTTGATTTAACTAATAGATTATTATTTTTACACCAGAAAGGTGGCAAATAAGCATGCAGCTCGCTTAATGGTATACGTTAGAACACTGAAGCATGAATCACGCGTTGCTGTCTCTGTTAAAATATTAAATTATATTATAGAAGCAACTTGATAGCTTTTTTTAAATAGAATGACAGATTTATTTTTAATACATACAATCCTTACTTCCAGCCTGACTTCCACTATCGGCTGATATCACTCAGAAATTGGTTTACCGCCAAAACTAAGATGTAGCATCCAAGTTTCTACAATAATCATCTTATGTAAAAAATAATATGGTTGCATGTTTTTACATAAATCATGCTCTTGACATATATCTTATAACTACCATGATTTAAAATCAAATAATTTTGATTGCTGATCGTATCTCTATACTACAACAAATACTCCAATTTCTTTTTTTTAGTAACTAAGACAAATTTTTCATTAAAATATTTTACTGTTATTTTATTTATAAGACGAGGTCGCCACCAAGCCACAATCCATAGGAATGCAAACACTGTTATTTGGCAGTAGAAATAAGTGAGAGTGACGTACCACTCCAGGCGACCTTTGTATCATGTCAACATCTTGTGCCGGTTGAAATTGCTCAATTCATAGCATATGCATTGAGACCCATATGTGTTAAGCGGTTCTATTGACACTGTTCCTTCCATTAATAAATAAGCAGTAACTATTATTAGCTTAGATCTACCTTTACCATTGTAAACTCTAGTGGTTACTTATTTAATAATAAATTTATTTATTTATTTATTTTATACTACCGTATTTCATATTTATTTCTATTAAAATTTCAATGGGAGATAATACCAGCAGGCATTGAGTCCGCGATTTGTGCATAGTGTTATCTGCTTTTTATTGCACAATTTCGATAAATAATATAAAAGAAATAACAAAAAAATTGCAATTTATCTAATTAGTGATACGGTTTCTCGAATATGCGTAATGAGCTAGATCCAAGAGATTAGAAATTTTTTTGTACTGTGCACAAGCTCTTACTGTCGCGTGCTCACCCTACACCAGGGGGTGTACGTACATACCACATAATAACCCTGGGTGATTGATGAAAACGTTCTTACTGGGCAAATGAAGTTTAGACACCTTGAGTTTGCCTGTTACACTAAGCAATTTGCCTTTGAATAGGCACGACAATAATTGGAAATGATTAGGTAAAAAGATATTATATTGAACCTGTACATAATCAGAGTGTAAATACTAATTCAAAGAAATCAGCGATTTTAAGTAAAGGGAGACGATTTGCTATTGTTTTCATTTTATAATAAATAAAGGTTTATAGTACTTTATCTTGCTGTAATTAACAAACTGCGTAGAGTTGACGGTAATATATTTATTTTTATCTTATTTTATTTAATGTATGCACATATTTAATAATTATAGTTACCCATTTTTGTGTGGATTCTGAAAAAAGTAAAATATCTATGAAAATCAGTCTATTTCAGAGATTAGCCGAACCAAATAGACATAGTAATTTATTTTTTTAGTGTACAATATATTTTTAAACATATAACTTTAATTAAAGCATACTGACTAGAGTATTTTGGAGGCGAAGGATACCGGCTGAGTAGTACCTTCCTCAATTCAAATGCAACATGGCGGGAATGAACAGTACTCTTCCCGAAGCAAAGTTTCGCTTCGAAATTGCTCTATGCCTGCATTTTCGACGCCATTGGCTATGTCTAAGAGTGGTCATATATTCGTGGATATTTAAATCTGGCATGCGTTTCAAATGTACTTGAAAAATAACACGCCCGCGGAAAACGGACGATGCAACTTCAAATAATAATAAAATATATTATTCAACCTTCAAAAGAATACACATAACAATTCCAAAGTCCGTCCGCCTCTTCTAAAAAGGTAACAGCTGCTCCACGAGAGATAGACGAAAAAAATCACTTAGTATTCATATCACGGCAAAACTTTTTGCTATACCTCCCGAGAATTTCTATCATGAATATATTTTGAAACAATGTGACGAAGTACGAGCATATGTGTGGGTATATTATCTGTTTTTTTGTTATAGAATAATAAAATACTACCTGCTTTAATACGCACATATTTTAAAATTTATTAAATTTTTCCATAAATATACACCAAACATAGTAAACCCTTTTCTGTTTCATTTTTGTAATTCCATGAACTATATATGTTTCACAATAATTTCAGGAATTAATAATAACAATACTTTTAATATTTCATACATGATTTCACTCCAGACATAAGTCGTTGAAGTTGTTGTGTTATGAATATCAGACAACAGAGGAATCATAAATATGGTACTTACAAATATTTATAGTCTATATAGATCTAAATGAATTAGTGTGCGTTTGTGTTCCTAGAACTAAAATGATATTTGTGGAAGTACAAAAAACGTTTAAACAAATTTCTTGGTTTTTTATTTACTAAGACAAATTTCTCATTCAAATATTTATAGTCTATATGTGAAAGTTCAAAAACTTTTAAACGGTAATAAATACCAATTGATTAATATGGTAATTTAACTTTCTAACATAATCAATTCGTAGCTGTATAATATTTGAAGACATTTTGTGTTTTGAGAAATAAAAAACCAAATTTCAAAGCCGTTTTAGCTTTGAATTACAATTTCACAATATTTTGCGGAAACTTAAGATGCAATAGTTGCAATTACAACCACTGTTGGGACTAGATTTGGGTTACAGCTGATGTATATCTGTGTTATCGTTTTTTTTAAACCTCGGCCATTAGTTACTTTATAAATTGAGCAAAAGTTTTGAATTATTTTTTTCATTCGACCAAGTCGTCAAAAAAACAAGCCTGTAGTGTAAACATCACCGCAGCCTATAGACGTTCTTTAAATCTTAAGAATGATATATGTTTCCAACCTTGTGACTTAAAGATATTATGTCATATTACTTAATAATTTCACTGCTTCTCTCACCCTTCACCCCAGAAAGCACACAGCCATGCAAACACCGTGCGTTTCGCGGTACAAATAAGTGAAAGTGAGGTATCAAAGCAGATGACCTTCGTTTAAGATTTACCTTATGTAAACTAGATTTTACATAATGACTTATACCAATATACGAAATTTAGGACTTGAATTATTCATAGATTTATATTATGTCTATTTCATTCTCATATATGGTCATCGTTATTTGAAGCATTAGAGTTGAGGATTTCATCAAAATAATTTTATTATTGACGACCAAACAAAATATGTATGCAGCTTTCCTTCTTTCACGCCGCGTGGATCAAAAAACATCGCATCTCTCAGGATCTATTATTTTCTTCAAATCAAGTAATGAAGAAATTGCATTTAGCGATAAGTTCGCCTCTTGTACCTACTATTCCATGTTTTTGTGATGTTCTTGTGTTATTTTCATTGGTATACAACAAAGAGTTAACTATATTATTATTATTATCAAGAGACTAAGTATATATCTTTAACTAGACCAAAACTGCAATATCATACCAAATCCGTGTATTATTCTAAACTACAATATAACGTTGTGCTATATATATTTTTTTTATTTATTTAACTTTTTTGCACAAAATGTTACAAATTGTACAAATGGCGGACTTAATGCCAGGTGGCATTATCTCCCAGTCACCATTACACAAAACGAAATATATATATATATATATATATATATATATATATATATATATATATATA
>JACJUM010002878.1:15281431-15372396 GCA_020976665.1 Heortia vitessoides
ATATATATATATATATATATATATATATATATATATATATATATATAGTGGTGCAGGCAATATATATACAAAATAAATAAACGTGGCATACATATTTGTATAAATAAACGTAATAAATGCATATGATATAAAATATATATATATGTATATATATACATAAAATAACGTACATCAGAAATAGGGTTATAAAGTTAGAGAAGCAGCATCAGTAAATAAAGTACGAAGACAGCGTTTCAGGATAAATTTGTTTGGGGATTGCTTAATATTCAACGGAAGCTCGTTCCAGAGTCGTATAGCTGTCACTGTAAAAGAGTTTGTCAAAAAACTAGAGTGATGAGAAGGAGTTAAGAGCGAAAGAGTATTAGAAGAACGGAGATTACGTTCGTGAGAGGAAGATAGGAATTGAAATCTGTCCTTCAAGTAAATTGGTGCGTACGGATAAAAAAATATTGAAAATAGTATATACGCGTTAATGGTTATAGTTAGATGCTCTATCTAGCTGTGGATGAAAATCGTCACCATTTCAGAACTTTGTTTCCACTGTCCAACAGTTCAGTATACTGTGGTACACTGCCCATAGAGATTTGAACTTGGACATCAGCTGGGCTAAGTTGATAATATTAGAACGTACACGTATCTTCTTGTTCCTAATTTCAACGCCCAAAGAATGTGTTGAATAGCTCTATGGATTACCATCGAATTATTAATTCATACTAAACTCGGAAAAGTATAAGACGAGTCTTTTCTTGAAGTCGTTGATTTGTATGTATAGACCCTAGACATTAAATCTAGCCAGGTAAGTAAAATTTCATGGAATAGGTAAATCTTCGAATCCAATTTGGTTGGTCTGCGCTCTGAAAACTACGAAATGTTCAACATAACTTTGTACCAACGGTGTTCAAAAGTCTTCAACCGATGTATATATTACCAGCAATGCTATATAACACTGAAAAGTGGTATATCATTGAAGGTGTTTTTTTCCAATATGAAGGATATATACATGTGCATCAAGCAGCATGAACTATTTCACGCGACTCGATGAGGATGTAGCTTTTCAATGGTAAAACAATTATTAAAATGGGTATAGAAGTGTGAGTTAATTCGTATTTAACAAACACTCAAATCTTTCCTCTTTATAATATTAGTTTATAAATAAATAATAGATATAATCATAGTTTCTGCTGACACCAGTTTAAGTTTTTATTTATTTATGTTAAATATTTAGAATAATCCTGATAATAAGGAAACTTTAAACAAAAAATATAAATCACTAATCTTGTTTTAAAACCATTTAAAAGATTTTTTTTAAAAGTCTATTATATTTGCCGTTAATCAATATAAATAAACGAAGAACTTGACTGACTGATTGAATGACGACTGACACCAACAGAAGGCTTAAAATATAAACATTAGAAACTTAAAATTTTATAACGTAAAGGAGCACTTAAAAATGGGCGCTGATATTTACAGTTTCAGAAGAAGAATATGAGTACTATTTATTGATAGCTTAATACTTATAGTTTTTTATGGCTTCAAGTTTATAAAGTGATTTGTTAAAATATGATAATGCCGGTCTATTTATTTGTAACTAGAAAATTAAAAACTTATATGTCATGAGAGAATTAGGTGAGAGAGGTAAAATTGTATGCAGGTTTTAAATAAAGTTTTTGAGTCTTTTGGGGAATTAAAACTATTTTAATATTTATGCAGCAAAAAAACTAACAACGACTTGTTATTTCAGATTTAAACGATAAAAAACCAGATTAACTCCCGTCAACCAAGTCGTTAACTATTCATAGGACGTCAAAAACAATGGCTTTACCAAACAAAATCAAACAAAACTGACTCATAATTCACTTCAGGAAATGGCTTACGTGTCATACGACACGTCACAGCTATGTCAAAGTTATGACGGGTTAATGCAAAAAGCCCCATTAAATGCTTCAAACACGCTATTGAGCTATACCCATCTACTTGTATCGGGAATATCGCAAAAACGCCAATTAAATCACATAAATTTAGAGAAAGTTGTAACACGGCTCTTCCTATGTAAGAATAAAACTTTTAAACCAGTCAAATTGACGTGCTTTATTCTGCCCGCAGCGCCAACTGCCAGATACAATCATCGTACTAACCCGACGAACAAGCAAGTCCCTCGAGCACTTACATAAAATTATGAAATTTAAATAAATGTACGAAATAAAAAAAATATTTTTCAAGTATGATAAAAATATGTGTGGCATGTAGGTACGTAAAAACACAAATTATAGACTGGCAACCTTAATATGTGTTGTGTTGTCTGCACAGTCACCTTCCGTATCCAAAGATATGTAGTAAACCTAGCAAACCAGCTTCTCCCTCAGCAATGTCACACATAAATGTATGTAATGTAAAAAAAAATTACTTATTAGTTATTAAAACTACATAACATAAATAAGTACCGTAAGGTACCGGCAGAGTAGAATACCAACATGCTTGCCCAGCGCAGCAGTTATGGACAAATTCCACCTTTCTTGGGGAGGCCTATGTCCAGCAGTGGATATTATAACAATAATAATAAATATTAAACAAGGTAACATTTACATTTTCAATCACGCTAGTTTTCCTATCTTGATATGCCCAGTTTCGAGTTTGTTATACCGCAATCAATCGGCTCTAGTACCTCAGTGACTTACAGTCTTACGGTACCTCATACCTAGAGAGATACTATTTTATTCTACAGATACTCCACAACCGGTAACATATTCGTATATACAGTATTGAAAGTTCTTGATCAACATTCACGGTTTGACCTTTGGGTGTATATTAGCTGGAGTTATAAATATAAACGAAACTGTAATTGATGGCATAATTACAGAGCAAATACAATGATAATAAACGTTTCATTTGATTCAATTTATATTTAATAATACGCTTCTAATGAAACAGTACCCCTTTTCCTCGTGTTAGGTGTTTTAAGAGGCGACTGGGATGAAGGAATCGATAAATAGCGAAAGATTTTCCCGGGACAGCGTGACTCAAATGTAACAGGGTAGGAATGGGCAGTATTCCCAACGCGATGACATACCCAGTGGGTACCATGACAATTATTAGCAGAATTCCCTTTTTTCTTCCATACATATATTTGATGACCTAACCTATGTATATAATGACCAATATATATACGAGTATATGTCCTATTACGAAAGAATTAATCAAAAACAACATAAAACACACGTACCTGTTACCATCACCACTTACGATGATAAATTTTCAACCATATATCTATTAATATATTTTTACTAGAAGTAGGTAAGGTAGGTAGTACTGTAGGTACTAGAAGTCTAGAATTGTACATAAAAAAATTTTCCCGTCTAATATATTTAAAAGTATATCTCAGTTGGGTACTGTTACGCGTGTATTTTTACCCATCTTCCACCTTCCACCTACCACCATTTTGTAAATAAAATCGAGAGGTATACAACACTAAATCCCGGGGTGTGCCTACCACAGATAAGAAGGTAAGAACCAATTTCAAGTGTCGTAAGAGATGATGGAAGTACCTCAACTGCAATAAAAAGCTACAAGGATGGGCAGTAGTTACCGTTGCAAGGCTACGCTTTGCGATTGCCACAAGCATTAATGCGAGCAAATATTCTCGAAACATTATTTGTGTGATGATAACGTTTATTTTGTAGCAGCAGTAAATAATATTTACCATGTGTTTATACAAAAAATTACTATATACAGACACAGAACACGCTCAAATATCATCATATATATGTTTGCCCTAAAATAAAGAATCAATTCCACCTACGCCCATTTAGCCATTATTCATCATATAAAAAATATGCTTTTTTATCATATATCTAACCAGTAACTTTAAACCTTATGGTGTTTATAGGTCTAAAAAAATATATTTTATATAGTTTGAAGTATTCGTTTTAAAATATTTTACTTGATAAATCATATCAGCCAATTGAAGTCAACTGTTGGAAATAAGCCTCACCAAGAAGTAGGAATATTGCTCATAATTGCCGCGCCGGGCAAGCGTGTTGGTCGACGGGGATGCCGCATCCCCATCCATCCCATTGCATCCCCACCCTGTGCATTTAAGCTATACTAATACGGATAGATATACCGCCATCTGTTGATTTTGATACCTTAGTTGCCTGAATATTTACAAAAAAATCCTTACTTTAACAAATACATTTTGTTACATTCTATTTAAATCACGTTGTAATACCTGGTATCGTTTTTGTTGTTCTCCTAGCGACTGCCTAAATCAGATTTCTTGAAACCGGATCATATTTTAGCCCTTGTCTATAGTATTCAATTATCTTGAACCAAGAATTGATATTCGAGGAACAAATAAATTGAAGTCGTCTTTTGTGAACAAAGAGAACCTGATATTTTTTTCCAAAGAGTCTTCCAAACCTTTAACGTCACAGCTTAGTTTGAACAAATGAATTTTTGTTAGAATATTAGTGCGCAATTTTGTGACTATCTATTTGTTATGATTCCACCTAAGAAACTAATCTTAATGGTGGATTAGATTTTATTATATAAAACCTTAAGGTATCTCTTTCTAATATTTCAACTACTTTCATCAAGATCCAAGAAAAGTCACAAATGACATTCTAGATTTAAATATATCGCATCCCTAGATGAAGACTTCAACAACTCAAAACTGTAATTTTATTCAGACTTTTCGTAACTGACGCTATTGCAATATTAGGCTTCAAGATTCGTATACATGTTATCAGATCATGTTATCTGCAAAAATTTTCATGGGGAATTTGATATTATGTATAAATATGCGAATAAATGGCGATGTTTCTAGAATTGTGGGAATTTTGTTAGTTTGAGCAATTCAGATCAAAAAGAGCAATATATTCGTAATTTTTACGATTTTTATTTTAGGCTGACAGTGATTCTCCCTTTTCTCTTAAATATTATTGTCTCCCAATACTGACATAAAAAAAAATGACGTATACTTCAACGCCTATTAAAGACCATTTATTAGTCGTTATGAAGATGCACTAATAGGTAGAATAGAAGTTAGATAAATATTTCTGCTGAAGATCAATCAGTCCTTGGTCATTTATATTTTGAACTTAATTTGTCTTGTTATGAATATGTTTACTCCAAAAAATATATATTAGCATTCAACTGCCCAATCATGGTTTTTCTCTTATCTATAGAAGAGATCTCTCTGAGGTTACTAATTGTACTCTTACTACTCACAACATAAGGTCTTTTATTATCATCACACAGGAAATGCTTGTAGTCAATTAATCAGAACGAGAGCGAGCTATCGATATTTGTTGTAGAACAGCACTAGCCTGTGCGTTTGAAGATTAACTCTACATCAGCAAAGTCGGATCATCAATCAAGTGGTACCCTTCAACAAAGGAACGCAGCTTGTAATTAGCGCTCCTAAATTATCTACCAACGCACGTGTTCGGTGTTCGCCTAACGCGGCCATATTTGATCGAATTCCCTGGACGGATCTAATTACAAATGCCTTTCAAAAGAGGTCAGTTTGAACAGTGATTTCCGTTTTTTTGTTAAATGTTTTCCTGTTTCATAATATATTGGTTAAACTTCTTACATTTTCATGTTGTAGCCAATAACTACAACCAATAGTTTAATTATTTTGTAGAGATTTTTGGTTCTTGGTTGTAATAAATAAAAAGTTAAATTGTAGAGTAGAATAGTATCTCTACTGAACCAGGTGTTGCGAGAGGCGTACCAGAACCGACAAATGGCGATAAATCCATCGGCCCAATGCACAAGGCAGGGATGGGCAGTAGCATCTCCGTTGAAAAAGCTAGGCTCTGTGGTTGCCAATACGCTCGCCCAGTGCGGCAGTTATAGGAAAATCTCTCCTTTTTGGAAGGCCTATATATACGGCAGTGGACTTACAATGTCTGGTATGATGAGGATATTATGATAATAAAAAAATATGAAAGTGTTACGCACAGATGCACTTGCTCGTTCACAAAATTAATCTGGATCCAGGAGCTGCTTTTTCATCGTTATGGGTTTATACTCTGTTGTAATTTATATGACAACGTGATATAAGTAACTAGCGAACCGTCTTGTCTCCGAACGAGTAGAAATTTGTGTAACGCCGTTGTGTTTCGTTTATTATTAGTTAACGCCTGAAGGTTTATAGTCGTTCGTCCTCCGTTGATAAATGTGTTATCCAAAAATTGAAAGGTTTTTCATATAAGGTACAAACCTCTAATACAGACCTCATACAAAGAGCGTCTACATTATTACCACACTCTTGTCTATTTCTACTGCAAAATAGCAGTGTTGGCATTGCTGTATTAAAGAGTATGCGTGGCAGCGATATAACTGAGTATTGTGACATAATATCTTCCAGTCACAAGGTTGGCAACGCGCTAGTGATAATATGAACGTCTGTAGACTGCAGTAGCTCTTACTATCACGCGGAATGTATGCTTGTTTGTCGATTTAGACTAATAAAAAAAATTATTAAATAAATATATCTGTAACGATTGGGATAAGCGCGTTCACCAAAATAAAACTCCTTAGCTTTATGATGTACTAACATTATAATGTACATCTTTACTAACAAATATGACACATCAAATGCCTGGAAACAATAAAGACACAAAGCAAAAAGAAATTATTTTATTAAAAGTATCTTTTTATTTTAAAATAGTATTCCTATTTGTATATTGGTATCTATAGAGTCGTACTGTTATTATCGCAAAGCAGCGATATATTATATGGCGATTAGGATTCATTTATTGAGATATAAAAGTATGAGGTATAAACGCATGAGGTATAAAGTAATCCGAGGTATAGAAGCTAAATACAAAAATAATCATGGATAATTCAATTTACCTGTTTCATGAAATAAATTTCGCTATAATATAGGTTAAATAAATAGACGGCCTTCAAGCAAAACTTTTAGCTTATTTAGGACTATGAACTTGAAGGATTGTTTATCTCAAATATTAATGTATTCGTATTTAAACATGCGAGTGTTCTAGTCTAATCTTTTGTACAGGTTTACTCTATATTTTAAATGACCTTTGGTTTGATATTTTCCTCGAACCAACGACATATATCTGGCTACCTAGTCCGGTAGGGTATTTGTTATCTACAATTATATATTAACTAATATACTTATTTTTTTACCAGACTTATTATAGGTATGAGAATAGCTCTTCCAACGTTATAAAATTATTGTATTATCTGTGTGTAAAAGGAGAAGCAGACTGATTGACTGACATATTAATTTAGGGCCTATACTAGAAGGGTCAGAAGCTTGAAGAAAATTTACACAGGGGTTCCTTTTTTAAAGTACAGAAGCACTAAATAAGGGTTTTTTTAAGATCAAACCCTAAAAATATGGTGCAAGGTTAGAATAAAACTTCGCTGTTCTGAAAGTCATGAAATACGTGTTTAATATTATATGTGTTATTGTCTACTTTATGGATGACAAATATAAATTTATGTAAACTGAATTCCCATAAATAACCTCTAGTCGATAAGGTCGTGGTCGTCGTCAAACACAATTAGAGTCTTTTGTTATATTTGTATGTATGTTCGTGTACGTGTATGTATATAAAGGAGATTCTTACGAAATGTTAATGGAATCGTAAACTTAGGACATTATATATACTCTAAAACGTCTAAAACGCGTAAGTTTTTATAAATATTTCTAACTCATTCAGACCACAAAGGCTCAATAAATTTAAAATATAAATAGATAGAGAATTGTAATAAACATAAGTCTGATTCATCATAAATGTAATATTTTGTACATATTTTATAACACCCAGACACTGAAAAAATACAAATATTATCATATAAATATTTGTCCTGGGTGGAGATAAGAGCCAGAAACCCAGTCGCATAAGACAGGGTCACTATTCTGCGCCATCGAGCCCGTCTACCACGTAGCAACGTCTTTTAAATGTTCTCTCATTTGCACTCTTCAATCACAAATAATAAACTCGCGTTCTTTTAGTAAAGCTGTACACACTAAGCCCTTCATTTTGGCGAATAATTTAAATATCCTCAAAGACAAAATTTTGAGCTGAGATCAGGCTTCAGGAGCCTTGTGTGATTGCCGTCGGACCCACATCCACAAGTTTCACGGAACACACGAATTATCCGGCCCTAGAGTCATTAATGAACAACCTCGTCAATCTCTCAAGTGATGCTGAAATTCCCTTACGAATAGCGCAACATAAGGTATATTCAAATAAAAAATAATAATTAGAGACTATCAGGTATCAGGTATAACCAAATATGGCTTATGTGTTAAAATCTTATTTAATCTAAAAAGTGCCAATCATGATTACCAATATAAAAAAACAATGTTCTTAGTTACCGTATAAGAGAAAAATTACATCACCTTATGACATACCTTATTTTATTTTCACTCATTTAGTGGAGACTAATACCATTTATCATGGAAAAATGTATTTGAAGGACGACCTCAATTTTTTTAATATAGACGAGGGCTCGTTTACCCGAGCTATTTGCGTAATCTCGTAAATAAATTATATTCAATTTCAACAGAGGAAATTACGAAGGGCGGATGACTCTCTCAATGCGTGCATACGTCCGCCCTTTCAACCATGAAATGAGAGCATCTCAGCTTTAAGATAGGAAAATAAGAGGCAGCCGTGGCCCGTCGTATTACATTTTTAATCCCCTGACTCTTCGTGGAGATTGATGTTCCATTGTTTTTTTTTTTGGGACTCTAATAATAATCATTGTTGCGGCAACTGAAAGCAGGTATTGTGAAATGACATTGTACTCCCATAGTCAGCGTTTGTTATTTCTTTGTAAATTGTTAGCTGACAAGAAGTTAACGTCTATGGAGGTGACAGTAGCTGTCTATGGCTATATGTTGATGTTAAATTATTATGATGTTGTTTATCCGTTAAGTAATTTAATTAAGAATATTGAAGGCATTTATGTTAGAAAATATTATATGATGATGCCAAAATAGAATATAAACTCCTCCTGTATCAGGTGTCGAAAAAAGGTAGGTAATGTACCAGATCTAATAGATTACGATATATTCATCCAAAACAGTGCAGTAAATACACAGGGCAGGATGAGCAGAAGCATCATATGAAACAGATTCAATTCGAGTAAATTCCATTTATTAGACAATTCCATTTCATTTAATGTCACTTTTGCTTGAGAACTTACTTTAAATATTGATTTATATATGACATGAAGACTCGTGACGGCAGAATCAAGTGTCACGGATAAAATAACAAACTCGTTGATGAAACGCGGGCAGAGTTTAAACGGTAAAATATAGAACGCTGATTTCGTTTAAAAATATGTGTCCTCTTGGAAAAATTTTTCGTATCCTACGGTCATAAATATTTGCTTGATCAAGTCAGCTCTAGAGTTAGATATTTATATTGGCCTTCTACTAACAAATAACGAATTTCATCACACATTGGAAGTCTACTGCTGGAGCCTCTCCTTAGGCCTCCCCAAGAAAGTGGAAATTTTACCCATAATTGCCGCGGAGGGCAAGCGAGCTGGCAATCGCAGAGCGCAGTTTTCACGATGGGGATACTGCTGCCCATCTTGCTCTGTGCATTTGAGCTGTACTGCTCTGGATGGATATACCCGCCATCTGTCGGCTCCGGTACCTAAGTCGCCTCCTACGACACCTAGTAAACGAGGAGGTACTATTCCACTCTGCCGGTACTTCACGGCTAGTTACTTAGGATTTCATATTAAGACAGAAACATATATGAATTGTGTAAACTGCATACATGCGCTGCTAGATCAGACGCTTGTATTCGAATAGAAATGGAAAGTAACAAACCTTATATGGTGGCGTAGAATGTTATATCTGTATCTTCAGATTAATTTTAAACCTGAAGAAATTACGAAGAAAAGGGCACAAATTTTATTACTTTTTACTTTTTATATATTACATTATTTAAAATATTTAAAATAGCAGTAGCTTTTTTATAATTTTATAAAAAACAGCCAATAAGTCATTCGACTAGTAATATTTGGAATGCGGATACTGAGCAATCGGTGTGATTAAAGACTCGTCTTATTGGAATTTCTATTAAAATCAAGTTTAGTGTGTTTACATTCTTTTTTCTTTGGTTAATCGAAATTAACATATGAATAGTATTTTATTGATTGTTTTAGTTATTACAAAAAAAACCCAGTTGCACTGTAAGACTATTTAAAAAAAAAAATTTCGCTATGATATGTGCTATGTAAAAAATCGTTCGGAAATTATTGACATTAGAGATATAGAGATTATTGTATTAGATGCAATTAATATTTGATCCGTTTACTGCTGTCCAGAAAATAAGTTAAGTTGACCGATCCCAGCCCGATGACATAAACTCAACCAGTTTCCTTGATATTACATTTTTTAATCCCGACCCGCTGAGATTGATGGCTCTTTTTGTTTTATTCCCTTTCATGAGTTTGATCAACTATCCAAACTTTTACTCTAAGTCATATAAGATGAGAAAAGAGTGAAGGAAATTTGATTTAAATTTATATTCTTTGTCATCTATCTATCTAGAAATCAAGTTATATTTCTGGAATCACGCTAAATTTTTTATATATATGTGTACTCGTTCAATTTTCAGTTTTACTAATAGGGCAAATCACTGTAGGGCACCCAGACTACAAAGTAAATAAAAGAAACATGACAGAGATCACCTTTTACTTGGTGACAAAGGAGTCTTTACATTTGAAATTATAGTTTAAATGCAACAGAGCTGAATTAGGCAGCAGTGCTGTGTTGTGAAAAACCTTTGCGCTTAATAACACGCCTGCCCAGTAGAGCAAGTTCAAGCAATCATCATACTAATCGCGTCTGTTCACTCGAAGCCTACCTGGTGATTGAGCGTCAAGTATATAAGTATTTTTGTTTTTATTGAAATGGCTGTAGACGTGTCTTGACAACAGAATTTATAGAAAAATTTAAAATTCTGAATTTTTGTGGAAAATAACAAAGAAAACTTACAAAACCAAACAGCATCGGCAGCAAACAGTAGCGACAGTGAGAATTTAAGTTTTTTCCTCGAAATCAGACTCTATATTTTATTTTCAACACTGAAAAGCCAGAGTGACAGCAATAATTGGAAAAATCATTGTTAGCCTAAAACCATTTGGAGTGACGCCACAGTTTTACGCCTCAACTGACTCGATAAACTGCTAATGCCTAACTTAAGAACACCTGGTAAAGGAGGTATACATTCCACTCTGTCTTTACCCCACGATTTCATTTTAATACAAAAAAAACTGATTTAAAAGTTTATAGCAACCAAAGGATACTAAACCTTCCACCGTTTAATTAAAAACCCCCTAAAATTGGCAGTGAGCGGAAAAATCTACTTCATCCTGTCACAAAGAATTATTTCAAATATGTTTACATCCCGACGAGTGGTTTGCGCGTGGCTCGTGAAATTTCGCCAGCCACCCCTCAATTTTCGCACTTTATCGGTTTGTATGATACGTGTTTATGGCTTTTGGTTCCGACGAGATCGAAAATCGGACTTTATGCTGCAGTCGATTATTACGCAAATGCTCTCTCGTTTCAGCATTTACGATATTTTTTCTGAGCGGTTTGTTGTTGGTCATTATAAAAATCGAACATTTGGTGATTCAAGGTAAACTGTATTTCATTGAGATTAATAAAATTTCGGTTTTTTCAAAGAAACTACTTAATAGTAACCATAGGTAGCAACATATAAAAGTAACATTGCTTTCTGTTATCTTTATTATCATCATACAACATCCGTAGAATGTCCATTGCTGAATACAGGTATCCCCACACTGTTCTGTCAACATTTTCCTTCCTTTTGTTTCTTGAAATCGATTATCGCAAAGTAACTGAAACGTTGCACAAATCATTTTAAAAGTTAAAGAAACCGCGATTTAAACTTTTAAAATAAGTAGGTAGTTTCATTAACACTTAATTTGGACGATATTACATGATAAATTGAGTAGATTGAAATATGAGATATATATATATATATATATATATATATATGTATATACATATATATTTGTAATTTTTTAAAGGACCCACGTGAATTAAAGGCCAAGGAATCGATATGATTTTTTCCATTGAACAAATTATATTTAAATAAATGCATTCACAATATTAAGTTTTGCATCAATATGTTAAATATATTAACATTATAATATAATAATCAAAAATATTAATCATTTCCAAAAAATAATAAGATTAATCTAATAAATTTAATTAAAAAAACAAAAACAAAAGATTTCACTGATAGGCTAAAACTACGGCAGCTATTCTATATACAATTTCTGTCTGTATTTTATATATTTAATGGGTAAATAAAATAGTGGCAGTGGGTAGCGTTTTATTTGACTTAATAAATTGAAATAGTACAAAATTACAAAAAAAAATACATAATATAAATAAAATAATATAAAATTCAAATAAAACTTTCAGTAGGCCCAAACAGCAATAAAAATGGCAAATGGGCCGATCTGTAGCCATGAATAAATAAAAAGCACGACGAGCCTACAACGGATTTAGAACCCTTCGAATAGGACAAGCAGTTTTTACAGGCAATCGATAGGTTATTTATTTAAGGGGAACCTTATGTCTTATGGATCGACGGCCTCAATTACAAAAAATACAAATCTTAATTTAAGGTCATAAATTATTTTATGCAGTTCCAAGTCTGTACTAAACATTATTAACTTATAGGTAAAATATATAGTAAAATATATACTATTAGTCTGCGTGGTATAGTTTTTTTTGGGTTCTATACCTCTTTACCTTAACTTATATAAACTTTGAATGTCATATTTATTTATATCAAAACAATTGCCTGAAAAATAAGTTTCAAGTTTCTAGCTCTAAAAATAGCGATACTTCCATAAAAAATTTCATCCCCTTTTCAACCCTTGACATCTCTTATTGAGAATAAAAAATGTGCCAAATTTCATCAAAATCGGTTGAGAGGTTTAAGCGGGAAAGAGTAACAGACATACAGGCAGAGTTACTTTCGCATGTATAATATTAACAGGTATGTTTTATTAGAGTTATATTGCCTCCTTAAACTTATGTTAAAAATAAAATAAAAATTGAACATCTTATGAATAAATTCTCTTACATACATCACGCCTGTGTCCGATCTGGGTAGAAAGAGTCCACGGATCTCTTCTTGCTATGATTCTGACATACGTCGCTTCCGTTACTAGCATCAGTCTTTTCATACATTCAATCAGGGGCAAACTGTCTCAATGGTCTGTTTAATGTAGCTTCTCAGAGCGTATTTCCATTTTATTTACTTAAACATATTTCTACATTGGATGAAAATTACAAAAAAACCTGTCATAAGTTGTGTATATAAAAAAAATATACATGTGAACTAGAGGTAAACCTCTTACAAAGGTTGTCTGCATTAGTACCTCACTATTTCTACAACAAAATATATATATTCGCATTGCTGTGTTTTAATTTGAAAGCAGTGAAATTACTGGGTAATGTAACATAATACATACAAGTCATAAATTTGTCAACGTGTTAGTGAAATCCTTGAGACGAGTATTACTATCAAGCAAACCGTATGCTTATTTAATGAAAAAAGAGCTCCTAAAACTGAAAACAAAATGAGGCCATAACAAAATATGTAGTTTTCTTGGTCAGGGTTACTTACATAAGATAATTTTATACATTTAAATTTTTTTATAATACTCAAGATTTAATAAGAACGTGTGAGTAAGGATACCTGTGACTGAAAATTTTAAATAAGATATAGTCAGATAATGTCAGAATTCATGACCAAGTACTTATTATTAATAAAAAATTGAGTAAAGTACCTATTAAACGATATATATATCAAAGTTTATTTTTGGTTTTAATTCACCGGTTAAAATAAGCCGCCAGTTTTTATTAAGCTTTTATATTTATATACCCTATTTTAATTTTAGATACGTATCAACGATGGTACTGAAGCAAAATGTCTGCATTCATTAAAAAGAATTTCATTGTAATCTTCTAGCATGATTGCTGATATCATGATGTATTTTTAAAAATAACTCATGACCGTTGTTCTTAAACACACTAAGTTCAACAAATTAAATACTATAAAATCTTCAGCCAGAACAGCAGCATCCCCATCGTAAAGTTATGCTTTGCGATTACCACCACGCTTGCTTAATGTGGCAATTATGGGCAATAATCCCCCTACTTCGGGGACACCTATTTTCAATAGGTAACTTGATATGGCTGGTAAGAGCTTTTATGATAAGGGTGGTGAAATTTACAAACATTGATATAATAGATGAACATTTTTTTATATTTTTTTATTATTATTTTTCAGTATAAAATTTACTTGTTTAGCCCATTTTCACCGATTAAGATATCAAAACAAAATAACATTTAAAAATTTTGACTTACTACTTAAGTAATTAATAGACGAATGAATTCTGAATGATGTACAAATTTAACTCATTGGTAAACGTCACAATTACTGCAATCGTACATATTATTGAATACAGAAAAAGTATTCATATCAGAATTTTAAATATTTTGTCTGTCAATGTCTAAAATCTATCCAATTTTTTTAACTGCCATTGCTAAGAAAATAATTTTATTCTAAGGAATTTAATTTTAAAATGCCTTCAATTTAGTTTTAAATTATATCAGTCAAATAGCTATTTGCTTCGATGTCCTTATAAAAAAAAATCATTGTTAATTTTGATGACATTTAAGTGATTGCGATAGTAAACGTGTAAAAACGTTTACTATCGCAATCACTTTGATGTCCACAACGATCTTACGTTTAGGCTAATTTCGGAATATCCAATCCTAATTACGCTGTTTTGTGGTGGTGCTATGGTTTACCAAACCAGACTACGCTAGTCGCATCAAACGTGAGAGAAACTTAAGGAAAGCTATGCGTAATGGAGGTAGACTTTTTCAAAGATTATCTGTATTAGGGCGTTCTCGTCTATTTCTATCACAAGACAGAAGTTTTACAGCACCAGGCTGTTACTGAGTAATGTTACATTATATCTTCAGGAAACAGTTATATGTTCGCTTTGACACGAGTGTCTATAAATCCATAATGACACTTACCATTAACCATGGGGTACCAGCATAGTAAAATAATATCTCCTAGTTGTCGTTGTTTAGAGTATATACACCGCTACCTGTCTGTTCCGGTATCTCAGTAGTTTTTAACAGCAGCAAGTTTATTGATTTTTAACGAAATTGCTTACTTATTAAAATAAATGCATCCATATTTACAAAATTACGCCTGTGTCCCACCGAGGTACCCAGTGACTTTGGATCTCCACTTGCTACGATCTTATCATACCTCTCTTGATTCTCTTACTATTATTATTCCATTCATACATTTACGTTACGTTTATTCATCGTAACGCTATTTCTGACCAATCCCTTTTTAATTCCTTTTCCACCAGGTTAAGGTATGTTTGCATATGGTGTCCTATACCAATTTTTCCATTTACTTCCATTCTATATATTTATGCAGTCGTTATACTATCATTCATCTTTTCTACATGTCCAAACCATCGCAATAATTCTTTCTTTATTGTTGTCACAACATCATCTTTTACTCCATTTCTTAATTTGTCCCTCAAAATCACAGCATAAATACTTCGACATTAATTCCGACAGTTCTTTTTTACTTGCGTGCTTGTTCTGCCACACTAAACATTAATAATCATGACATATGGTAGTTAATGTCAATAAAATATTTTTAATAAATGTTTAATAACACATTATCGTGGTATTCCTTCTTTTCAACTGGTTCATACAAAGTTTCTTGTAATTTGCGAAGACACAGCTCTAAGAGGCCACGCTTGTGAACACCCTATGCATAGACACTAATTAATTTGAAGGAGGCGATTAATCTTAATTACTTAATTAGATCTTGCCAAGATAATTAACTAGTTATTCAGCAAAACAAGAGAGAGGAGCTAAGAGATTGATTACATATTTTCTAAAAGATACACAATTATCCAAACTATTAAATATAATTCAACGTTACTTGTATAAAATAATTAGAAAGGGCAAGTCAGAGATAACATGAATTTGTCTACAGTTGAACATTATGTGTTTGTCATTTGAAAGGGATGACGTCAGTATAAAAAGCTTTTGAAGTTTCTAAAAACATTTTTATACGCATATAAACATTCATGTTTTACTAATGGCAATTGTATAAACAAGTCTATTGGTATCTGCAAATAAGACAAAAAAAACTGATTCTTTTTTTACAGATCTACTTAGTTCTAATAAAACTCTCTTTTAAGGGCTTTAAAATGCGATCTTCAAGTTCCGACATGAAATATTGCAATCTTGAGTATGGTTGCCGAAAGGAAACAGAAACGTTGAAATAACTATGTAAAAAGTTAAATAAACCGCTTTTTAAAGCCGTCAAAAAAATTATTTTATTGTAGTATTGCATAAATGTTAAAAATAGACTGATAATTCTAGTTTACAATAAGACAGTGATGGTCAAAAATGTAGTAGTGGCCTTAATTATACGCCTATCTCTGTTTTGAGGATGAGCCCCTATTAATATAGTTAATTAAAGGCGGGCTGATCAAACAGACCCTTCAATTAGTGTTCGTGCTAGTAATTAAGCTACAATATAATTAAAACCATTTACTCGTGCAAGAATAATCAACTGAGAGTATAGACTTCTATGGTAGACAGTGTTTGGCACTTTGTTTCGTGAGTAAATAAATGATTGTCAGCCATGAGTACTCCAGTTAACACGTTGTCTGTAAATGCCAAATAGATCATTTTATAAGTAAGAGGCTTTTTTTGATTGATTCACTTATGGAGAAACCACATTGGTTGATGATTTCCAAGTAATTTGACTTTTTCAAATGCAGCTATCTACCTTCCTAAATAAAATAATCAACACCTCGTTAGTACCCGATGATGATTTGATTGGTTTTATGCCTAAATTTAGGTTGATTTTCTAAAATATACTCAACATGAAATCTTGTGTTAAAATATATATATAAATACCTGATGTCAAGCCAATATAAAACGACGATATGATTTTGAAATCTGTCATTCTAATTAGACCACCATGCCTGCCAAGCGCAGCAATTAAGGGCTATACTGCTCCATTTTTTGAAAGTTTCATGTCCAGTAGTGGAACTATGATGATCTTTGTAAAAAAACTTCTCCTGATCAGGGTCATGTGTACATATATTTTTAACTATAGGTTAAACGCTAAACTGTATTGAAATAGAGGTGACGTGATATGTCGTGATTTTTTATTTCCTAGTTTGTAATGTTATTGTTATGTACATTTTAACTCACGCGATTTACCCATAAAAAAGATTTTGGAAATAAACCAGGACTAAATGTTTACTTTATGGTTCAACGTATTTTGTCGTAAACGTACTATTATGCCCAATTATCACTAAACTAAACTATGGGCATTAAAATGCATTAAGTACAAAAATAAATTATTTATCTAACGGTATCTAAACTACGAATATTTAAAGTGGAAGGTACATACATATCTCTTCTCAAGAAAAGAACAAACGAGCAGAGGAGATCACCGTCGTATGCGTGTGACATATCTAAAATCAATTATTTATATTTTATACCTATTCAGTGTTATATTTTATACCTATACAGTATATAGCATATACTGTATTGTATTGTAAAAATATATTATACGTGGTCATTTTTTTTTAATACGCCAATATGAGTTAAAAATATAGTAATTTCTTACATTTACGTGTTCCTTTCTCTTACATAAATGGCTTCAAATTGCGGTCACTTGGTTGCCGTCGTACATTATTTTTGCGCAACGTCGTTGCACAAAAATAATGTTAAAAGAAAAAAATCCATTTATAGTAGTTTTATTACGTGCTAAAAAAATACCGTCATTCCAAAATTTGCGACGTCGCATTTTTTTCTTATACCCTAAACCTATATCGGTTTGTTTTCAGAAACAACTAGAACCTATTAATAGTACAATGATATGAAAACGTTTTCCTTATTGCTCGTCTTATATTATACGGGGTAGACTAAATATAATTCTATTTTTAATATAGAACAAAAATACTGTCTGAAATTAGGGAACGCACCTTTCATTCCTCTCCGAAGTAATTACGTTTACTTGTGCGCATTTTCCTTAATCGTTAGTCAAACCAAATATACACGTAATTTACTTAGGGACTTATTTATTCTCCGTAATTGATTTACGTTTCTTTTGAGACGAATTAAATAGGACCATAGGTCCGTCTCATTTAGTGAGGAAAGGTTTCTTGTGATAGCCTAGTTTACCTCTTGAACTCACATTAAAATTATATACGTGTTTGTGTTATATACGTGGCGTAAAACAATATCTACCCATAAACCAGATTTTATACGAGGAGACTGAGGTACGGAAACCCCGATAGACGGCAGTGTATCCAGAAAGTAAACCAATATGTGACAACTTTATTTTGTTAAATTGTACAGTACAAATGTTTCTGTACAGGCAAATGTTATACTGGTTTGAATAATATATTTACCGATAACCATTAAAAAAGTGTCTATCATATAGCAAATAAAAATTAATAAAAAAAACATTTATTGTACATTATTGGCTGTTCAAAGAGGTATGTCGGTTCCAACACTGATATACGCAAGTAGAATATATGCTGTTAAAATTAAAAAGTACTTTGAAGTATAGCGTGAGCTTGAAAGATTAAAGAAGTGTCCTAAAAGATCAATGTGGTATAAATGATAGTGTTGTTATTAAAATTAAAAAAATGAACGAGGTGGTTTGGACATGTAAAAATATGGATAAAAGTATACAGGGTTGGTATAGGACGACCTAGACGAACATACCTTAATCAGATAGAAAAGCTATTAAAAAGTACCTAGAATAAACGAGCGAGTGTGAGAAAACCAATCCGAGTAAGGGAAGCAAGAGAAGTATGCCAAGATCCTAGCCAGTAGATATCCATAGTCTCTGCCTATCCCAATGAGACACAGGCGTTATGTATGTATGTATCTATTGTACACTATCATATCATCATCATCATTAGATGTTAATGATGATAATATTAGATTTAAAACGTTCACTGCTAGATATAAGCCTTCTACTGTGATTAATAATCACTTGAGATAAGGATTCTACTAAATACATTTTTATAGGGATGATTTAGGAGTGTTATTTACATTATGTTTTACATCATTAAAATATGACGATGATAATTAAGATGTTAAAAATCATGACAACTGGGAGTTTTACTACGACTGAGAAATCAATTTGGAAATAATAATTAATATATTCATAGTTAATATTATCATACGATTCCAACCTTGTCCTGTTTCATTTGCCCCAGAAAAGATTGTTACGCCGCCTTTTGATGACATTGGTACTTCCGTCGCTTCTTTCAACGTCTGGTACATAAAAGAGATACAATTCTACTGTACCAGTACCCCACGACAAAAATTAAGTTACACTTAATCATATTCAATTTACGAGGACATCGGCTAGTCATATAGAAGATAAGTATTACAATTAAAAATAAAACAGGCATCTTGTAAAGAAATCTGGATTTTTCTAGATACGCTTTTATCATTTAGTTAGATTTTTAACTACAACATCAATTGATAGTTCATCTATTTTATAGTAGCTCTAATTGCAGTTTCCTCGCAAACCACGGTTTGCGACGCGTGCCCAGAGGACTGTTTGTGGGATTTGGAAACAAACTTCCCGAGGGGAATTAGGTCATAGGAGACTAGTTCTCACTATACTACCTAGGTAAATTATTATGAGAGAAAAATATATAAATTTAATAAGTCAACTCATGATGTTATACAAATAAAATTACAACCTACATACGAGGATATTCCTATGATTTTTATAGCTTACAACTTATATGGAAAAAGTATATTGTAATAAAAAATCTTTGATCTTAATAAAAACGCAGGGTTGCACTGGATTTAGGCCGTATATAACCAGTTTTGTAAATCTCTGGAAAGGCTTATGATGAGTAGTGGGCGCTCTATTAATATTATCATGAAACTGATAAATAAATTCCTAGCACGTCTAATTCACTCCAAAATTAGTTGCTTAAAAAACTAGCGTTACGGATACGAGAAACAGTACAACAATACAAACCTTACACATGATATATAATATATTTAAAATCCAAACACAAAACATACACACACATACATTCATAAAATAAATGATTGTCTTGGGTAAGAATCGAACCTTCGCACAAGATAGGAATACTATCAAATGTGCTATGGGACCTATCAAATTTCCATCTTCATCATAGTATAGATTAAACGAATTCCTTAACCGTATGGAATATTTTCTTTCCTTACTAATCTATTAGATTTTGTGATACTTCTTTTACTTCCTTTACTCGCATTAATCTTTTCATACACGTTCGTTTATTCTTAGTATTTCTGACCTGGCCTTTCTTTAATACCTCTACTACCTAGTTAAGATATGTTGGTCTCGGTCGTCCTATAGCAACCCTTCCATTTACTTCAGCTCTATGTATTTGTGCAGTCATTCTACTTTCATCCATCCTTTTTAAATATCTAAGCCATCATTTTCACATCACATTGCTTTCTTTATTTTTGTCACAACATCATCTTTTACTTCACATCGATATCTTATTACACTATTGCTTAACCTAGCTTTCAATATCTTTAGAATATAATTTATAATTTGGCATTTTTAAAAACAGATATGTCAGGTAAGTTTAAAAAAGAACTGGCGACGCCTTAGCCCTATGTATATATATCCCTTAACAACTTAAAATCTATTTCAGAAAATCACATGACACAATACGAAGCTTGTAAAAATTTGACAGCCACTCATTTGAACTTGGCCCCCTTTTCACATTTATATCATAATGAGATTTTTTTTAAATAAATAAATCTTATAATTTTAACTATCTATTTTGGTGGAAAAGCTTCAAAGTGTGGGAATTGGTCCTAAAACTGTAAAACCGATCACGACAAGATTAGGGCAGTAATGTTCCCAGAGAAGCAAACAAAACGTGATCTGAATTTGGACAGCGGTGTTAGGTGACAACGCATTAGACACCTGTGCGTATGATATTACTGCACAAAAACCGATTGGGAGAAACGTGACTTTATTTCAAAGGTATGAGAATGTTTTTTAGTACTATTTATATTCAAATTTCACGGTCAGTGGTCGGCAGTCGATATTCGATAATTTTCTAGTAAGACCAAAGATAATATAAACACTAAAAAAGCCTTAAGAGAATTAATGTGTGTTTCACGACAAAACTTCTCTTTTTAAGAGTTTAAATGCGGTATATTTAACTTTATTCTCAAAGTTTTGGTTACCTTGCGGTTCTTGAAAATGGTTGAATAACCATTAATCAATGTTTAACCTCAGTTGAAGATAATTTATCAAAGATCTCTGTTCCGTGACAAGTGTCATATTTGTTGGTTGTATCTTTATTAGAATACATAATAAAGCATGTAATAGGATTTATTTATATATATATATTCATATGTGTGTGTGTATATATGCTTATATGTACATATATATATATATATATTATACATATAACTTTAAAGCGGCCGCGCGTAACTTCTGCATACATTTTTCATACACAAATTACATTGCGTTTTTGACTTCCTCCTCTTTTTGGCTGGACATATTTTACAGGTTTTTCTGCATGTGCCACAGCTAACTCCTTCTGTATTATAAGCATTAACCTCCATATTGTTTTGTGAATGCTCTCTTATGTTTCTTTTTGGTTTTCTTCGCCTTCCATCGTTGATGTTCTTTGGACGTATTTTTGTCAATTCAGTGCCTAATGCCCGTAAATATTTCGCCTTTTCCGTAAAGTCACATTATTTGCCGTCAACATCACTATACTATTTATTATGCAATATCCAGAAAGCTAAAGAATAGGGTCAATGGTCATCTATTATTCTTTCTTGAAATCGAATACATTTTTACTTTTTTATCGACTTCATCGACACCCCTCCCCCTTTTTTATTTTATAATAAGTAACTGTTTGCAGTGATTGGATTCACAAACATATTTTGCATAGATTGTATTTTTTATTTTGCTGTAAATGTTTTACAGCAAAAATGAATTCTGCGTACCTCCTATTAAATCCTAATTCTTATCCTATATATATATATATATATACATATATACCAAAAACCTATTTATAGAAAAATATTTTTTTTTGCAATAAATAAAGAACTCAAATAGCTTTTTTTAGGAGTGTTAGAGTGCCTTCAAAAAATTTATGAATACATATATATAACGGATTCGTTATTAAGTACCGAACGGTTATCGAATAACGTTTAATGTGACATTAATAATATATAAACTATAATAGTTTAAAAACTATAATGGGATCAATCGTAGATCTCACAAATACCAGAGTTCAGAACCACTAACTTTAATCACCGAATATTCAGTCGAAGCTATAAATTGGTTATGTACTCGTATGTGGGCATAAACAGAACCACACGTTCTCACTAACGACTACCAAGTATCTTCATCAAAGAGTTAGCGTATAGTTTAGAAACATTTCCTTTCATGGATTGGAGAATTCTATCACAGAACAGTTTCCCTTCAATATATATTAGGAAGCCTAAGAAGAGTCCGACATTTATTACTTATCTATTCGTGAATTTAAATATCGTACAAAAGTGTATCTTTTCTAATCTGTACTTAAAATGCATGTTAAAAAAAATTGATATGTTCGCCTAGGTCTTAGTGCAGTCCTCCGGTATGGGAAAGATGCAGGTTCATATCCCGCCTAATACTCAGGTGTGACAAATTATTTTTTTTTAGTAAATAGCATCTTAAATACGTTTCCTCGCTTAAAACCGTGATGAATTATTAGTATTATATTAAAACACGCTAAATGCTAAAGCATCAAACAGGACATCAAAAAAAATATTGTTATCTTATAAATAAGATAATAATATTTTTTTTATGTCCTTTTCTTTATTGTGTCGTTTAACAAAATCTCAAATGCAGAGTTAGAGAATCTCTATCGTTAAAATGTATACATACAATTTGTATAAAAGCATACTTTATTACAAACTGTCAATCGTGATACAGAGAGACACATATAATACGGAGAAAGAAGATATATTTATGTCGTCACAAAGTATATAAAATTTTGAAATGCAAAAATTGTTTTTGTTTATACAACATAGCAAAAAAAGAAGTGAAACGTATTTTGCTTATAAATATATATGTATGAAATTACATGAATGTTTAATGTGTGAACCTATAGCCTATTGAATAAGGACTGACACCGCGGCATTATCATATCAACTATAATGATGTCGACGATGGTACTGATTTCTGCAAATTCACTGTTAAGGCATTACCATTACATTCGTGCATTACCACGATATTGAGAATTATTACACTCTACTATTACTATGATGACTCCGATGACGATTCATGATAGCAAAACATTACTTCGAAAAAAAGAAATACGAATAGAGAAACCAAACATATGCTCTGCTTGATGGTAAATGTGACATCAGCCTTTTGTATCACACTCACACTGAAATCACTAATGCGTCACCTATATCTTTAAACCACAGAGGGTTTAAAGATATTACGTCACATTACCCTGTAATTTCAATGCCTTTTACACCATTCAAACTAGATACATCAATGCGAACTCCACTGTTTGGCAAAGAAAAACTTTGGAAGAGGTTTCCTCTAGGTGTAGGCGACAAAATAGTAAAATACATTTAAAAAGCCAAAGTAGATCAACTATTAACTTAGTGATTAACATTGATACAATAAAATTATATGAAAATGAATAAACTTTATGTTCACTGAACTACAACGCCAACGAGAAAAAAACTACAAATCCAATTGTAAAAGTCGCTAGCTAACCTTGTAATCTTCTATTATTCTAGTGACCCAGCCTAAAGGAAAATGTAAGACAACATTTTCGCTGAATCAGCAGTTGACCCATTTACCGTTGGACAGCTATAATTTGATTTAGGTTACAATCTGCCTCATATGTGTAAAATAAAGAACGTGGAAAAATAAAACTTACTAAAAACACTTTTATGTGAAATGATGCCAATATATGACCATATGACTCGCACTGTCAAAAAGTTATCAAATCTTATGTAGAGCCAAGTTTCTGACTCTACAAGCCCTAACTCTAAAAAGTCTAACTTTAAACTGTATTTGTTCATTACTCTTCCGTTATAATAGAAAGAGTTATTTTTGTACCACTTAAATTATTAGAATAAGAGCTGTTGAAATGAGAGCACTTCGAAGTATGTATGACTTGAGTTTGAGAGATAGATTAATGAATAGTGTAATAAGAGATCGATGTGGTATAAAAGATGATGTTGTGACAACAATAGAGATAGGAATGTTAAGATGGTTCGTACATGCAGAAAGGATGGATGAAAGTAGAACGACTGCACAAATATATAGAGCGGAAGTGAATGGGAGAGTTAGTATAGGCGGCGGAGGCGAACATATCTTAACCAGGTAAAAGTTATAAAAGCAGGGCTAGGTCGGAAGTACCAAGAATAAACGAGCGTGTATGAAAAGACTAATGCGAGTAAGGGAACAAGAGAGGTATATCAATAGGCTATAAATTTAATTGCTATTACAAAAGGATAAATGTGGTAAACAAGGGTCAAAATAGTGCATTTTGTACAATCCAACACGTGATCTGTTAGCGCTTATATTCTCCAACCTTGATTTAATTGCTGCATTGTAAAAATAAGTAGTTGTAGTTCTATTTATACATACGAGTACATAATGAATTGATTGATTTCCATCTCAAAACAAATTTATATATATTTTATATTGTAAGCAAATAATACAATGTATGTAAATGTATATTCTTACTCATCTATGATCGAAAAAGACGCGTCATTTTATCAGTTTAAATAATAATAAAACAACTTTTTAACGACCTTAAATTTTCATAATCGACGTCTGGATTATATTGCGTAAGAATTTTTTTCGCGCGTTTTCAAGCCTTTAAAATATTGTTTTCATTAAGGAATACAAAGTGAACGTGTAAATTTTTACGTATATACATTTAATTTCACGGTAATTGTGTGGAATTAACTTTTAAGCTGACGCTGAACTGATTTTAATAAATTTGTATTTACTGTGTACAGTTTGATCCTACTTAAAAGACCTACTGAAATTAATAAACGCAATATTTTTTTAATTACAAACAATTAAGTATAGTTAAGACAGTATAAAGTCTATAAGCTTGTGTTATAATCTATATATTTTATAGGAAAAGCTTACTTACTGACTGACATGTTCACGCAGGGCCTAAACTATAAGGGTTAGAAACATGAAATTGTGCAAAGAGATTTATTTTATCAAGTAACACACTAAGAAATAATTTTTGAAAATGGGGGGAAGGGGGAAAATTTTGCTGTTTTTGAAGTACATTCAAATGAAATATAATATAAAAGATCTTCATTTAAAGTCATAAAACACGAAAGGTTAAACCGCAGAGCACCGCTAGAATATTATAAAAACAAGACATGAAATATCAACAAACATTATCTATCTCATGTTTGGACATCCCTTAAAATATTTTATATGCAACCAAAATATCCTCAAGAACCCCCAGCCCGCCCAACTTCGTAGTCCGAACGCACAGTGACGACCACAAATTGAAACTGGGATAAGGGACGCGGGCCCAAGGGAAATTTAATCTGTCTTGAAACATGCAACGAATTTAATCAGAAATAAAAACACAGGTGTACAGAAATCTAAAAGGTAAGAACGAATTCGTCGCCACGAAAAGTTACGTTTCCTTGAGTATTTTTAGGGGTTTCGTGCCTTATACCTACATTTGAACTTTGGAATATTTCGGTCAAACAAACTTCGTTAATAAGAATTCAAACTTGGCTTATTGATAAGATCATAAATTATGAAAAATATTAATGGAATTTGGTAAATAATATTTTTCGTGTTTGTAATTTTATTTACTGAAAATATTAATAAATAACTTTGTAAAATCACCGTGAAAATATATGTATATGCTTTAATATTGATAATGATGGAGATGAATATTTATCCAAAACCTAACCTGTTAACCTAAAATTGTTTAATATATTTATTAAATTCTTCAGTATTTTCCTAAAATTATCTTGCGTAGCTTTAAGCATAGTTTTAACGGAATTAAAGGCGCATTTGGATCCTATCTTGTGAGCAAAGAGCCTATAAGTAAAATAATATAAACATCAAATTAAGGATTACTTTAAATTTTAGTAAACACATTAATTTGTTCTAAATGAAATTATTATAAAAAAAATGTACATATATTTAGTAAATTGAAATTAAGAATACTGTGTTCTAAAAGAAGTATCATGCAATGGAGTCAAGCGCGTGTTTTTGAAAATTATAAATTAATCCGACGTTTTGAAAAGGTTCACCCCGTTGAACTTCAAAGATCCCGTTAAATAGATACCAATTAAAGCATGTTAATATCCACTTTAACAAAAAGCAACAAGTAGATGACTATGCCTTTCGAGGCTTAATTAATAGTAATATTCTAAAATCAACGCTTTGAAAATGCTTTACGATACAATACCCTTTTACATGCGTATTTTCAGAAGCAAATGTTACTAGAAACACAGTCTAGATTTAACCACCGGGCTTGTTGGTGAGTTTTCTCCTGCCGTAAGGTTTAATTTGAATTCCTTATATAGGCAGATTTTGTAGCTGCAATTTTAAAAATAATTATCTAATATGAGAAATTATCGTGTTTTCTTCGTTCTTCTACAAAATGGCTTTAATATTTATAGATACTTTGAAATTTTATTTGAAATTAGGTCTGTGAAGCGGTTATATATTTTTCAGACACTTAAATAATAAAAGTGACCCGAACTTTTTTTTTCTCAATCATTACCAATGCATGTTTTTTTAATAGCGATATTAGGTAATTAATTATACATGGTAGAAAAATACCTGCATGGTCAGCTAGTCCAATATAACATACATGCTATCATCAAATGATCGTATTTCAAACGGTTATTGCACAATTATAAATTTAAAAACAAATTCCAAATAACAGTAATTAAGTGAATTATCCTACATTTTTATTTTCCAAACAGTGTGCCATAAATGTCATGAAGCTTACCTATTTTTGCGTGAGTGCACGTGAATGAGATGACACATATAAGTGTCAGCACGAGATTTGCGATCTCCATTTCGACCACTTAACACTTAAGTCACTTGCATTTTCACTGGCATCACATCTCCAATTATCTGTAAATAGAAATATCAATAAATGAACAATAACATTTACATTATTTATCTACATTGTACGAAACAATTCGAATTTTGGTTTGTAACGAACAGGCTCGAAGCGGCTGGATCGATTTTAAAAATTCTTTCTTCAATACAATGCAACATTCTTACACTTATATTTTCAAAAAAAATAAAGATCTCGACCTTAAAGGGAAATGATTTAAAGGAATTTGTGTTATTGTATGTTGAGGTCACAAATATAGGTCTCAAGTATTGGGTTTCACATTCTAAATTAAAACTAAGTGACAAGAGAACTGTATCTGTGTATAAAAATACACAATATGCACATGTAGTTCTTTTTCTATTAAACCAGATTGGCAGAAAAGCATATAATCTGCATGATAGTAAGCATACCGCAGCCTATAGATGCTCCTAATATCACAAGAATATTGCTAGCGCGTTGCCAACCTTGTGACTTGAAGATACACAGTAATTTACCAGTAATAACACTTTGTAACATAAAACAAAACATTGTTCAATAATGTAGGAAGAGAAGGAAAAATGTGTAGCGATTTTTAATAGAACAAGCAGAGAGATAATACGTACATTGCTGAGGCCTTTCCAACACGACCTCCTTTTACCTTTTTTGTTTATCTTTTGTTTGTCGCGGCTCGAGTTGGCAACGTTTTAGCTACTTTCCTTCCCGTAATAATAGCTACGTTAAACAGGCGAAATAAAAAGGAAAAAGAGTTGGCAGCCTGTTCAAAAAGTGACTGTCAAGTAAAGCACGTTACGTCCTTAATATAAGAATGAACGGCTTGTTTACTCTTGTCGTCAGAACAGTACTATTTACAATTATTTTACTTAATAATTTGAAAAAAAGGTTAAGTGTATAAATAAAAGTTCAAACTAAAAAGCTGATTACTAGTTTTTAAAATTATATCACTTAAAAAGCAGCTTATGGCAAAAAATATAAATAAACTTTTTAAAAACGTTAAATGCTAACGACTATTTGTGGCTATTAGCTAACATGTGAAAGCTCTTTAAAAGCTTTTCACTAAAGGCTGTATTTACGAATGTTTACCCAAATTTTTTAAGCGGTAATAACCGTTAGATTACTCTAAAATTGTTACACTCAGCCTACCTACTAAATACATTAATAACGTATTATTTAAATATATAAAAGAGAGTGAACGAGTGAGTGAGTTCACTTACTCACGTTTTTTTATAAATTCTTACAATATCTCATACATTAATCTGATTCCGTGATAATTTACTTAAAACACTTGTGGCCCCGATATCAGACAATACTAAACACAAATATATTTATTACTTAAATACATATGTTTAACACCCAGACACAGAACAAATATGTGTATATCATCATATAAATATTTATCCTAGGTGAGGATCGAATACACGACCCTTGGCGCATTATGCTCATCATTGAAATTCAGAGTCACAGATTCTGCATAAGTTTTTCTTGACATAAAATTCTGCCTGATTAATGATAATGCAATAAATAAAATATTGTTTCCTACATTTAGCCTTTAATTTAATAAGAAGCAAAATTCTGGTCGCGAATACATGTGGAACTCCGTCCGTTTTAGTGGTAGCGATTTCATGATTACGCAATCTCCGAAACAGCTGACAAATTTGTATTAGTCAAAAGTACGCACGGAGTCATTGGCATCGGGAATTTTGGATGGAAAAATTATGTTAACCTTATCATGTACCAAGACAAAATCTAGGAGGGCCGCTAGTATATGAACTCACGCTTGACGTATTCTGCTGACGTATGCAAGTACTATTAACTTTTATTTTTTTGGATATTTCATATTTTTCTCTTGCTTCATTTTATATCTTTTACTCAATCAACCTTTTGTTTACACGTCTTTATTCGTGTATATAATTTAATGCCTGTATGCTACTAATAGTTACTTCGACGTTTTACCTTACATTTATATGTTAACATGGTGTGACCTTAAAATTTGGGGAATTCCTCTTTGGGGAAGCCTATGTCTGATAACTACGATGCCGATGAACTTCAACATATTATCAACTATTGGAAATCCACTGCTAGACATAGGTCTCCCTAAGAAACAGCGTAGCTTTTATGGCCGGGATTGTGCTGCCCATCCACGCCCTGTGTTACTAACTACAAATTACACTGTTTCGGATGGATATACCGTCATCTGTTGGTTCTGGTACCTTAGTCGCCTCTTACGACACTTGCTCACAGGGGGAGGTACGCAACTAAGGTAGTTATTCAACTCTCCTGGCATCTCACGGCTAATGAATCAACATCATGAGGTTGATCTTTTTTACTCTCAATATTTTTTTATATTAATCCTTTCCTACGTACTGAGAAGAATAAAATGACCATTGTATAAGTTCGTGACATTTTCCTTGTGTTATATAATCCATAAGTGTAACGAAATATAGCTGAAAATAACTATTAAGGAAAAGCAGAGAACAGAAAAGCTTGGAGACACACTTATACATAGAATATTATACCTTTTATAGTGATGGTAAGGAAAAGGTTTTTATTTTAATTGATATAGTCGATGTGATTTTTATTTGATTAATTTATGTATATGATGTATATTTATAGTATACAGAGAAATGATTTAAATTTTTTAAGTATAATTAAAAGCTTTAAAAACTACTGAACTTGAGGCTTATTTTTAATCATTTTCACTAATAGAAAGTCACATTACCAGCAAATAAAATATCGACGGTCAGATATTTAATTGGCGTAAGATATGCGGGCAAACAATTTATTTATTTCGTTTATTTCGGAGTATTTTTTTAATGATGGTCTCATTTTTTGTCATTTTTTATTGACAAACAAGCGTACAGATCCCGTGATAGTAAGCATTATGTAGCATATAGACGCTCGTAATATTACAAGGATATCACTAATGCGCTGCCAACCTCATGACTTCATGGTAGTATGCCACATTACCCAGTAAATTCACTGCCTCTTTTCAGGCTGGAACACACCAATGCGACCACTGCTATTTGACGGTAGGCATATTTTTGGTAAACCTTTTGTATGAGATCTACTTCATGTCATTAGCTTACAAATCCATTTGTAATATCCTTGTGAAAATACGAGCGTTCATAGACTGTTGTTACGAGGACTGTCCCTTGTACTTATTTGTATTTGCTTGTGCGGACGTGTGCTTGTTCGTGGACTAACATTTTCTGAGACAAAAAAATATCTGTAAAATAGTACGCTTTATGTTTTCCATTCCTGAGAATGTGTAACAAAGTTATTATTTTTATAAAAAAAAACTTATTAACTAATCGCTTTGTCACTGCAGCGCCATTGTGAAGAAAAACTCGTTTATTAACTTTTTCTCTCAGCGTTCCGTTTTATATTTTTCTTTTGCTCAAAGAAAAAATGTAAATCCCGATGTTAGTATTATCTCAATAATAATCCCCAAAGTAGAAAGCCAGGTGTTACGCCGAAATGACACATTGCTTTTCAGCGGAAAATGTGCCACGAGTAATACGACGCCCTATAGAGGCCAAAATATCTTTGTAAATGAAGCTCACTTGGAAGAAAAACTGGAGCATCTCGTAGATAGATCATTCTAATACCACAGATAATACTGAGGCTACATGCTTCCTGTTATTCTTACAATAAAGAAAATAAACTAGCTAACTAGGATTGCTTGTTAAGGGTTTTTTTGAACAATTATTTTAAAAAAGTTTTGTACCAACAGTTTTCTTTGTTAATTTACTTACTATTTAACTGACTGATGGAACATTAATAAAAAAACTTAATTTCACCAACAGATTACATGTGGCCTTAATTAATGTCAACAACGATATATGAGTGTAGAAATTTGAAATAAAGAAAACTCGTAAATTAGTGCCTTAACTTTAATATTTAAACTCATTTGAGTGTAAGAATAATAAGTAAATAAATTTATTAAGGATGGATTTTATTATGTTTATGATGATACCAAATACTTAACGCTATTTTGTCCGGCCCGAGTTCTCAATGGCGCATACGGTGGAGTTTGAAGCACGAAATAGTTCTTGAGTGCTTATTATTTATTAGACAGACTGTAGGTATGCTTGTCGACCTATTCTAATAGATAAATAAATATAAATAATAATAAAACTAATCAATCGTAAAGGAGATCCTTGGAAAATACCACCTGCCTAAGTTCCTATTACATATTTGATCAAAAAAGTCAACAGCACAGCCAGATTACATTAAACATTATATGGATGAGGTACCTGCATATTTAAAATTAAATTTTATTTAAAAGTAGTATTAAAAACTAACATTTTTGTCACTCTTAAGAACTATTGCCGTAATAAAAACCTATTACCAAGAAGGTTATATCTAAAAACAAAGATTAAAAAAGTACTATAAAAAAGCATATTGCTGAAAATTCTAGCAAATACATCATTACATGCATCAGTCCCACCCTCACACATATATATGTATATCAGAAAGACGATGTCGTCTGAGAAAGTTACACCCAAAGGAAATGATCCAAAGCGACCACCCGCGGAAATGACACGTTGTTACTTGACAGCCAGAAAATGTGCCGTCATTGCGCCTCTGGAATATGCTACTGTATGCGGATAGCGAGTTATTTATGATAACTTGTGTGAGTGAAGCCTATTAAGTTAGTGATGACCAACGGTTTCATTGAAATCAAGATTCTATTTTCACTATATACATGACGATGATGCATATGGAAGAGTTCCTATCTTGTGCGAGATTCGTTGATTCGATCCTAACTTAGAAGAAACATGTCATTTAGAAAAAAATATATTGAAGCATTATATTTCTAACACTTCTGTTATTGAAATTCGGACCACCAGTTTATTGTGAGCATAAAATAATATTATTTTCAAAATACGTTAGGTTCTTTTAAAAAAAAATTTAAGACTGTTTTTAAAAGATACAAGACGTAGTAGGTAGTCGTTAAATAAACAATATTAAAGCAATTTATTTGCCTGGTACCTATGTAACTTTATATCTTGGAAAATGGTGCTGTCTCCTTGGGATTGATTTATCAATGCGTTACAGGTAATAAATAGTATAAGCAGATACATTTATTTAAAGAAAAAAAAATTTATGTTCGTCTTTATATTTCTCTTAAAACTTAGTGATATAAAGATAAAAAATTTTATGAGGTAGACATAATACTAAAATTCACCTGCATTGGTACCTATTTATACAGCCAAAAAGCAGTGTTTGCATTGCTGTGTTCTAGTCTGAACGGTGAGAGGCAGTGAATTTACTGGGTAATGTGGCATAATATCCTCAAGTCACAAAGATGGCAACACGTTAGTTTAGTATTATCCAACATTACGAGCGTCTATAGGCTGCTGTGACGCTTACTATTATACTCAATGTATGTTTGTTTTATGAACTGGCCTACTAAAAAACAAAAAATATATAGTAACATATTATAAAGTTGGACTGGCTGATTGGTGCAAATGGTAGTCATCCTGTTTTGTGCGCCAAGGGAAGCGGGTTTATCCCTACCTACCCAAAAAAATATTTATACGATGATATTTGTAATTGTTCTGTGTTTGGGTGCTAAACATATGCTTTTAAGTAGTATTTTGTGATTTATGTTGTCTGTTGTCCGTAACACGAGTGTTTTAAGCGATTTATCACGGAATCAGATCATATGAGATGTTGTAAAAAATTTATTTAATTTTGTTTTAAAGCTTGACAAAACAAAGGAAATTTTCGTAAAAAAATACCTAAGGATTGGCAAAATTAAAGACAAAAAGGAATTTCAACGAATATTTGAATTGAACTTCGAAGAAAAAAACCAAGATTTCAGATAAAACAAAAGGAAAAGATTGAGGGTGGGCAGTCCGAAATGTCGGAATCCAGGCATAAAACGAAGTACTGCCATGCCAACTGGCGAGATCCCTCCGTAATAGGTCTGTCACGGCTTTTCAATCCTTTTAGATATTATCCCCATATATTTATAGCAGAAAACTGTGTAAAATGTGTTTGGACGATTCTACAGACATTTGTTCAATAGGGCTGTACATTTGTTTTTAGTACAGGAAAAAGTTATTGCACTTCTTTCAACGACGACGACTAGGAACGATCGTTTGTAATATTAATTTGTTCATATAACTGATGATATGTTTTAAGGACTTCATTCTTTCTTTTATATTCATGTTAGCCTCAATAACTTTCAAGTATAGAGTTATGAAGCTGTTACATGCTTTTTTTCAGATATCCATGTTTATCTAAAAACTAGGTATTGTCACACGTCTTTCTCTCGGTGTCATTTAAATATCATTGAATTAGTTTTACTCAATACTGTCGCTAAACCTTTCGACAGAATCTGCTTTGATTTTTAGTTCCTATGATACGAATTTGTTGAAATATATAATACGTACCTAAAAATCAACACTTTAACCTTTAATGAGTTAAATGCTATTTTTTTAAATTTAATAAACAGTTTAAACTGACTCTATAAATATAAAATTTGAAATGGCCTTTAATTACTCATTGGTGTGTTATATTTTGTATACTATGTACACTGTATTTGGAACAAAAGAGAACTATTATTTTTAATTGCGTCACTTTTTAAATACTCAACTAAAAATTTATAAAATTATTTTAAATAGATAAACAGAATATCTAAGTGCTTTTAAAAGTCAGTTTAACTATTGAAGACACTTAATATGTAATTGATAATAATAGCTTCACACATTCTCAGAGAAAGAGAGAGGTATTCATATTGTGTTTGAGTTAGATATTAGTTTATATATAATATAAATTAGTCCTTAGATACCGGCAGAGTTGAATAGTCCTGTACCAGGTGACATACGAGCCGACTAAGGTACCAGAACCGACAGATTTCGATATAATCCATCCGCAACAGTGTAGCAAATGCACAGGGCGGGGTGGGCAGCAGCATCCAAGTCACAAAAGCTGCGCTCTGGTATTACCAACACGCTTGACCAGCGCGGCAATAATAAGCAAAAATTTCCCTTTTCTTAAAGAGTTCTATTTAGCAGTGGACTTTCAGTAGATGTAATGATGATGATAATGTAGACTATATCTTCTTTTATTTATTAAAATTACGCGGGAAAGACAAACGCTGTCCGGGGTGTGCTTCTAAAGTACTGAATCAGATAGGAGAGTGAGATAAGATTTCACATCGTTCATCATAATTAACACAAGAATAAAGTTAGAAAAAGACAACGTCAGTCGGGTCAACTAAACCGCTAAACATACATAACTTTTATTAAAATGATTAATTAGAATATTCAAAAGTAATTTCATTATAATTAAGCCGAAACTATCAACATATATACAAATAAATTTAAAAAAAAAGCTCTAGAAAATACCTGCCCCGTTTGTAATATTCCGAAGCCACAGTTTCTTTAGAAATGAAATTAGTACAAACAGTTATGGCGGGCGTCGTCGTTGGAAAATTAATTTGCGCAAGGAAACACAACTCGCCAGGAAGCACTAGAAGTAACAAATCGAATTGAAATCGACCATTATACATGCAAACCAATCTTTACACGGCGCCTTACGTAATGTTAGTGTGAATTTTACTGGAAAAGTGTTTCGTGACAATAAATTAATACTTTGTTTATATCGCATGCTAGTTCTGCTCATCAATTATTACAGACAGCTAACGACTCATACGACGCTGTGGTTAGGAATGCTGGTGGACAGAAATACATCGAGAGTTCAATTCATGCATTAAACAAATAGCCGGTAATTTAATGCCATTATGTACCGGCAGAGTAGAACAGTACCCTCTGTATCAGGTGTCGTAAGAAGTGACTAAGGCACCAGAACCGATAGATGACCATATGTTCATCCATACAATATATTTGAAATGCACAGAGTGGGGATTGGAAGCAGCATCCCCATTGCGAAAGCAGCTCTCTGCGATTGCCAAAACGTTTGCCCAGCGTTGCAATTACGAGCCAAATTCCCCCTCTCTTGTGGAGAACTATTAACCTTTTTTACATAATAGCCCATCAAGCTATGGGGGGGGGGGATGTTCGGAGTCTCTTTACATTATCAAATAGGAATAAGACGATTTTTAAAACAACGTAACAGACATGGTCCATTGGATTAGCAAGTTGAAATATAGAAAATAGGCATGCATCATATCGACTCGGAGAACCGACATCGCGTTACGTTGCCCGTACGCGTCTGAAATAGAAATGTACCGACTAAGGTAGCTTAGAACGTCCACCCTGATGGTGGACGGACGATCGAACACTGCTATTTGGCGGTAGATATCCGTTTACCGTAACAGAAGTGCTTTAAGCGACTTATCGAAGTTAGGTCAATGTATGAGATATTGTGAGAATAAATTTTATTATTTGTTGTTGTTACTGTCAAGACCGAGTTGTTTTATAAAACTACTAGTGGTTTCAAAAGAGCTGATAAAAACTCAATTTTCGTCATACATATAGATCAAATCAGGCGGAACGGTGCATGCGAAAGCTTTGCATTCGCCAACACAAAGAATCTCTTTATTGGTTCATCCCAGTAATGCTATGTAAAAGTTGGGTCAATAAGACTATTCGATTTGGTCGCTCTCTGTTCTGGAGGTTTTACACAGGAAATTGGATTCTCCTTGCGTTCGACTTGGGACTATACGCAGTGTTGTTTGTTTGCGCTCTTCCAATGGATATTTGGTTGTTTTGACTGGGAATGTATATTCAAAGACCTTATCTGATTTATTCCTGCAATATTTGAATAACAAAATGTGTTACAGCACAATTCAATAGAGCGACCATTCTAATTATAGATAATAAGAAATGTTGGTTTGATAGAAATGGGATTTAAAAATATGATGTAGGGCGCACTTAATACATGTTTATCGACTCAGTATAACGTTTTAGGTCGTGTTATAGAAAACTGTAAGAATACTAAACTTAAATCTGATAATTCCTAATAGTTGTATTAAATAATCTATTATTTGCTCACTCTTTTTGAATTAGCAATGCTTAAATATTCTATTATATTAAAAATAGAATACATTCTAATTTTTCTTTTTAAATTTACACTAATTTCATTCATTGACCTGATTCCGTGATAAGTTGCTTAAATCACTGTTTTTACGGACAACAGACAACTGAGGAATCACAAATATTATATTTTCATTTAATACATAATATGATTACAAAACAAACAAAGAAATGACACAAATATATTCACATAAATATTTATTTGGATGGGGATCGAATGTAAGACCTTTGGCGCGCGAGACACGATCACTACCATTTGCGCAATTATACCAGAGAAAAATTATAATGCAATTACCTAGCCTCTCTAAATTAACTTATAGCCACCTCATTAACCTTGGTTTATATTTTATCAGTTTATTGTCAGCAAACTATTCGCATACCAATTACTTTACAAACACACTTTTACATATGTTATAATATGTTTCTTGCTAAAAATTTTTACCAGTTTTCAAATAGAGTAATCATTTTATGCAATATTTTTTCTGGAATCAATAAGACTAAAATTAAAAAAATATATTATTTTGGGCCCTATTCTAATATTGAATTTGAACACAGATGTGGTTATGCACTAGGGGTTCGTTTCAGCTTTGCACGGGTGGACATTTGTCAAGCTGAAACACGGTCCACGAAGTGATGTTATATGCCATTCCTCAATACGTTTTCCGGCAATGCACAATAAATATCTCAACTACAAACCACACAATTATTATAACCTTTTTTGGGGAGTTACTTTAGTAGTGTTCAATTGGCGGCTGATTTCAAAGATTAAAGTGAAAGTATTATATTTGGGACTAAAAATACACACTCATTGCATAGAAAAATATCGTCTTCATTATCATAACAGCCATTGTAAGTCCATTGCCAGTCACTGGCCTCCCCAAGAAAGAGGGAACTTTGCCTATAATTTACGCGTTGAGCAAGGGTGTTGGCAATCGCAGATCGTAGCTTCCGAGACGGGGCTGCTACCCGTCCCTGTCCTTTGCATTTGAGTTACACTGTATCGGATAGATATACCGGCATCTGTCAATTCTGGTACCTCAGTCGCCTCTTACGACACCTGGTACAGGGGGAGAAAGGGAGAGAAAGAGAAAGAGAAAGGAGTATTTTACTCTTACTTCTAGTCTACTAGTACTTTACTTTAGAATAATATATATGGACCATAAAAAAATACATTTTGTACTTAAAATATTTTTTTAAATGAATGTTTGGATCTTTGCTGATCTTTTAAAATAATGGTCAGCTACTGTTATAAGGATTAATATATTTCACATTAAAAATAAATATAATATTAGTAAATTTTATGTCAAATATTTCTTACAAATGTGATTTTGAGTTTATTTAAATGAAAATAAAAGCCTCAAACCAAATATATCACACACGACGACGCAAGCTGTTTCTAGTAGTCCATAAAAAAAACGATGCGTCATAGAAACATAATATCCGAATCACTATCTTTATTCGCAATACGCACGTGACAAGTATTCCTCGCCCTATATTGGATATCGCGACATATTCCCAGTAGACCTGCTCAAGGCTTTTTCAATGCGTCGAACATTTTATTGCTTTCGTGTAGAACGAACCATTGAGCATCGGAGCGGGGAAGCAAATACATGAATTCACTTCTTTATCCCGAAGCCGTTTTACGTGCAGATTTATGCATTGATGTTCAACTTATTTGCTAGCCGGGAAATTGTGAGTACTGTGTGCCAATTTAATTATCTGCACGACCTCATTGTATTCTGGTGTTAGACTGAATATAAATAATTTAAACATATCTTAAAAATGATATACGAGTCGTTGAATAAAACAATAATAAATAATCATCATCATTAATAATTATATCAGTCATTGGAAGTCCAATTTGCCATGCTTGCGTATTCGCAAGTTCAGAACGCAGGTTTTGTGGCAGGGATGCTACTGCATTTTACTAGCCCTACGCACACAAGCTACACTCTTTTGGATGGATATATTACCATCTGTCGGTTCTGGTACCTAAGTCACCTTTTATGATACCTGGTACACGGGGAGGTACCTCACGGCACAAAAATTACAATCCATCTATTAGAACCTTATGGCAATCATAGATAAATATAATTCTGTGTCACATTAACAAATAATTATCAATATAAAATGAGACTAAACTATTTTACCTCTTAAATTAGATCAATTTCCACACAGTATGCCAAATTTGTTTTAATCAATTCAGTAGCTTAGGAAATAATTCCGGACGAACAACGTGACAGGATTTTTTTATAAATTAAACTAGTCAACCAGATATCTGTTATCCTGTCCTAATTATATGTTTGTCATGAAAACAATGTTGCGACTATATATTGAGATATGAAATAGTTCCCAGTAAAAAATATTAAAATAAGTTTTGTAAATTTGGGAGTTCATTCCAGACAAACCGTGTGACATGAAATTTTTACAGGGATAATTAAAATTTATTATATGAAAGGATAGGCCATGCCTAAATAAGACAACTAACACAAAGACTTTTTATCCCAAAAATCGCTTCTCATCGGATATACTTGTTCCGATAAGCATGGTATTAACATAATTGCATACGCATAGCGTTAGGATGAATAAACTGTAGGCTATTTTACAATTGGAAAATTAATCTGCTCTTAAATTCTAACAGCTGTATATATTTCAAGAACAATCTCGCAAAAAAAAACACGGGCGATAATTAGCGTTTTCTACAAGTAATCACAAAACTTTTGTACCTCTTGTTCAAGCTTGATCTGTATAGATGAGAATAATTAAGCTCTCAATCGGATTATATATTTTCTAAAATAAAATGCAAAATTGCAATTGAACTCAACAGTAACGAGATATATATATTTTGTGCTCATGCCAAAAGAGCTGGCTTAAAGCTCTCATTGAAAGGATTTTAATTTTCTCTTAAATAAATAAGGAAACGTTTTGCAAATGGAAATTACACTCTTTATAAAGACATTGTTAGTAATGCCAGCAACTTAATGCTAGAAACTCTGCCTAAGTATGTATGGTTATGATGTATTATAATTAGAGAAAGCATTCGACGCCAAGATATAAAATAATTTTTGCATGAGGTAGATAGACCTCATACGAAACGTCGTCTGCACTCTTATGTATGTCTACCTTACCTTGATTGTCAACTTAGTCTAATAAAGTGTATATATATATATATATATGTATATATATATTTCTCAGATTATGACAATGTGACGTTTTTAGGTTATAATTATTTAACCACAGATAAAATTGAATGACATGAGACGCGTGACTGTGAAAAATATATTTTACATATATATAATAAATTACTTAATAAATTACTTAAAGCTCTTTTGTATCCAATGTGTACTTGAATACATATAATTAATATCCAGTCACAGAACAAACACATAGCATATAAATGTTTGTCCTAAATGAAGATCGAACTCATGATCCTTGGCAATCAGTGTGCCTATCACTATCATATGTATGATCGGGTCTATAATTTATAACAAAAGCATTTCAGCACCGGAATATGGAAATAGCATAAAGTTTGTTCTCAACATCAGAGGGGCTAGGTTCTATTCTTAGACAGGGCAAATTTAAAAATTGATACCTCCAAAGTTTTATTAAATAATATTAACCTTAATTTATCAAAATCTCATTATTGTCATTATAGCAACCGTAAATCGTCCACTGCTGGAAATATGTCTCCGCGAGAGAGATGAAATTGGCTTTCATCCCTACTAATTATTAATACGAAAGTAACTCTATCTGTCTGTCTGTCTGTTACGCTTTCCCGTTTAAACTTCTCAACCAATTGTGATGAGTTTCGGCACAGACAAGCTTTAGACCCTGAGACGGAGACGGACATAGGCTATTTTTAATTCAAAAAAAGGGTTGTAAAGGCTTGAAAAGGGGGATGAAAAGTTTTATGGAAGTATCGCTATTTTTAGAGCTAGAGACTTGGAACTTACTTTTCTGACCATTGGTTCGATATAAATAAACATGACATTCAAAGTTAATAGAAGTTAAGTTAAAGAGGTATGGTACCTATAAAACTATTCCATGCTGACAGAGTCACGGGCACAGCTAGTATCATTACGCAACTATATACCCATAAAACTATCACATTATCCAGGGTAACCGAATTTGATTTATATACCTCAATATATCTTTGTTCTATTTGGTATGAGTCTAAAAGCCATTAGTACCGGGTCGATAGACTCATTTATTACAAATGACGAAAGCTGTCCGCAACTTCTATTACACAGTCGAAACTCAAAGTTTCTCCTAATACTTTATTTTTAAGAAATATATACAATTATACATATTTATATATCTATATTTCGATAAACTCATTTATTACAAATAATGAAGGCTGATCGTCTTCGACCAATTTTTATTATCAGCCATGTCTTTTAGCGACTTACAATGGAGTCAGGTCAATGTATAAGATGTTATAAGAATACTTGTGTGAATATAGTTTCACACCATTCACATGAATAGAAGTTATTAAATAATGAAAAAATATTAAAATATTAAAAATGTCAATCTATCAGCTTATTGCGATTTTAAACTTGTACCTGATTATTTATAATGTAATAAACTTGAACCCTAGGTATTGACTAGCTTATATTTGATCCTGGAGAATCAAGAGTTCACGCGATATGACTTTTGTACTTGTATTAAATTTTTTGTCGTCCATCTAAAGCACCGTACAGTTTCACATATTTAATATCAAAAATTAAAACTTCCGCACTTCATATAGAATCTATAAATATTATTATGTGCCTGCTGAAATAAAGCACATTGTTGTTTTCTCCTCGCTAAGTTTATACGATTTTGTAAATCGTCGGTTACTCGTGCTAAGATAATTCAAGTTAATCTTCAAGCATTTTATGGGCGGGCGACCTCCAAAATATACTTAGCATCAAACCTTGTCCTACCCCGACTTAGTTATTATTCATTTGGAGTTTCTACTCTGATAAATGTAAGTGCATTACGGGAACATCAAAATTTTACGATCGACGCCACGACGGTAATAAGGTTGGATGGTAATGACCCTCAATTTAATAAAGCGGACGCTTGAACAGCGTTTTGAAACTTATAATGGATCGCCGATTCTTTATTCTGCCACTGAAATGACGGACAATGCGGCAGTCATTGTCAAAGATGTCGACTTTCCCTGTTCCGGCACGGTTCCTTTTTTATATTTGACTTTTGATCGTGCGACGCTTTGGATTCTAGTCTAAAATTAGCGAGATCTGTAACGCCTTTGACACCATTCACTTCTATTGCGCATTGTGTGTTGTTATGTGAAATGTGTTTATTATACATTTGTATCAACCTTCCCTGATGTCCATCCAATTATCTTTATTCTTTGTATCACTTAAATAGATGGACTACCATGAGATTGTTCACGTTTTAACTGCGCGTCCTGGACGTTTCAGTACAAATATCTATGCATGTTTTTCTTTAAGATTCAAGTAAGCACTCTTATTTTATCAAAATCCAAACACTTTAATTTGAACCAAAGAGACAACATACATACTTTTACAAGTTTCAAATGAGTAGTCTATTTATTTACATAATATATGATTGATATATCATTGTATCTTATTTATCGTACTTTTATTACGCCTATTTCCCATCGGGGTGTGTTAAAACTGGGGATCTACACTTGCCACTTATCTTGGAGATATCTTATGTATGTGTTAGCAACAACATTGTAGACATTTATAATTTTTTTTAATTAGTATTAATACACAATAGATACCTTAAATAAATTGATACATTGTCATAATTTTATGTAGTATTAGATGTAAAACATATTCTAATTATCCCTGGATAAGAAATAAGTATAGAGCTGTAGTTTATTTGTTAACAAAGATAGAGGTAAATCTTATAATTTAAATGGATTGTTCTTAATATTTAAGCACCTGTAAAAGTTATTCAAATTAAATGTAATAACATTAATACTGTCTACATTTGTACCTCACTCTCACGTATACCTTGTGTTAAACAGCAGTTCTTTCATTGCTGTATCCCGGTTTGAAGTAAGGAACAGTGATATTGTTTCATATTACCTAGTAATAATATGTTACTATCTTTAAGTCACAAAGTTAGCAACACGCTACTTATATCCTCGTGATAATACGAGCGCCTATAGCCTGCGCTGACGCTTACTACGAGTACCACGCAGACTTTATACTTGTTAGTTGCCATAGTCAAATAAAATAGAAGAACCGTAAGTATTATGCTAACTTTATATAGTAATCTCCAAAACGTAATAAACCAATTACATAATAAAATGTTTATCCAGCTTATACATAGTAACACATGTTTCATCATCATAACAGCTATTGGAAGTCTACAGCTGGAAATAGGCTTCCCCAAGATAGGTGGAATTAAGCCCATACTTACCGCACTGGGCAAGCATTTTGGCAATCGCAGAGTGTGGCTTTTGTGACGAGTATACTACTGCCGATCCCCGCCCTGTGCATTTACTATACCGCAGTGAATGGATATACCAAAATCTATTTAATCTGGTACCTTAGTCACCTCTTACGGAACCAAGGTACAGGTGAGGTACAATCTGTTGTGCTGTTATCTCGCGGCAGAGTAGAATAGTACCTCCATTTTTATATATATATATATATATATATATATATATATATATGTAGGAATTTCCTATTTCAATTGCGAACACGGTATAAATGAAATTATAATGCGATAGGCGACCCCATACTTGTGAAGATTTGAAATCGTGCAAGCGCATAAGAGGAAATATCGAATAATGCAGTCAGTTAAGCAATGGGACGACGATAACTGCTCTTGATGCATTCACTTGTTAAGGATTTATGTCGGTATCTGACTCGACAGATGTTGTCTGGTATTAATATATATTATATACATGACAAAAACATGGCGATAAATTGAGATACAAACTTTATCTCAAGTTGAATCAAACTGTAGTAAAATACAGTAAGCAAATAAACTATAAAAATTCCCTTTGGACAAACAACACCGTGATACATAATTTTTATAGGTAAATGAAGACTATAAATAATTATACTTATAATTACTTTTCGACGGGCCTTAATAGTGCAGGTGGTTGTGATCCTATCTTATGCACCACGGGTCGCGGGTTCAATTCACACCCAGAAGAATTAATAGTTGTGTTTTTTCCACGTCTAGGTTAAAATTTGTATTTAAGTATCATATTTGTGATATCTTATTGTACAATGTCCGTAATACAAGTGCTTTAAGCGCTTAACACGGAGTCGGAACAATATATGAGATGTTGTGTGATGTATTATTATTACTTAATTCCGTATATTGGTAATCGTCATTGAAAATGTTAATGTTTTACAAATGATTGTTTTTTTTGTTTTCCCCCCCCTTTTGTTCTCGTTTCGGATGAGACATTGTTGAAAAATATTTTATATTTCTAGATTCTGTATTCGTAAATTTCTCAGTTGCCGTTTAGTGGAGAAAATGCGAGAGAAAATAATGTGTATATTATTTATAATTTCTCTGTTTTCTGATATCTTTAACACAAGTACTATGAACTTTAAGCTACTTATCTCGGCGTCAGGTCAACGTATGAGCTGGCGTGTGAATAATTTTTTGTTTTGATTTTCGAGGCTGCTACTGATATGCAGCGTTTACTTGGCCTATTACAATTGGGGTCTAAGTCATCTAAAATATTATTATAAAGAGGCAAGATTTTTATGTATGTATGAGATATTTTAGAGGTTTTATTCTTTAAAAAATGCTTATTTTGATATTATGTATAAAAAAATGTATTTTTGAACATTTGCAACTAATAAACGCAAGAACTATTGGACTGAATCTTACTGATCTTCACATTCAAAGTGGAATAAGTAAGTATATAAATTAATGATTTGTATTCCATTAGATTTTAGTAGGTATGTTTTTTTTCAGTAGGTAGACGCACATATATAACGAAAAAGAGAAGGTATTTGTAATGAGGTATTTGTAATTTAGTCATATAATCAATTGTGTAATCTTATTTTAGTTTAATTAAAATAATAAATATTTTTTATCAGCAAGGCAGAGTAGAATAGTGTCTCTCTCTATTGGGTGTCGTTAAAGGCGACTAAGGTACCAAAACCGACAGATGGCGGTATATCCGTCCGAATCAGTGTAGCTCAAATGCACAGGGTGTGGATGGGCAGCAGCATTCCCACCGTGAAAGCTGCGCTCTGCGAATGCCAACACGCTTACCCAACGCGGCATTTATGGGCAAAATTCCTCCTTACTTGGGGAGGCCTATGTCCAGTAGTGGATTTCTAATGGCTGATGTGGTGATGATGAAGTTTGTAAGATTTTTATCACTAAGGTCTTTTAATCCCAAATTTGTTATTGTTATAGGAAACGTCCCGAATGAACGAATTCGAATTTCCCGGGGATTTCCTTCTAGTTTTATTTCAGCCATATCACGTAACAAAATACAATAAACTTTATGTTTAGAGGCAATTGGCCACGATCGCTGAATTTTAAGGTTATGAACGCTACGCTATCCCAATCTCATTCCTGACTTATGGATATATATATTTTTGAAGGATATAAAGAACGCGACTTCTAGATTATTTCCAAATATATATTTATTTCTATAATTATATACAAAAGATTTTGTGTTTATTTAAAACACTGTTTACTTTTAATTCCATTATTTTTTATGGGTACTATATATTTTTAACACCTATCAATTATAGAAATCATTACAAATAGAAAATATTGTATGTAATAAATAAGCTCACATACCAAATAAAAATTAAATCCTATAATATTAAAAAACATTCCGCTGTCCAATTATTGTGTCCGACTGAGCTTTTAAATAATAAATCGAATTGAACAGGACCTTCTCGAAAATGGCGGATGTATAAAAATAAAATTAATTAATCGATAAACATAATAAATGTGAGAGTCTTATCAAAATTCAACTACGTTAGGAAAGTATGCGCTGTAAATTTTTGAGAAATAGCATCTTACGAGTACATATATAAATAGTTCCAAGCCAGCAAGCAAAGTAGCGGTCGTAATTTATAGACTACATAGATATATCTTAGATAAGATAAATCATATTAAAATATTCCCACTGAAATATAAAAAAAGAGTTTCAAATTACATTAAAGACTGTAGTTTTAAAAGTAGCGTGATATCAAACTATTAAAATTTGGGTATGCAATTAGTGCGATTTCATTAATGCGATAATATAAGCTAGAAACAAGTGAATAGAACTAAGTTCCTTTTTGACTGGGAAAGTTACTCCTGGACGCGATTAAATAAACAAGTACAGCACAGAGAAATCTAATGGTAAACAAGTACATAACATACTTTTAAAGATACTCTAGGATACGCAGACTAGAGTGCACTATGTTCCAACAAAACGAAGCGACGGAACGTCATTGTAGACAAGGATTCAATTAATACTGAAAACGACACGAACCCCAACGGGTTGATATTGGTGAACTCCCGGCATAGTTCGGGTTTGGAATCACCAACGCTTTTGGCAATTCCAATTCCTGCAGTAGTTTAACTTGATTCCGTTGTCATAATTCCCCTAGTGCGTTCGCAGTTCCTACACGTTTGTCTTATGGAAGTAACTCGGTAGGTAGGCGGTACTCGAAGTTATAAATTGCGGTGTTCATCGAATTGATAACTGGAGCTTATGTCTTGAGCTTATAGATGTGTATATGACGACACGCATAGCGCAGAGGTAAAGGGAACTGGTTGGGAGATATATGATTAATTGCAAAATATAAATGTTAATACAAAATATTTTATTTTATTTTATTAATAAGGAAAGTCGTGTAGCACCGGCAGAGTAAAATAGTACCTCCCCTGTCCCAGGTGTCGTAACAGGCGATTAAGTTGCCAGATGGTGATATATCTATCCACAAGAGTAGCTCAAAAGCACAGGGTGGGTATGGTCCTGCAACACTCCCGTCTCCAAGCGCGGCAACTATCGGCAAATTCTTCCTTTGTTGGGAAGGCATAGACTAGGTCCATTAGTGCACGTTTTACGATTGTTATGATGATTATGAATAAGGAGAGTCCTTATATTGGGTCTGGATTAATATTTGTGACGTTATCAACAATTTTATGATTCGACTTTGTATTTGAACGATGTAATTCCTAAGTCTGAAGACGAAAAATAGCATATACGCTCTTGAATTTTGGTTATTTAAAAAATAGTTTATATTGCTAAATTAATATTCAGAAAACATAATAATTGTGATAAAAAGAAGTGGGTTCAAATTATAATCTTAATTGTTGATAATAAAAAAATGCAGAGGTTTTATATATGTTGTATTTACATTTTACTATATTATTAACACATTTCAACCATTCGCGTGAAATTTCCCTATAGACATTTAAGATAAATAAAAATATTAGGATTCTAGAGGACATCCTACCACTGATATGATGATGTAATAACGACCTCGCTGAATCTAACCCCATTATGCCTCAAATGTGATTAGTAAGCCTATTTAAATGTCAATTTCCCGTTTAACGTCGTTGGAGCTGAAAGATTAAAATACTGTTTAATAAATATTTTATTGCGACTTAATGCAAAAAATATATTATTATAATGTAGGGAGCATAAAGTCAAATTAGTTTAGAAATAACTCTTGACACTTTATTGAACAAAAATAATAATACCAACCTATAATAGTTTACAGTAAAATTTAAATGTCAACACTTATATACAAAATTCTCGTGTTATAATATTAGTTTCCATACAGTTTCAAAATGGCGTAAAAGATTAATATATATATGCATATTCAGTAGGTCTATGAATCGACTACTATCTATTTTTCATACCCCTAAGTCATGAAGGTGGGTGGTCAACCTTCATGACTTAGGGGTATGAAAATAGGTAAATGTTTTTTTTTCATTTTAAGACATTATTTTTCGGTTTTATTTTATTAATTATTATGTGGTATATATTTAATAACTAATAACTCGAAATTGACCTAACTATCACTAACCCCCATTTTTTAATAGCGATATTAGTTAAATATAATTTATTTAGCAAAAAATCGATACCGGAACAGCTAGTAAATGTACAAAAAAATCTATTTGATTCATTTTAAAGTATTGTAAAAAATTCTAATCAAGTAACCGTAAAAAAATATTTAATAAAGTTTGTTAGAACAATGTAACACCGCAACTAGACTCCTTGAAACAGAAGTGTCATTTGGGATTGTATCCAATCCCCACCAGTTCGTGATAGATGCGAACCGATCAAAACTTTTTATTATATCTCCAGATATGTATCCGGGGCGAAACGAATTTCTGTCGGCGATATCTTTTCTGGCGGCGAAGTTTGTCAGTTTGTCCATAGAAACACGGACCAAGCGGAATTGACTATCGGGGGAAAATGTTCGGATTCTTTAATGGAAACGTTTCGCATTTAACTTTTTGCCACGTTCACCTCTTTTATTGACTAAGTCTAAGAGATGATCAAGGAAGTTTTAAAATACTAATTCAAATTCATCACACATCAAGGAAACATATTTAAAAAAAATAGACTTGTTCTCCTTGTTTTAAATTTGCTTGTTTTGTTTATTTTAAATTGCCATTTTCGAAATTATTTGTATACATTGTTCTCCAGGAAGAATACATTTGAAAATCCTTTTCTTGTTTTACCGCAATCCAATATTAAATCATGTAGAGTCACTTATTTAAGAAAGACAGACAGACTATTGTAGAATTTTGTGGAAGAAAGAATGCGATAAATAATTAATGTATAATCTTAAAAAATCTGTGTCATTGAAGTAGTATCAGCGATAACACTCGCGGCTTTTTTAAAATACACATAATAATAATAACAATAAGCTGATAGTATAAATCTCGGAGCACGTCAGTGCCCAGTGCCAAGTCCAGCAAAAAAGCACGGTCGTACTATCTTTTCTGGCCTGCCATATTCAACGTATAACTCGTTGTGCATAAAACTAGACGCCTCCATTTTCAGTAACCAAGGCATTGTAAAACACGGTAAATTTAAAATTTAATATAATTTGAATTGGTTGTTTAAAATTATAAAAATTAAACGTTCTTCTTTTTTATTTCTTAAATTTGTTAGTTACTGACTAATTGACGGACCTACTGACTGATCGATCATCTCGTCTAGGGCACTTCTAGCAAACATCGCACTAAACAATCTTAGTACATATTTATATTATGATTTTTTTATGAAATAGATTGTGCATATTTTGTTAGTACGATTGCCAAGTCGATCTATTTATTCACAACAAGGAAGATTTTTATATTGATATGGTCACTATAAAATGTTGTAAGGTTAGCAAATTACATGATAACTTAAAACAGAAGGTCCCTTGATTACAGAGTGAATAAATTAAACGACTTTGTACGGTAAAATATACGTCAACAGATAAATTTATGTATAAACTGGCAGGTGGCGGTATATCCATCGGAAACGGTATATAGCTCATACGTACAAAGCGGGGATGAGAAGCAGCATCCACGTCATGAAAGCTGCGCTCTGCGATTGCCATCACGCTTGCCCAGTGCGGCAATTATAATATTTCTCCTTTCTTGAGGAGGTTTATGTCCAGCAGCTGACTTTCAATGATAATGACGAGGATATTCTTGTTAGACGCATGCAATATAACCAAAGACAAAAAAGAAAATATTCATTATCATCATCACGAACATTTTTAAGATATTCTATTGTCCCACCTAATATTATAAATTGCTTAAGTGAAATTAACTAATGTTCTTCAAATTTTGCATTTATATAGTTGAAAGTATGGATACAGATATAAGTTATCTCATCTTGATTTAGGACAAAACACAATTTTAGAACTACAAAAAAAGCAATCAGAATATTATGTCAATCTGATTAAAATTAATTGATTTCGATAAAATAATAACTGTTAATGCTTATTTGTTTGTTACCTTTTTAATCTTATTTTCAACCATTATTCGGTTTTACTAAAAAGGGATTTAAACATACTACCTTTAATTCCTAAAATAGTACTATTTCTATGAGAAATATAAGCGGTCAAAGCCGCGGATGAAGCTAGTTTAGAATACAACCTAAACGAAATTAATGGTTTGATGTTTTGTTACATCACCGGGCTCTCAAAACGTCAGTATTATTTAATCGTATACCATAAGTACAAACTTAGATATCTACAGCTACGAACATTAATTACTTGCAAAAGCTATAAAGCTTAGGTTCCCAATTTACCGAATAAAGTGATCTCGAAATGGGGTTGATTGATAGTGGTATTAGATTTATTATCATGAAATGTGATAAACTTTTACAGTACAGTTACAAGAAACGTATTTATAATAATTTATAATTCAAACCTATACTAAAATACTTGTAATTTAGTTCAAGAGCCTTCCATAATCTGCACACAGCAATATCTGGTAATAAATATTGTAAATGGGTTCCAATAGTCTATTAAAATATAAAGTTTATACGAACTATATCGTCACAGTATGGGCCACTATAATGGGAACTAATGCTATAAATGCCTCAATTATTCTTCTATTATCCTGAATTAATAAGGACTACAATTTTATGGGTCAAAACTAAACTTGGGTGTAGATTACAAATCATATAGGAACTATATGTATACATTTCATCATAATTATTATCTGAACCAAAAGACGTTCTTTAAGATGTATATCTAAGAGAAAAGTGGCAAACATTGCATACCTGGAAAACGATGGGTAGGCGTGGTAGCAATTCAAGAATTTAATTTGATAACGCCAATAAAATCAATAAATAAATTTTGACATCTCGTACTTTAAAATGTGGAGGAATCAAAAGTACTTAAAATTTTCTTTAAGAATAAAATAAAATAAAAATCTTTAAAATTCCACATTATAATCCATAAAATACTATCAATTTCTGTACCCAGCTTCATCTAAGCCTTAGGGTACTCGTAAATTCAAATCCATCATTTCTCACAGGATTGACTCTTGATCTGATAGTACAGAAATCATCGTCTGTTGATGGACAGAATCGTAATAGCCATAGAATGTCCACTATATGACTATGGTTCATAGGTTATCACAAGAAAGTGTGAAATGGGCACATAACTGCCACGGTGGGCAGGTATGATGTCAATCATAGAGTGCAGCGTTTTGGATAGATGTACTCGTACCGCAATCTTTCGGTTCCGCTACATTAATCGCCTCTTAAGACAACTGATGTAGGAGGAGGAACTATTGTTCTCTGCCCACGCCATTGCTTAAACACGTCTGTTGATATATATGTCGGGTTCGAATATTTTTTTTAAAATTTTATTCACAATACTACTTCCCCTAGCCCTAAAGAAAAAGTAAATCAAGTGTTGAATAAAGAAATCTTTGTCTAGAGACCGCGCGCGCGACTGTACACCGCCGGGTAAAAAATCTACGGGCTGAAACGTTTCGCGTGATTAATGGAGAGATCGTGAATACGCGCCCTGACTTTGATGAGTCGATCGCGCACCCACTTTATGGATAGACTCTCTGAATGACTACTTTTTGTATGTGTTGTGACTATTAAGAGACGACTACGTAAACGTAAATACATTAAGCAACATGTAATTGTGTGGTAAGGGACGAAAAAAATCCAACTATGGTTTTGGTGCAATTTTCTGAAGAACATCTTCCAGATACATCAAAAAAAACCTCTAGAGATAAACTGCAAAGGCGCAGTTTTTTAAATGTGAATAATCCTAAAGATACTGTTTAAAAGTGATTCGTAAATAATATAAATAGGCTTATGCCCATGCCTTGTTCTAAGTCTTTATAGAAGTCATATGGTCATAATACATATAAATTTGTAGACTATAATTTAAATAGGCATTACTAAGAAAATGGCTTTTATGCTATAAGCATAAATTGAAAAGTAATAAACATATGCTTTATGCATCATATAAATGAAATAGCCATAAATTATTAAGACATAAAATGCGTTCCTATAATAACAAAAACCATGGACAATAAATTAAATCAACTTTTTGCTAAAGGCACATTTTTTTTATAAAACAAACTTTAATAAGCAATGATTATATGCCGATAAAAGATATTTTTTAAGGATAAGCTGCAAATCAAATTCACATCTAGACCAAACTCAGTGCCAATATGACATCGTTAATAATTTTACGGTTATTATACCTGAAACTGGAGACAGCTTCTAACATTAATTATAAACATATACCCAACTCCCATTATCTCCGTCTTCCGAAGCAGACCATAAAAATTAACAGATATCTCGAGTTACAAACTATGTATTAATTATTAGTGCGGTAATCCAACTTCTCCGGCAGGGGAGCAATAATTATAACGCGAACTTATACTATGACGAACATTCTGTAAAGTCTTGTCAACAACAGACCGATCGATATCCTATTCGCAGAACATAGAACTCATAATTGTATGGCAACTGTTTTGTTTCTTGTCGACGGATAATGTGTCACGAGTAAAACCCACAATTGAATTTGGGTGTTAGTAATTTCCGGTAATTACTCTTAGTCGCTTACCTACATAATAATATTTTTTAATATTCATGAATATAGCATGTTGATGTAACATGCCTTAAAAAGTAAAGCACACTCAACCGTGCTTAACTATACTTTATTGTACTTGTCTTCTTTTTTAGTAGAAGGTGTATATCAAACTTGATTAAAGCTTGCTTTTATTAAAAATGGGTAATGATAAAATTATTCTTCCATTGTTCTTTCAAAAAAATAAATAGATTGTTAAGAACTAATATACAATTAAATGACATTTACTGTAAAGAATCGACAAAGTAAAATAGTACCTCCCTTTGTACCACGTGGCGTAAGAGGAACCAGAATAAGCAGTTAGCGGTATACGGCACCCAAAACAGTGCAGCTTAAATGCAGAAGGTGGGAACAAACAGCAGTATCCCAATAGCAGAGCTACGCTCTGGGATTACCACAAAAGATTCCCGGCTTGGAAATAATGGGGCAAAATTTATTGGTAGAGTAAGTTTATTTCCATCAGTGGACAGTGCCGTCTGATATCGGCTGATATGGTGAAGTTTAATTTAAGTTTATTAATTGAACATGTACTTACTGTTTCACTGTCTTGGGTATACCCCAAGACAGTGAAACAGTAAGGTATATCCATGGTGGAAGAAAGAAAATCTTTTAGGTTAAAGTTTTTGTCTCAAGTTAAAGTCTAACCGGATTAGTTCATATACACACGGACGACAAAACATTTGAGAGTCCAAACAATGCCTCAACTTCGTCTTAGAGCGAAATAACTCTGATGTATTGTTAAAGAAGTTCAATTAAAAATTTCTCTATATAGATTTTGGATTACATTATACATTAAAATCCAATTCTGTAAGATATAACGAAAATTATAAGCCCTATATTGTTGCACTCTTGAGTCTAGAACAGTTTTAAAATAATATTTATTGTTTATCATCATAATATCAGCGGTAGGGCGCCTACTGCTAATTATAGGTCTGGCAAAGTAATTCTAATAATTGGGGGATTTAGCTTAAAATTGCCTCGCTGGGCGGGCGTGGTAACAATCGCAGAGCGTAGCTTCGAGCATGTTACTGTACTATAAGCTTCGCCAGTTAGATCGGATATACCGATATAAGTGGTTTCCATTATTTCAATGGTATTTTCTTTATTTTCTATTTTATATACCTGATACAGGAAGTACAACTCTAATCTATTAGTATCAAAACCTCATTCACCTCACCATCATTAATAACTTGAACTTCATAATTTTGCTAAGTTTTTGTAGTCATAGTAAATGACCTGATGGCGCAGGTGGCCAGTCTTGTGCGCCATTGGTCGTGGGATTAATCCCCATCAAAGACGAACATTTATATGATGTATAATTTTTTTTTCATGTAGGGGTGTGATTATTATTTTATATTACTATTATTTTACCTTAACTTGAAGCAGTTGCTTTACTGAAATATAGAACCTCATCACATTAAACTGGAATGTTTTTTAAATTGGCTTTATGTGTTCAGTTTGGTATAACTTGAGAATTAAATAGTTTTTATCTCAATTTATAGTTGTAATATATTTTTCATGATATACATATGTACCTATGGCAAGACAACTGTCTGTCAAGTAAGATAATTTATTATAACATAAGCTCGTCTAAAAACACCCTCACAAATGAATTATCGGCACAACCACGTATCTGATAAATACACAAAAAATAAAATCTAAGTTGTTTCAGAAAAAAACTTAGATCACGCAATAAATTGAATCAAAAATTAAATAAAAATAAGATTTCTTCAAGTGCCTTTTATATAAAGAGCGGGAGATTGAAATGCAAAGCGCACCTATGAATGATACTGTTGCCCATGCCCACCCTGTGCAATGAGCTACATTGTTTCGGATGGATAAACATCTATCTGTCAGTTTTGATACATTAATTGCCTCTAACGACATCTGGTATAGATCAAGGTACTATTTTACTGCGCTGGTACCGAACGGCTATATATAACTTGATTAGAATGACATCTGTCTAAGTAACCTGCTAAAGTTATTTTAATGGTTTTTTTTTTAATTTTTATATAATACTCTTTCCTACGTTCTTGATCCCTGAAGAATAGTCTTGAAACTCGTTTCCAATATTTAACGAGTATATTTTAAACAGAAAGACAAAAAGAAATATAATACCGTACTTGGTTACTGTTCCTGATTATAGAAGCTGTTATTTTGATATTACAAACAGATACTTCAATTTTCATTTGTATAGATCATTTACAAGTAAATTTTTTTTTGTAATATTTATAATATGACTAACAAATTATAACGCCAAATAACAAAATGCCAAAATAAACTGTCACGCTTAATCATCAACATTTGTCTTTTTAATCAAACTATATTTAATGGAGTAAAGGCTAATTCTCTTCACGCCAAAACAACAGTATTTTAATTTTTGACTTTCCGGTTGAAGGGTGGAGAGGCAATAAAAATACTTGGTAATGTGAAAATAATATGCTAGTGTTTTTTACATTTGAATTCATTCGTCATATACAAGCCCGATGGTCCAAATAGTAGTGATCCTAACTTATGCTCCAAAGGTACATCCAGTAAAAACATTGATATGATGATATTTGTGTCTGATCTGCATCTGGGTGTTAATAATATATATTTTAGTATTATATTGTAATTTCTATGTCATTTGATGTCCGTAATAAAAGTTTTAGACAATTTACCTCTAGATCAGATCATTGTATGAATCAGATATGCGGAGTTAATATTATGTAAACCATTAAAAAATGCTACTTGTTTGATGTTTGTAAAAGTTGAACCAATGGATAATTAAAATCAAATAGCCTCCAGCAAACCAAAATAAAATGTTAGGGCACTCCAATTTTATACCAGCCACATATCTCAATGACGACTGTGCATTGTCGATATTTACAACTCCAGTTGGCCGATATCGAAAGTTATGTGCTCAGATAGCGGACATGCCGGCTTCGGGGCGGGCATTATTTTAAATTATCTGCTGAATTTGACGTTAGATTGCCATTGATTTATATGTAGGTTAAGTTATACTTTCCGTGGATCTTAATTGTGCAATGGATGACAAAGGAAGCGATATATACGTTATTTACAAGAACACGAATGTCGCCATGTAGTACTGGCAGAGCAGAATAGTGCCTAAGGTACTAGAACCAACGCATGGTGGTATATCCACCCAAAACAGCGTAGCTCAGTGGGCGTGCAGCTACAGGGCAGGGATGGGCAGCAGCACTCTCGTCGTGAAGCTACGCGATTTTTAACAAGTTTGCACAGCGCGGCAATTATGGGCAAATTACCCCTTTCCGCGACTTTCTCTGACCGCGTCTCCATTTATATAAAATTTTATATTGCGTACCAGGAGAACGAAATTAAAATGTACTTTTATTACTGCTGAGAATAACTTCCTTTAGGGTTCTAAACTTATACAAATATTCGAAGATATATAGTTTTGACTTCTGTTGCTGGGGAGTTTATTATTATTGTAATTTTTAATAAAGAATAATGCTTCTTCCTATACAAAGAGTAACTGAGGCTGCCAATAATTAAAATATACATGTTTTCAAAGCATAAGGCTATTTTATTTTTGTTATTTTATTTATGGTACTAAGTTCGCAAACAAGCATACTTTACACTTACAGCCTTTGACTTGACGATGTTGTACCAAGTAATTTTCCTCCTTCTTAACCGGGGCACACAACGTACATAATCAACAGTAAAATACAAAAGATTGAGAAACCCATGTAGATTTATTTTTAAATTTTATTAAGAAGAGAAAGTTCATCTAATTATTAAAACAATCTGATACAAATAAATAAATAATACTAAAACCGCAGAAAAAATTGCAACATACTATAAATGTTCATTGCTAGCATTCGACAATGCTACGACATGATGGAAGATAAATTATGATTTAAAAATAAAATAAGGTTCCATATAAAATGAGATACAATATCTCGTGAGAATAAATGAAACAAAATTTTTTAAATCATGCGCGCCAAAAATGGTATTGATAAAGAAAGTAAAGGTAAAGGTAAATGATTAAATCCATGAAAAAGTGAATTAGCCATGAGGTACCGGCACAGTAGAATAGTACCTCTCACTGCACTAGGTGTTGTAAGAGGCGACAAAGGTACCAGAATCGACAGATGGCGATATATCTATCCAAAAAAATGCAGACTAATGTAGGGGGCGGGCATGGGCAGCAACATCTCCGTCGTGAAAGCTGCGCTTTACGATTATCAACACGCTTGCCCAGTGCACGAATCACAAATATCATCATATAAACATTTGTCCTGGGTGGAGATTGAACCGCCTTCGGGCTAAATAAAAAATGTACTTACGTTTTTTATAACTCATTATTATCTATAAAAAAATCGGAAATAATAATAAATAGCTGTCAAAGTTTTGTCATAATAACACTAAAAAAACACGTTATTAGAAGCATATATATTAATCGTACTAAGCATTAATTAATTACTTCATATTCAAGACTAATACAGTTTATTGGCAGCTAATTATTCTTTTGTGCCAGTTGCTGTTGAAACATCTGGTGTATGGAATTAAGAAGGAAACTGCTTCATTAAGGAATTAGGAAGGCGTTTGGTGGGGCAGGGTTTGGACTACCGCTCCAGGGCTTTTGTGATGCAGAGGATCTCTCTTGCTGTGCAGCGTAGAAATGCTGCAAGCATTCTGGGGACCTTTGGGTCGGATATGCCTCTTTTATCAAATGCGTATTTTTTTTTGTTTTAAATAGGAAATAATATGTAATAATTATAAAGTTCAATAAATACATACTAAGTTCAAAACTTAGAGTACTTTTTTAAATAAACAACTTGGAGATTCCTTTCATATTAAATTTGACAAGCCCGTGACTAGCAATTGGTGAAGACAAAATATTTTCTTTCTTATAAGCATAATTACATAAATGATCGATAGTAGACGTTAAAAATGTATATTGTATTAATAATTGTAATAAATTCATACATGTTTTATTTTAGCGTATTCGCATGTTGCGAATCTCTCTAACGACATTTTTCCCTGTCATCCGTTTTTATGAAACAAAGCCTTACTATTGCTGCAAGCTGACTAATCCATCTGTGAGAGTTACAAAAAAATTCAATAAACTTATCCTTTGTTCAGATTAGCGTTTACATATATAATAGAACACAGACGAGTAATAAATGTTCGAAATCTTGTTAAATTGAACTGATACTTAAATAACAACTTTTATTAACAATCCTTTTTTTAGGATTTCTAATGGCTGTAATGATGATGTATGTTTATCATTAAAAAATATTGCGACTTGAGATACAAACTATACTATCTCTCAAATTAGATCTAATTGTACACAGGAAGCAATAATTGATTACAAATGGTTCAATAGTTTAGGAGTTAACTCAAGAGAAAAAACAAAACACATTTTTTTTTGTATATATATATCCCGTTGTAAACTCGTGTTACCTACCACCTAACACTGTCATCTGTAAAGATATTAAAGCACTTACACATTACTATAATACTTTATAATACAACAAACGAATAATTTCAAAAATAAGAGTTCCGTCTGTTATTTGAGAAATAAAACTATCCTATTTTTCATGATGGATTAAAGAACACATGAAGAGCAAAATTCAAGTAGTTGATAATTTCACCCCGGACAAATAACGCGACACATAATTTTTATATATAAAATATATATATATTCCGAGTACGATAGTTTTATTACCAAAGGACCAATCGTAATTCTTTATTATTAATACTAAAATTATTCACGTAAAACATAGGCCATCTCACATCTATATGCTACTTTCTTTCTGTTATAACTTATATTCGAATGAATGTTTGAAGGTTTAGGTCATTAATTATTATCTGTCATTTTAGATCGTTTCATCTATAAGATATCATACCGGCGTCAAGCCGTACATATAAACGATATTAACTATTGTTTAAATAATAATTCGAATAAATATAATAATAATGTTAAACACCTTCTTTCCATTCCAAACATATTAAAAAATATATATTTAATACAGATTACCACAATTTACCCTTTGGTATAAGCCATCGGTCTCCTTTAATAACTAATGACCAACCACTACTTTCTCCGCAAACACAAATCTTTAATTTTTTTAATCTGTTCTAAGTTGAAATGGCGGGGATTGAGATCGATGCTAGTATTGTAACACACATAGAGCCTTTATGTTGATCCTTTACCTTGATCTTAATATCAGAACTAGTGTTGTGAAGTTTCATTTCAATACTTTACGTAGATTAAGCGTGTAAAAAATAAGAAGAGAATATGTTGAAAAAATATCTCATTATTTATTTATTGAAATTTTTTGCGAAAAATATTACCAAATGTACAAATGGCGGACTTAATGCCAGTTGGCATTATCTTCCAGTAAACCATTATACGAAACAGAAAAAAATATATATATTGGTGCAGACAATATATATACAAAAAAGATAAACGTTACATACATATTTGTATAAATAAACGCAATAAATACTTATGATATAAAATAACGAACATCCGAAATAGGATTATAAATTACAAATCATAGATAGCATTATCTTTGAGTGACACATAAATAATATATTTAGTTCAGATTTTTCACAGTTTATATACTTTAACTTCCATTTATGTCTTAATAATTTTTTTACGTACGCGTGATAATTTTTTTTATTTATTATACAGAAACGGGATAACATGAGCTTATACTATACATATTTTATATTAGTGGTATTCACCTATAAGGTTGCAATTAACAAGTATTGAATTGACTTACGAAATGTATTAATACTCAATAACTGAAGTTACAAATCAGAAAAATAATTTTAATACTAATTTACTCCAAGTTTATAATGCAATCTACCAGGAAATAGTCCGTTTAACTGACAACGACCCGCGGTAGATCACATAAAAATGACGCCATATACTTTACTCACTTATTTCTACCGCAAAACAGTGTTCGCATTGCTTTGTTCGAAAGATAAAAGAAACAGTGAAATTACTGGCTAAAGTGACATAATATCACGTCACGTAAGTGATATCGTTGCAGGAACACAAATGTCTATATGTTTAATATTGCGGAACGCGGATATCCGGAACTACTTTGCTATGTACGAAGAGATGTTTACTACTTATAAAAAATAAAACGGCATGTTTCATATTTTATACCGATGATTATAAAGTTCACTGTAAGTAACTCACTAGATTATAGTTTTTTATAAACAAACACCATACCGTGAACTTAATTGTTGTGGCCGTTGTCACGCAAACTTAAAGCTTGCATGACTTTTTACAAAGCCATACAATATAAGCAGGCATGCATTTTTAATGTACTCACGTAATGTGTCGAATGTGACTTATACAAAAGAATATAAAACTTGACCTCGTTTATCACGACGTAAATTTATTGCAAAAATCAATTTTGCAGACAGCTCCAGCCTCAATACGTATTTCAAACCGAAAGGTATTTATTTATCAATTAAAAAGAAGGTTATAACTAATCACTTAAATTTTTCAAGACTTTCATTGCCTTGGAAATAAAAATTATGAAACAAAAATATTCTTCGTATAATTCAACTAACAATATAAAAACCAAAAGTAGAACTATTTAAAAAATCAAGTGATGCAATAAAATCACCATTAGTATATTTACACTAACACCAAAGTCTCTGAAAACAGAATTATAAAAAATATAGCATTATGATAAATAAGCCATTGGGACCAAATCTGTTTATATATGTATATAGATAAAAATATAGAGGTAAATTGAATGTAGTTTCATAACGCGATCCAACAGAATAAAACCGGCACAAAAATTGTAAGCTATAGCTCAAATATTTACACGTAATTAAACAAAACAAAAAAATTAAATATAAATATAATATAAAACCTTATCAGTATTTTTTTATATATATGCGGCATTTTTCTTATTGTACTGTATCTATTGTTTCGTATAGTCTAAAATTAGTGTATAGAATAAAAAGGATTATATATTTATTCCAGACAGATTATGTAATATATTGTCTCGTTTTTTTCGCATAAAATACTAACCTGCTCCAATCCTATGATACTCGCGTGACAAAAAGTAACCCACTCATGTCCAATCACTTACACGACTGCACAACACTACCGATCGCGAGAGAACGGACGAAAACGCCTTCTCCCTATCGCAGCCGGGGGCAGACTGAACTTCAGCTCTCAGTAACGCAAAGACCAGACCGCTCGGAACACTTCGGCCCACTTCGGGTGCAACACATATTTTGCATTACCGCCTATTTGATATGTACATCTAATAAAGGTTTGGGATGTTGGCTGTTAGGATTGGGGCATATGAAACTTTTTCTTGCATTTGTATGGGTTAAGTCGTGGTCCAGTTATGACTTTTTGAAGTGGAGGATTATATGTTGAAGGGTTTTGGTTTTACGGTTGTTATCTATACATATAAAAAATTATGTCACAGTGCTTGCCGTTGTGTTCCTCCACAATGGCTCGACTAATTTATATAATTTGTTTTAGATAATAAAAATGACCTCACTTAATTTTTTTCATTTTAAAGGTACTACATCATTCTTTTATTTCGTACAATCGTTGCTTTTATTTATAATTATTAACTGTTAAAAGTATAATTACTATGTTTCCTATAACGATTGATATTTTGTGATAATTTTTTATCAGTACAACAACATATTAATTTTGTTTTTACTTTTTTTAAGATATTAAATAGTTTAGACTTCCTACCATCAAGCGCAACGTCAATGATGGTCAGTCGTTTACCCAGAGTGTGTGTGATTGATAATTTAGCAGATTATCAATGTAGACGATAGTTAACATCTGACCGTACAATGTATTTGATGGCATTTAGCTACCACTGTATGCTACTTTGATGAAATGTTTATATAAAAAGTAAATTCCAATTATAGAGGAGATACTGCCTCCTTTTTTAAATTGATGATAGAGCTTTTATTTTATAAATTCGTTTGTACACATAGTGTGCTATATACCACGGGCAATTGAACTTTAATAATGCTACGTACGACAAGCATGCTACGAAATATAGTAGCGCCACGCATCAGGTCTTACCTTGCACTATGAAATAAAATATAATACATACTATAAAATAAATAATTAATTCAAAGGCAATTGTATAAGATTTTACTATAAAAGACAGACAGCAATCAGGCTCATCGATAAATAAATGAAGTATTACGTTAAGAGAAAGCTAATTCCTTAACCGTTTTATCGTGCTAAAGATATATAATAAAGCTGGAATTGAATTACTCTAATCATTAGCTTTGAATCAAAGGATTGTTATATTAGTGTTGTCACTGGTAAGGTTTGCATTAAATTAATTGGTGTTAATGGAACCTTTATCAATGCCAGTTTTTCTTATAGGTTCCTTTCTACTGGCTCGTGTTATGAACATGCCTTAAACTTTGTTTCCTATTGGCATCGGATGGGCATTAAAACTAAGTTTACTGCCAGTTATAATTATCTGTATTTAAAGTCAGACACATATATACAAATATGTTATGAAATTTTAGCTATATATTACGTATATTGTGTAATTGCTCTTTCAATGGTCAAATATGGTAAAATATCTAAAATTTAAACATGAAGAAATATCAAAACGTTGCAATAAAATGTGCAATTTCGTTTATTTATTTATTTATCCATAAATTGCATTTTAACTAAGTGTATTACTTATTAAATTGCGTAGCGTATGCATGTGGATGTGGATATAGCCTACGAAATTTCGGGACGCTACGCCAGTGAACGCGTTTACTTTGCTACGCGCTACGAGCAACGTATGCTACGAATGCTTACTTAGTGCTACAGAATATGTGGAAGTACATTTTACGAATTTCAATAAAGATAGTATGTTTAGTTTTAAAATATTGCGCTTACTCGATTTACACGAAATTTCTATATAAATAAAAATATGTTGCTTTAAAATCTTACTTATATACTAACTAAAATTAATCTAAAATCTAAAAATCTTCTACATTGTACTTATTTTTCAAAGACAGTACTGTGCGGACTATGTATAATATAATAAGGTATTGCTATAACCTTTATTTATTTTACATAGAAATCTAGTTCAGTAAATTTATAAACTAGACTGAGGTTGCAAGTCGTATTGGCAATTAGATGGTTATATACCGTAGAATATGGTGTATCACGCAGTAGGGTTAATTTTCCGATAATATTTAATGCGCCTATAATCTATGACAGTGGTATCTGTAGCATAAAATAGTTTCTTTCCTTGTACCAGGTGTCGTAAGAAGCGACTAAGGTACGAGAACCGACAGATAGCGGTATATCAATCTGAAACATTGTAGCGCAACAGCACAGGACGGGGATAGGATATATATATTTATATCATATGCATTTATTGCGTTTATTTATACAAATATGTATGCCACGTTTATTTATTTTGTATATATATTGCCTGCACCACTTTATATATATATATATATATTTCAGTTTTGTGTAATGGTTGACTGGGAGATAATGCCATCTGGCATTATGTCCGCCATTTGTACATTTTGTAACATTTTGTGCAATAAAGTTAAATAAATAAATAAAAATAAAATAAGAGCAGAAGTCTAGAAGAAGTGGAGACATAATGATATTTCTGTTTATTCTGTGTCTGAGTGTTAAAAATGTGTATTTAAGTATTATATTTGCAATACCTCTATTGTCTGATGTCCCTAATATACTCGTAAGTGTTCTAAGCGACTTATTACGGAGTCAGGTCAATGTATGAGATCATCATCATCATATTAGCCATTAAAAGTCCGCTGCTGGACATAGGACTCTCCGAGAAAGGAACTTTTTGGCCAGAATTGCCGCGCTGCGCAAGCATGTTGGCAATCGCAGAGTGAAGCTTTCGCGACGGGGATGCTGCTGCCCATCAACGCTCTGTGAATTTGAACTACACTATTTCGGATGAAAGTACCACATTCTGACGGTTCTGGTACCTTAGTCGCCTCATACGACACCTGGTGTAGTGGAAGGTACTATTTTACTCCATTTTACTGCCTGTACCTCATACTATGAGAAGTTTAAATAAAAAATGAAAATAAGAAAGTTGATTTAAAAAAAATAAGAATAAAAATTAATAGATTGCAACTTTTAAAATTCCTCGTTGGCAACACGGCTTTGCCAGGGATTCTCAGCTAAGCTGCGAGAGAGAGCAGTTGGAGTTGTACATTATAATTGGCGGTATCGGCTGTATTCAATCATGGAACATAATCATTAAAAAGAAGAAGAAAAAGGCAAATAAATGTTTATTAGCATCAAAAATTCGGAGAATTAAATCGGAGACTTTTTTGAACACACTAGTCATAAGGTTGACGATGCGTTGTTCTATAGTTTCTTGATATAAACAAAAAACCATTAGACTGTAGAATTAAACAGTTGCTTCTTTTTATCTTAGATTTCGTGAAATACAAACAGGATAAACAGAACCGATAGATAGTACATCGGTCAACGAGTACAAATTATCGGCATTCTACTGCTGATACGATAGTGTTAATCTCATACTATCTCATATATTTCTGACTACATAGAAACATGTATATATATCATATATATTTATATAAATATACATGTTTCTACTTTTTCATTGTGTCACATTCAAATGATGTGAATCATTTATGTGGGTTCTCATTCGAAATATGTATATTAAAATTTTATTCTTTCATATTCATATTTTTTTGATATACATAAATTACTGTTATATTTCTACTTAGAATAAAAAAAATATTTCTTTTATAAATACATGTATGAGTGTTCGTATATATTTGTTATTGTTACCTTTATTTTGTGTCGTTGTGAGACCGTTCGTTGCCCGTAGCAAAATATTTCCGCAAACATCTCATGGGAATAAAAACAATTGCTTAGGCTTTCTTGCATTCGCCGGGATCAAATATTCTTGGTCACATTTTATCTAAACCCGTTGTGATAGAAAAATTGATTTAGTTTAAGCAATAACTGCTAGTTTAATCCCCGCGATTTATTAAGTTCTACTTCTTTTAGTTTTTTTTTTGAATTCTTACTATTTCAGATTATTTGTATTGATCAATGGCGTGGCTTAAGCACGTGAACATCTTTGTGATAACCGTTCTTTGTTTTTTCTTCTAATACGGGTATAATCCTTGATACCAGTCTGTTCCTGTAGTCAGAGTGCAAAATTCATAAAGAACTAGTCGACTAGCTTCCTGAGATGTACAGATCAATAGCAGGTTTGCTATGTAATTATGTTTGCACGTTATTTATCTATAAATACTTATGAAAAGCTTTATGCTTAATTGTTTTGTATAATAATATTGATTACGATAGTAAATACAAACGTTTACTAAATTAAAGTTGATATTTTACTAAATTCAGTCCTTTTGTTACAGTAATATTTATTTCTTGTTTTATTTTTAACACGGTTGGATTTTTTCAAGTCGATAATACGGTAATTAGCGTTACTAACTTTCAATCTTGAAGAATCTTGTAGAGCGTGTGAAGTACCAATATAGGTCAATTTTGTATAAGAACCTCTAGAAAATTTACCTTGAGTTGGATGAAATCTGAAGGTAAAATAAATATATTGCTTAATGAATTTCACTGAAATATTTCAGAAAAATAGATAATATTTTCAAGTATGAGAGTAATGTTAAAAATGTTTACTAACTTTAATGTGCATTTATTAGCTTAATCAACTTCTCTATAATATCGCTAATCCTCTCCACAAATTCATTTTTCGTGCAAACATTTCAACTTAAGGCCACAAAGTAATCTGAATTTTCCCTTTATAAGAATCAACTCAAACAATACTTTATGATCGAATGGACATCCATTCGGAGAACTTGGATGAAGGCACTCTTATTTTAACTTGATTCCTTTTGAATTCTCATTCACAGATTTTTAAATTCACTTAGTTCTTTAATCTTCGTCATAAAAGTTTTCCCTGTGACAGCCCGTTTATTCAATTTTATTTCCGGGGTGGTGCCTAATTTTATGTAATTACGTGCCGAGTAATATAATAATTACTGTGAAAAAAAATTTTTTTTTTTTTGGATTCAAATTAATTTTTTACGTTGCAGGATTTGAAAGACTGTTTCAAATATCAACAGAAGTATAATATACTTCTATTAAAAATAAAATAATATTGTTAATATATAATCGGATGACAATACTAATGAGGAAGGGTTTTTAATTCGACGAATGGAAATTAATCTAGACGTCGCTTTATTAATATTTAAGCTTTCTTCCTTTTTGTAGCTCTCCAACCATGAATAGGTTTTCGAAAAACAGAACATATCACGTATTATGACAACTTTTTCAGAAAAAAGGAGCTATTGTATGTTAGCAAATTAATATTAGTATTCATAAAAATTGTCACCACCACATGCATAATTTGAATGATGTATTGTGCTTCAAAGTACATTTAAGTTACAATTCTCAAACACCGCATAATGCACCGTGACAATGCGCGCTCTGAAGTTTAACATAATTTTGCATACTCTATTCAAATGGCATAAAGATAACTGACACATTACTCGATATAATGATTTGACAGTTGAGATCTATTGTGCACGCGGTTCATTAGTGTATCCTAGAATACTCCTGTGTGATATTCAGAGTACATATTAGGTCGCACGAATAATATTAAATCGCTAATTGCATTTTGGGGTCGTAATGACAATCAGTTATTCTAAAAATACAGATACATATATTGTTCAATTAGCAGAAGTCTCTGCTCTTAGAATGGTCGTCTGTATTGGTCTTACTCTCACCTAATTCTAGCAACAAATAGCAGTGTTCGCATTGTTGTGTTTCGATTTGACGGGTGATGGAGGCAGTGAAATTACTGGGTAAATGTGATATAACATCTTTAGTTATCAAGGTTAGTGAGGTTAGCGACACGCTAGTGATATCTTTATGATGACACGACATAATTACTATTTAAATATATCAGTAAATAATAAAAATAATCGTATATGCTGATAGACTGATTGACATTTTAACATATTCATATAAATAAAACATTAGAACCAAAATCATTTTTATCAATCTTCTGTGTAAAGGAATGTCGCAAATAGTCGTTAATACTAAATTAATGTAGACCTTGAAGAGGGTATTTTACTAATGGGTAAATTGAGAGATATTTTCGTCCAAAAGACACGGCACCGCATCGCGTGCGGCAACCTATGAAGCTAAAATTGCTGTACAGTGGCCTATATATCAAAATCAAATCGGTCGCGAACGGCGCCGGTTTTAAGTAATAAATTGGATAAAGGAACGAGACGGATTGCTGTTGCGCATTTCCTTTTTTGGTTTCAAGCAACTTGTTTAGCGAATTATTGACAATTTGAGAGCGGAGTTTCTTTCGTTAGTAACCACAATGTTTTGGTATTGTATAACATGTAATTGTGTCCTGGTTTTGGTGAAGTGCATTTATAAAATGCATTGAGAAGAAAGTTTGTTTTTTCTAATATTTTTATAAACCTCACCTTACCTTAGGCTTTTCAATTTGAAAAACTACTGTATGGTTTTCGATTTTTTTAAATAATATCAATGCTCAAATGTAATGATTTATCACTACTTTATAAAGGCTTTAAAACGCTCTTTTTTTATTATAATTTTTTTATCAACGTTTCAGTAATCTTATAGCAACCATTTTTGAAAAAGGCGCTGCTTAGCAAACCACATTTTCATGATGTCAAAAGTATTTTTATTATGATTAGCTTTAGTTTTAAGCAACAACTTTTAAACTATATCCTAGAAAATTACATGATTTCTATGATATAGCATGACAAACTATCCTGCGAGAACCATATATTTAAAAGAAATTTGATATCAGCTTAAAAATGGCGATGTTTAACCTAATTTACGAACCTTATACGCTTATTGTGTTGAAATATAAATTATATATTGTGTCTGACCATTTTTTGAGTAGTTTATTCCGTTATTTGTAATAATAATCTTATTAGTCATAGGACGTCCACAATTTTCATCAAGAGAGTTCCAATAGCAACTATGCACGCTGCATTCAGCGTTGATGTTAATCTTTTAACTTACAATATTACCCACTCACCAGTTTTGCGTGCTATGTGCCATTCCGAATGTCATTTTAAATTGCTAACCCGCTATTCTGGCAGTAACGTTGGTGAAGAACCACGGATCTTCTTAGGCCTAATTTTATCACACAAAGATTACACCGATCATTCTATTCGATTTCCGTTAGTTAAATATTCCGAATAGAAGCTCAAATTTGTAAAGATGCGGCGACTCAGGTACTACGGTCAGTCGGTCCGTCTGTTGGTAAGAAATATTTATATAAAATAAATATAAAATAGTTAATAATATGTAATTGTCTAAGAGCCAACTAAGGTCCTAGACCCACCTAAAGTCAATGCACCTACATCACGACATTTCACAATTTGAAAGGATATACGACATATTTTGTTCATAAACATACTAAAATATTGCTGTTTCATATCATCTCACGAATATAATAATATAAAGTGAGATTCCTTAATTAAATTTTAATTAAACCTTTTTGTACTGTCTGTGTCTTTATAGAGAATGAAAACATTACGTCAATGGCTGGGTAATGACAAATCTAAATAGTGTTATCTAGTAGTCGATAAGAGCTTATGTTTATTTCGTCACTTTTACCTAAAGAACACTTTGGAATAGATAGTAGTGCGTTTTATTGGTAGACATTTTAGGTAAAACTTTGTACTGTTTACAGTCCAACAAGTGTGACACTTCTGCCTTTACTAGGTATACAGTAAGCATACTAATAAAATTCTGTAGCACGGTGAATTATTTATAAGAAATTCAAAAAAATTACTTTTGTAATTTAATACCTGTCAAAGTAATTAAGGATAAAAATATATAACATCATATCATTATATAAACATTAAATTATTACACATTATGTGTAGGTTTTGTATTTCTTTTTTTATTTTGTACTATTTATGTTTTAGATATTTAATTAATTTATAGATATTTTGTGAAAGTTATTTAAACTTCAAAATATTTACAAGACTTCTTAATAGTGTATACAAACTTACAAAACCAACTCTTTGTAGTAGAATCTTGATTACATTAATTGTTGTTCATCAAGAATAGAATTTGTTGAAATCGAGTAGGCTACACATCTGACAAACGTGCTGTAAGAAATTTAAGTACGTCTTTAAATATACCTACTACATATAATTTTGAGAAACAAACCAAACTTAAATACAGATCCTGTAAGATATTAATAAAACTTACTCAATATAATCGACAATTCCCCAACACTAACCTGCACCTGTCACACAAACAGTTCGAAGAGAAATTCTATCATTCGCAATTAAAATGAACGAACACAAAGTTACCTCTGAGAATGAGCTCTTAGCGGCAATAAAAGATCTACTGAAGAAAAGCGGCCATTTGAATAAATTACAGGCAGAGGTAATTACAATTATGGACCACTCTCATAATGTTACAGTCGCCATAATAGATTTTATTCGAGGCTTTGAGCTGTCACGACCAATATAGATTTAGTCGACCTTTAGAAGTTTTGAAATAATTACATTTGTTTTTTGCAATTGTGTTACATCAACACTTTACTGGCTCTATATATTTGTATAATTATTATAGTTTATCGGTTAAAAAGTAATAAAGTACTATACCAGAACTATTTCGGTAAACTATACAAAGTCAAAACGTAGGATATAAAAATGTAAAGGCGATTGATAGTTTTTATAATAGACTTTTACCTTCAAATGATTCTGAGGTCTTTATGGATGGAATTTTAAATATTTTAAATAACTACAAATATTTATTATAAAATACTACAAATATCGCCCATAATTAATGAATAGCCTAAAAAATATAATAATAACCATGCGATTGATAGAGAAATCTATCAAACCAAGTAAAGAAAGTACTACTTAAGTGTCGACATAAACCTACTTTAAAACGACGGTACATTCAAAAGAAAACGATGCTTAGTACTTTTTATAGTAGGCATCTTAAATTTTTCTTAAAACCAAGAATTCTACACCTACTTGCTAATAGTTATAAAAAAATATTTATTTATATAAGCGTAAATATTCAACGATATAAACTTATTCTATGAAACATTTAGTTTTTAGTTTTTGCAACAAAAAATATTTTCTTATCAATATAATTTCATTTAATATTAGTTTTCTTAAAACAAAAGTTTGCTTCTAATTATTATGAAAGAAAGGGTTCATTTGCTATAAACTGGTTAATAAAACGAAGGGTATAAAGAAGTAAGATAACTTAACTAATTATGATTTTTTAAAATAAAATCCTTTTCTTTTTGCACACAAAATTATAAAAATTAAGTGATGATTTGATAAAAATATGTTTAGTTTATTTAATTGATCTTTAAAGTATATAGTAGTATTTAATAAAGTTTCCACGTTAATTGACGCAATAGTAACAACAATCTGATATCCATAATCAATGATCACGATAAATTAATACAGCTAAACAATACACGCGTAAGAAAAATAAGAGGCAAACTAAGAAAACAAAAACAAAGACAATAAATATGACACACACACCCGCCTCAACAAACAGCGAAACTGCGGGACTTCGCTAAGAACTAATAAAAGCATTGTATAATTACGACAACAGATTTTCAACCTTGTTTACTAGATTGCAAAAGACATTTTTGTATTTCGTCATGTTACTTAGTCTTAGTATTAGGTAAAGAGGCAGTGGTCTCTTGATGTAACAGTATATGGTTATTGCAAATTTTTAGAAATCTTATGGTTGCATTAAAACTGGGCGGGATTGAAAACCCTCGGGGGTTTCAATCCCACCCAGGGCAATTTTTTTTAACACAAACATCTTGCTATTTGTATTTTATATATATATATATATATATATACATATAAGTAATGTAATGTCTGATTGTCTTTTGATTGAATGGTCAACAAGCGCTTTAAACTACTCCCAGAGTCAATATATGAGAAGTCGTAATTTATTTAAATAAAAATGTATAGTTCTTTAATCTTCCTGACAGAATAACTTGTAAGGAATATTTAAAAAAGTGTTATTTTTAGTATATTTTTATTGTAAAGTACTTATATTAATTTGTTTGATGAAATATAAATTATTTCTTCATAAGTTTACCTAACAATTTATAACTATGTTTTTTTGCCAAAATTAACTTTTATGAAAATGTGATTTATATTTAAATAAAATTATTCCTGAACTCAATTACTACTCGTGGACAAAATAACGTCTTGAGTTCATATAAAGATTAGATATGTACAATTGTAATACTTTGTAATAATTAAATTAAAATTGCAATTTAGCTGTTATCTGATGTCCGAAACAGAAGTTCTTTGAGCGACTTACAATATACAAGTCAATGTATAAGATGTCTTGTGATTTTTTATTTTACATGTATCATAGAAAAGGCCGTAATAATCACTATGCAAGAATCGAATACGCTAAATGGTAACATAATATTTTACGTCTTGAATATGTACTCACGGCTATATATGTACATCATTAGTTATTAATTCATACTTTACTTTAAAATGTCGGTACACATGTACGACAACTCTAACATATATTTATAGCTAGATTTTTTGTTGGGCCTATCTTGGAGTAGTATCTAGTCAGTAGACTATGCGACTACTATATGCCCCTACTGTTGTGTAATGTTGGACTACAAAGGCAGTTGACTGCAGTATGAATGAGTCCTATAGAATGCATGCAGGCACGAGACAGCCAGTCTGTCAATGACTGCAGTTCATTCGTTGCGTAGTTACACGCAGCCTCGCTAGTTCTAAGCATTAACTAAGTAATATTTTGTTGCTTGTTTCGGTAAAGAAGTAATTACAATATTTTATATATCTAGAATTAAAATGTTTGAATTCGAATAGTTTATGTAGTGATTGATGCAAAATATTGCTTACATAAAATATTGATTTTAATTTTATTTATTCATCACCCGTACCAATAAGTAACAATTAGAAGCAGATATAAATTTATCAAAAAATAAAACTGTTAGACTTTTTATTGGTGCGGTGAAAATAACAGAAATGAATGGAAACAAATGACGGTAGCAGCGACGACCGAAATATCAAACGAAAATGTAAAAAGTTAAATAAACTTCTTCTTTCAAACAGATGCGCGCTAAAGTCACAGAAGTACTGCAAGAGAAACAGATATCTGTAAACCCCACTTCAGCAAAACCAGCGCCATCGGACGAGGTTCTTCTCGTTAACGAATTGGTCCGTGAATACTTAGAATGGAATGGGTACTTGTATACCGTTTCCGTGATGACGTCAGAGGCCGCTATGCCCAAGGACACAAAGACGAGAGCAGATTTGTGTGTTGAGGTAGGAGTAAGAGATGACGAAAGGTCATCAGCCTTGCCTCTCCTTTTGAATATCGTAGCGGCATACACTGAACGAATCAAACGCAAACTGAGTAAGAGCAAGAGAGAAGTGTGTTAAGTTGATACTTAACCGTAAATGAATTTCAAATGTATTGTGGTTTATTTGTTTATATGCTGAAATAGCTTTTATTTCTTCTGTTTTAAGAACTTAAAATATATTTTATGATTTAATTACTTATTTGTGGAATAGACTTAATGAGGATTCAGCATTGGAGGCAGACAACTGATTTTCTCAATGTTATAAAAAACATATTAGTTTATATGCTGTATTTAAAATAATTTTTTATGTTTGAACTCTGTTTTCGCTTATTATTTGCGCTAATATCAATTTTCTCATAAGATATTAAATTTCTGTGTTTAAATATTCGAATCTTAATTGGGAAGTTAATATGATTTTATACTGGCAGCTTGAATTATGTTGAGTGATTACATGACTTAGGCTTTATACTCTTTAATATTTCAATAGTATATTCAAGTTATAGTTGCAATTTTTTTGTCATAAATATACTAATGAGTATAGATAGAGTAAAGTATTTATAATAGATAGAGTATATCTTTATAATTTGATTATGTGAATATATAAAACATATAACTTATTTTTAAAGGAGAATAATGGAAGTAAAGGAAACATTTCCTTATAAAAATTGTCGAGATGAAATTTTTATATATGAAAATTACCTGTCATGGTATTTTTCCGAAATGAACTACTATAATACAGAACCTATTTATAATTATTTTGCTTACTTTTCATGATAAATATAGGTAAAAATTTAACGCAACATCATGTATGTCAGTTCAGCTATTATACTTACAAAGCTGAACTGTATGTTTGTTCCAATAGTAAAAAAAGATACATCATAAACAATGACAACAATACAATACGGATTTCAGAGATATATTTTCTTTTTATTTCTTACAAGCGGCACGCCCTGACTAAGTACTGGTACAAATAAGATTGTATCCGTTCATCCCATTAACGTGGGACTTTTAATCCCATCCTCCGGTCCCTTTCCTATGAACCACCTACATACAAATGTAGATAAATTGTTTTTCCTTATGAATTTCTTATAAGGCAATATAACATAACTAAAAAAGAATGCACCAATTATTTCGATGGTTTTTTTTATTTTTACTTTCGATTTTACGGAAATTATTAAGTAGTAGCAAGTCACCCTTGATTTACCCACGTAGTTCCCATTACCATTGGAAAAGATAAAAAATAACTGATATTATTTGATGATAATGTAGATGTAGCCGTGAGATACCGGCAAAGTAGAATAGTATCTCCCTCTTTAAAAGGTGTCGTAAGAGGTGACCAAGGTACCAAAACAGACAGGTGGCGGAATATCCATCCGATACAGTGCACAGGGTGGGAATGGGTGGTGTGGGTTTTTCTATGTTAATCTATTTATAGTAAAAATTAGTAGTAGCGACTAAAAAAATAACAAAATGTATTATGGACATAAGATATATGACAGCAGCTAATTGATGTGTATACAACTGGTAAACGTTTACTTACAAACAGATGTTTCAAAATTTAAGTAGTAAGTGAATAGTAAAAATTGAGAGAAATAAGCTATAAAATATTTCATCAACATGGGTAGCATATTGTTAAATAGATCCAGAGCCGTGAGGTACCGGCGGAGTAGAATAATACCTCCCTCATCGGGTATTAAGGCACCATAATCAACAGATGGTGGTATCACCACCAAAGTTAATGAGCTCAAATGCACAGGCCGGTGATGGGCAGCAGTACTCTAATCGCGGAAGCTGCGTTCTGCAGTTACCAACACGCTTGCAAGCATGCTTTGCTCATAATTGCCTAACCAAATGTCCCCCTTTCTAGGGAGACCTATGTCCAACAGAGGCCTTCCAATAGCTGTATTGATGATGTTTACAGACGCTCCGTCATACAAATCGCCTCGTTACATTCTATTTTAGGTGTTATAGTTTGATTCAGTGTACGATATATAATATAGCTTTTGTTACTCGGTGAAGATGTTGCTTTCTGATGATGAAACAATTATTTAATTTTGTCGAGTAGATTTTGAGCTTAATCATACTAAACATACAAACAACAAATATTATTAACTTTATAATATGAGTATTGATAAAAATGCGACAGTTGAATACACCCAGGATCATTTCACTATCCTTGATTGAAACAGTTTGTAGAAATTGTTTTTCACTTAGTATAAAATCTGTAAACGATTCATTATGATGCACCGACTGGCGCGGTTTAATGTTTTCTCCAACAAAAATATCGCTCGCTCGAACGTTATTTTTACAAAGTTACATCGAAGAAAGAAAACGTAGTTAACATAAGGTGGATAACGTGCCTCAAGATGCGGGATAGACCAGCTGATGCTACAAATTTTTTTCTTTAAGCCAAACAAGCTAGAGTATATTCTAGCTAGGATAGTCGCATATATGGTATACTAGATTTTACCCGCGGCATAGATTGCATGTATTTCCTTTCCTTGTGAAATTTTACGAAAATCGGTTGAGTAGATAAAACGTAAACAAATGAACTTACTATAAAATTCTGGTATAACGTAAGTTAATTGAGATAAAAAAATGGAATTGGTGTATACAGATTAGATTAACTTGTAGCTTTTAGCCGATATTGAGTATTTAATCGATAGATCGCTCAGCGCCCTCTATTATTTTTTATCTAATACTAAAGTTATATTTCAGCGTAAATCCTCAGTAATTGTAAGTTTTTTGGAATGAAAGTTAACCTATTTTCTTACTCTTTACTCTAAACTTTATAAATACAAAATTATAATTTAAATAGAACAGTTGAGAAGATAAATTGTGAATAGGTAATAAATAAACAACAAGAGAAAAAATCTTAAAAACGAGACATGAGAGGTGATCGGAAATTTTTGATTTTACAGTTTTATTATGTATTCTTGTTTAAGACATAGATCTACGCATACTTCATACCACATAGCTATTTAGTCTGTTATATTGCGATCAAGAAAAGACCTAAAGCAACTTCTATGAAACCAATCTTTCTAAATATACCCAGCCATTTAGCTGACGAGGCAGACATTAGATAGCGGACTATAAATATCTACACTATTTATATCTATAAAGTTTGGAAACTACACAAGTGTACGCAGCTATTATGTCGTAAGTGATTGATAACAAGAGTGAATTAACCAGTAGGCCTTATAAAGGCCAAAGGGCTATATGTTGTCAATGGGGGTAATAGCCCCCAATTTATCTTCGCGGCTATTGAGCTTTCCATGTGTAATACATCTTGGGAAAGTACAGGTTATTTGTTATTTTCAAATGAATAGACAGGTACCACTTAGGCTACCACTTAGGTGGTGTTAGAGAGTTAGATCTATGAACGTGACCACTCAGATTGATAAATGATTAAGGAGATTAAGGTTTAAAACAATATTGTCAGGGCTAACTACAAGAGTTTTCTTGTAGTAATTTCCTACATTTTTTTATTAGATTAGGTCGGGAAGCCTAAATACAGTCCGCATAATAGTAAGCGTTATAGAAGCCTATACACACTTTAAATATCACAAAGATAACACTAGGGCGTTAGACTTGAAGATATATAACATTACCTAGTAATTTCACTGCCTCTTTCTCAATTCAAACTGGAATACAGCAATGCAAACACTGCTATTTAGCAGTAGAAAAAGGCAAGTAAGAGGTACTAATGCAGTCAACTATAGTATAAATTCTAGGCACCTTATGTGAAAACTAACTTGGAGAAATTTTGTTCGATATCTTTGTAACAACGACAGTTTCCTTTTATATATAATTGGTAAAACTTTTAAAGGAATAAAATTATTTTGTTTTATTATTATAAATGTCCTATTATCCTAACTATAAAGAATTTGTTGTGTTTATCACAATTTGATGTATAGAAGATAGAATGTAACTGGAGTAAAATATATATTCTTATTGCTGACAATATGTGAGTTGTTACTCGTTGCTCCATTAGCCGGGCAAACTTATGAAGGTTTTAGGCTCCGCTGATTAATGACTTCATTTTATTGAACATGAATTTGCTTGTGGGTATGTTTTTAATAAGACAAAGGGAGCATATTTTTGAAAAGACTACATTTGTTGGCCATTTAATTTATGAATGCTATGAAAAGCACAAAATAATTTCACATTTAATTTGTTAGAATAGTATCCATTTATATTAATTGGACTTATTGTACTATCGTATTCTATTTAATACGTTCTTTCTTTTTGGTGAGTCAAAAATATAGATAAATAGTTTTATATAACATCTCGTACATTTACCTGACTCCGTGATAAGCCGCCTAAAGCATTTGTGTTACAGATATCAGACAACAGAGGTACTACAAATATATACACACATACATATATTCAACACCCAGATACGGATATAAATATTTGAACTGAGTAGGGATCAAACCTTCCTTAGGCACACAAGATTAGATCACTTCCTTTTGCACCATGGGGCCCATTAAATATATATTCATTTCGGCATAATTTACTTTGACAAAATGATGAAAGCCTTTAATTGTCTCTACAAATAGAATATTAGAGTGGTCGTGAGAATATAGAGAGAATTATATTTTGATTTTTTTTGTACCTAGTTGTTAAAAATATTTATATTTAAGTGTGATATTTGTGATTCCTCTGTTGCCTGATATCCATAATATAAATGCTTAAAGCGACTTACTGAGGAGAGACACAATAGTACAAGACGTTGCGTGAATATAATTATGTAATTTATTTAATTAAAAACTTTATTTTTTTATTCAACCTTTCTTTGTAAGTTCAAGAAGTTATCATGTATACGTTAATAACATATTTCTTAATATATTTTTTATTATTTTCCATCTTCCAGTTGTAAATCTTCCAAATAAACAAAGAAACAGCAATGTAAAGTGTCCATTAGTGATATTCAATACAGAGAACCTAATAAATTCCATTAATCCACAACATGTGAAGTTAATCTTCTACCAGCAGCCCCTTACATTAAGTTAATTGAAACGTACCAATTTATTCAGTAAGGACATCGAGGTAACCCTTTGCCCTTGGTTATGAGTCGTCATATTTATGTCGTGTGGTTTAATGGTCGTAGGAACGGATGCGGGGCAAATTGAAATCCCCACCTGCCTAAATCGTGCGTGAGGTTATTCCGGAATCGAGAGCAATCCTACCTCCATTTATACTCTTGGGTAGAGAGGCTGACAAGCAAGATTGATATTGTTATTGTTCAACTTTAATCTCTTAGTACGAGTGTTGTAAAAAGGAATGAGTGTAAAATAAATATAAAAGTACAAGTATGTATACACGACATCTTACACGTTTATCTGACTCCGAGATAACTATCTTGAAGCACTTGAGTTACATACACAAATGTACACCATAAATAGGGATTTAACCTACACCGTTGGCATATAAGATAAGGACATTAATTTTTTAACGAAATAATATTTTATTTAGATTGCAACAATATATTAAATATTATTATAATGAAATAAGTTGTATATCTTTAATACATGTGCTGCCACAGCGCTAATAAAATATTTATTTGATTTGTGGTATTTATTTATTTTACTTTATTGCACAAAATGTTACAAAATGTACAAATGGCGGACTTAATGCCAGATGGCATTATCTCCCAGTCAACCATTACACAAAACTAAAAAAATATATATATATATATAGTGGTGCAGGCAATATATATACAAAATAAATAAACGTGGCATACATATTTGTATAAAAAAACGCAATAAATACATATGGTAGAAAAATGAATATATAAAATATAAAATAACGTACATCAGAAATAGGGTTATAAAGTTAGAGAAGCAGTATCAGTAAATAAAGTACGGAGACAGCGTTTCAGGATAAATTTCGTTTAGGGATTGCTTAATATTCAACGGAAGCTCGTTCCAGAGTCGTATAGCTGTCACTGTAAAAGAGTATGTCAAAAAACTAGAGTGATGAGAAGGAGTTAAGAGCAAAAGAGTATTAGAAGAACGGAGATTATGTATATTAAACGTATAATTGAATGAATTTATTTGTGATGTTTTATAAGTAATTAAATTCACTCAATATCTCATACATTGACCGACTCTGTGATAAATCGCTTTAATTTTATGTTATATACATCTCATCAGACAATGGAAGAATCACAAATGTACTTAAATATATATACTAAACAACCAGACACAGAACAAACACAAATATCATATAAAAATATTTTCGTTCATAAAAGGGGATCACTACCATCTGCGCAATCGGGCCTGCCAAATATATTATATACATGTAACATCGCGCGTCGCAATTTCGGGACTTGAGGATGTTCTTATAGAGATATACAAGTACTTCAGACTGGTCGTAAAATTAGGTGAGGATGTGTTTTGTACAATATATCGCCTTCAGGAATGATATTTAGAGATTTATTCGACACATTAAGCAACCATGAGTCCCGGCAAAATAGCACGCCGATCATCCCATTGTACAAGTCGTATTTCCACTTCTATTACCTGTTGTAATCAGTTAGGGCACAATGGTTCTTTGACGCAATTCAATAGAGGACAGATTCAAGATAAATGTACTCGTCGGTCCGTTCATTGTGCGGACAAGCTGAGTGACCGTTTCAAAAATGGCCGCTGGCCTATGCTGGCATTAAATTGATTCTCACTGCTCGTTTGGTTGGTTATTGTGAATTGTATGGGTTTGTCTTGTGTCTCTATTACATGCTGGAAGCCAAGTTTGAGAGAAATCTCTATGTGTACTTTGCAAAATAGCAGGTAATATTGGCCTTTATATATTGTTAGATTACACCGGTACTTATATTTTGTAACTTTATGCTTCCATTTCCTTTGTATTTTTTATATAAATAAGATCAATAGTCTTCTTGTTTTTTTAAATACCGTTTATTATTTTATCTTTTACATAAGACACGATAAATAATGTGTATAGTTATACATATATTGAATCTGACGGGCCTGCATATGGTAGTGATCATATCTTGTGCGCCAAGAGCCGATTATGATCCTCACCCATGACAACCATTTATTAAATATATTCTTAAATTTATATTTGTGATTACTTTGTTCTCTGATGTCTTTAACGAAACTTATATATACAACTTATACGTAACGACGGTGGCACACAAGCATGACCCACCGGATGGTAAGCGGGTACTATAGCCTATGGATACCTGCAACACCAGGGGATTCATATTTGCATTGACGACCACTTATAAATCTATTTACTTTTATTTGATTAAATAAGAATACATTCTGAAGTCTTTGGAAATATAATCCGCAGGTCATATTATCTGAATCGATAGTAGAACAAAGATTAATATTATAAAAAAACATAACAAAGATCATATCGTTCATTCATTTTATACATGCGATACAATCAATGTAAATAATTTATAGTGCAATTTTTAAACAGTTAGTAATTTAATAAACTTTATCAGATAATGTTCCCTTAGGATCTGCTAAAATATGGTAACATACTAGGCACTCCACAATCTTATAACTTTAACAATAATTTTCCTTATAATAATTCACCCAACATTTCATATATGACTCAACCTGACTCCGCGATAAGTCGCCTAAAGCACTTGCTTCACGGATATCAGACAACAAAGGGAATACAATTATAATACTTACATATATAATACAACATACAATAAAGGAACGATTCCAATTCCTATCTTCCTCTCACGAACGTAATCCCCGTTCTTCTAATACTCTCTCGCTCTTAACTCCATCTCATCACTTTAGTTTTTTGACAAACTCTTTTACAGTGACAACTATATGACTCTGGAATGAGCTTCCGTGAATATTAAACAATCCCCAACCAAATTTATCCCGTAACGCTTTCTCCGTACTTTAGTTACTGATGCTGCTTCTCTAACTTTATAACCCCATTTCCGATGTACGTTATTTTATATATTTTTTTTATATCATATTGACTTATTTCATTGATTAATACAAATTTGTATGTAATGTTAGATAGACGTATTGTATATATAATGTTTGCACCACTATATATATTTTATTTCTGTTTCGTGTAATAGTTGACTGGGAGATAATGCCAACTGGCATTCAGTCCGGCATTTGTACATTTTGTAATATGTTGTGCAATAAAGTTAAATAAATAAAAATTAAAACACACAGACATAGAACAAATACCTAATAAACTTCAAATATATATTTGGGTTGGGTAGGGATCGAATCCACGAACCTTGGCACACATGATAGAAACATTACCAAAAGCGCCATCGGGCTCGTCAATACCAATAGTTTGTTGTATCCTTTTCATATTTTATGGAGAACATTAGCCGTGAGATACCAGCAGAGTAGAATAGCTCTCTCTGTACTAGGTATCGTAAAAGGCGACTAAGGTACCAGAACCGACAGATGGCGGTACATCCATGCAAAAAAGTTAGCTCAAATGTACAGGGCGGAGGTTGGCAGCAGCTTCCCCGTTGCGAAAGCTGTGCTCTGCGATTGCCAACATACTTGCCCAGTGCTGCAATTATGGGTAGCTGACCCCCTTTCTTAGGGAGGCCTATGTCCAACAGAGGACTTTTAATGACTGGTATGATGATTATTGATGGAGCGAACTACTAGCGAGCGGTGCGATTGTAATAAGTGTGTATATGCAACATTGTAAACAGATCCCCACAACACAATCTGAGGTAATATACAGAGAAAGAAGAATATATTCTAAAATCTAAATTACTCCACACAGGAATTGTCATCACTTATCTTTTTTTCTACTGCATAGTATTGTGCAGATAGCGCATGGATGTCGTACCTTAGATAACCTTATTTTTTAGTTACTTGTCTTAATCAAAAAAAAAACAACAACATTCGCAAATACGTTTAAGACAGACAAAGACGTTTAAGTAGATGCCTACTTAAGTAGGCATCTACTTAAACGTCTTTGCGAAAGTTGTATCGAGTGACGGGTTCAATCCGAGGGAATGTGATGCCACCACATCCCCTCGGATATGATTGAAACAGATAATAGCTGGCATATGTATTATACTCGTGAACAGATGCTCCAATTGGAGGCTGGTCTGCTCAGAATGTCTATTCTTGATATCTATAAATATAGATAGAAATAGATATAGATATGTATGAATATTAATCTTAAAATATAAAAGAAGATGCTGTCTGACTGACATTATCAACAACCATACAACTGTAAGGGATAAGGCTTGAAATTTTGAACTGTTATATAGTTAAACTGTATAACTTGGGGCAGCATTTAAAAAGGGTTTTTAAAAATTCACTCTTGAAGGGTAAAACAGGTATGCCATGCAAGGTAAGTATTATTTAGTATTAAGTATTAAGGTAATTAAATGCCATGAATCACTAGTAAAATATTTTGTTGAAAATCATCCCTTTAGGGGTAACGGGGAGAATCAAAATTCATATGAAAGTTTTTTAATTTTCAGTTATTCCAATAAAATGTAATGTAAATATTTTTTTGGTTTCGGTTCCAAATAATTATGACAGCCGATATCCCTTTTTATAAAATCAAATAATCGGACTTTTATTGGCAATTACATATATATTGTTTTAGAATTAGTGACTCCTTTTATTGTATTTACTATTCTCACAGGAACCGGAACTATGTAGATAAAATCGCGGGGCAGTGCTAGTTAATAATGTTTTCTTCTTTTATCATGACTATTTCTCACAGATACCACTTGAGTTTCTACATTTTAATACCTTAAAACTGTAACTGTTTAGCTTTAAAAAGCTAAAAGCTACTTTTAGTAAATGCTGTCGCTGGTGAAGGTTATCATCTCCATCAGTTTTTCTTGCAGGCTTTTATATGGTGGGCCACGTATGGAATCTGCAGTAAACTTTGTTGCAAGACCCGACTAGAGGTGGTGGTATTGTCTTAGGATAGGCTTGCTGCGTAATGACAGATTTGATATATGACTGTGCATCGTAAAGTTAGAAGTTTTAATGCTTTTTTGACAATTGTGGTTAGGCCTGGTTGTATAAAAATTAGTTGGACTTTTTAAATTTTATAAACATACTTTCTAATTTTATGAACAATTATGTAATTTAATAAGTAAAATAGCTATTATTATATTATATTAACAAGTTAAAGATACAGAACTTTTCCATCAAGATACAGTATTCTTTATGATTAACCTTTTTTAAGGGAGTGAAGTCAAAAAAATAAACCCCTATGCAAGCAAACGATGGCGTAACAGCTTATGAACCCATCAAATGTTGAAACACAAAAGACTCCATTTCGCGGCTTCAGATTCCATGCTCAAAGCTTTGTGAACTCATAGATATTGAAGCGGAGATTTTCACTGTTTTACGTATTTTAGTACGCCAACAAAATAATCTTTGAATGTTTTCCTTTAATTTTATTATTTGGTAATATTTATTTTTGTTTAGTTTTGTTTGAATTACATAATATTTAATATATTTATGATATTTAAAATATCTAGGTCATGGTTTAATGCTCCATGTAAAAGATTGTGTTTTCTCTCAGTCATCTTAGCAGCCGCATAACACCAACTGCTGAACATAGGTCTCTCCAGGAAATGCGAGAATTTGGCCGTAATTGCCACGCTGGGCAAGCGTGGTGGCAATCGCAGAGCATACATTCGCGACGAGAATGCTGCTGCCCATACCCGCCCTGATGCAGGCCATACCCACTCTATTGCTGGCCACTGAGCTACGCTTTTTTAGATGGATATACACTTTTTCAGGTGGACGTATTATTCTTCTCTGCCGGCAAGCCAAGGCAATTTCTCTCTAATAAATATTTGTCTATTTTAAAAATTCTAAGCAAAATTATGAAAGCCATATTGTCTTTAAATAAAATGGTCGTTTCCTCGCCTTTGGCGTTATGTTTTACGTTTTTTATTTGAATTATAAACCAACGGTAAATGTATATATGTCTAATTAAATCTTATTTGTTTTATCAAGCTGGTAGTTTTTTAAATTAGTAAATTAAAATAAACTCTTTTGTTCCATTATCCTAAAAAGTGTAAAATGTAAAAGGAACCTTTTAAAATGAAAAAAATTAGATAGCTTTAGTTCGCAAGATTATAAAAAAATTGAGCTGGAGGGCGGTGGGTGAGTCCAGCTTGTTCTCTCTCAGTATCTACAGTATAAGACACACATATTTACAATATACACATATTATACACAGAACTATGTATAGTTCTATGGAAAGTACACTTTTTACTTTGATACTTTTGAAAATGTCGCATTTATTTTTCATGTTACCTAAGAATATAAATTTGCTTTGTATTTAAATTAATTTAACATTAATATTATGACTATAAGTCAATAAAACTAAACCAATTTTGACATAACAACTATTTAAGAATTTAAAACTGAGTCAAGTTTGAAAAATTAATGAAAATCACTTCTAATAGCTACTTAACTCTGATCTCATTTATTAAGCGTCTATTAAGTGGGATGTAAGTAATACAGAGATTATCCTTAATTCTATTTAATTATTCGTAAAAAACATACCTTATTTTTATTTTATATCCTAATATATCCTAAATATATATAAAACTTGGTGGTCAATAAAGAATTTAACATGGCCGCCCTGGCCATGGAAGCCGATATTAAAAGAATACAATTTTGTAATTTTAATTTAAATTTTTACAGCTGAAAGAGGCTGTATATTTGATATATGATTTTAATTTCAACTCGATACACGTTAACGTTCTCGTAATAAAGGGTCTCGACAACAAAGTGATCCTATAAGTGTTCCATTTTTATCGTTTTGAGGTACAGAACCATAAAATCGGTTAATATTTAAGTCTCTTAGTAACGAGGCATGATCTCATTAAAACAGTCGGGTTTTCTTAAGTAAAGCTAACTCGTACTGTTTACCACTTTTACATTTTAAATAAAACGTCGCGTCGTAACTTTAGTATTAATAGGCTAGGAATATCTTTCGATTGTGGCTACAATGCATTTTTATGGGCTACACGCAGCTAGATCGAATCCCATCAGAATTCCGCACCCTACGCGGGTGCTTCAGGTCCTTCCGCTAAGTAAATTGTTAGGTGGGCCCCATATGAGTGTAATTAATTGTGTTTACCACCGCGTGTGTTGGGTCGCCAATTCTCTTATTTATCGTCTCCAATTCTTGGTCATTAGTTGAATTCTTGGCCATTAGTTGGACAGTTGGGTTATTAGGTCTGCAAGGGACTGTGATAAATGGGCTCCATTTAAATCGGCCGAGTTGACTTTATTGCTCCTTTGGTTTTCGATTTCTGTTGTGATTGCTGCCCAGTGATTTACTATGTGAGGTAACAAATTGAGGACGCGGTGTTTGTACAGGTAAATGCTTCAATCGATAGGAATAAATTACTATTCCGTATCAAAGGCGTAGGACTATTGATTCTTATAGCTCGTCGATTTTGTAATGAATTGTAACCCTTTATTAAAACAGTTGGTATTTTCTTGTATTAGAATTACTTGAACATTTAACTAAAATAACGGTGTTAAATTTAATAATAATAAATTCACATAACATCTCATACCTGATATACCTGACTCTGATATAAGTTGCTTAAAACACTTGTGTTCTTTCGTAACACAAGCGCTTAAAGTAAGAAAACAGAGGAATCACAAATTTCATCATATAAATAGGTAGGTATAAAAATTAATTCCCCACAACATCTAATACGTTGACCTGACTCCATAGTAAGTCGCTTAAAATACTTGTGTTACAGATGCCATACAACAGAGGAATCACAAACATACTACTTAAATACATATATTTAACACCCAGACACAAAACAAACACAAATATCATAATATAGATACTTGTTCTAGGTGGAAATCGAGCCCATGACCCTTGGCGCATAAGATTTATCTATATTTATATTTGTTGTAATGATATGTTTTATTTTAATATTCATTATCAAGCACAGCCGTAGAACGTCCACAGCCTTCCAAATTAAAAGTAGAATAAGGATAAGAATATTTCGATAATTGTTATGGCAATTCCCGTTATATTTGACCTATAGACCACCATCTGTCAATTTTGGTTTTTTACTCTACACAGACGTCAGTTATTGCGTCATCTGAAGAGGAGTCAAAGCCGCCCTATGCCTAATAATACCTGCGTACCCCGCAGGGTATACGAGATCTAAGCGGAATCGACACCGATTACATGAAGGTGCCTCTAAATCTCAACCTAGGCTCAGATGGCCGTCATTGGGGAAAGAAGCTATTTTTATGCAAAAGAGACTGAGTGAAACCAGCTAAACTGGCGAATACGGTGTGCTGCTTTACCAATGAAGTGTTTGTGAAGTTTATTTGCAATTATAGTAATTATGCTGCGGGGCAGATCGCGATGTTTAACTTGGTACGTGTTGGTAACTAAGTCGCCTTTTATAGGTACTTTTATAGGTATTATTTTATACTAGCAGTACCCAACAGCAATATTCAGTGTTGTATACCTCTTATATTTCTTCTGTACAACATTAATTCAAAGGTAGCCCAAACAAAATGAAACAAAAACCAATCAGACCACTAAATGCTCGCGACAAAACAATAGCAGCAGTTAACATACTGATGGTTGATTAAGTAACACACAGCGGGCATGTGGATAATTAATTAGACCTCCGGACATTGCGAAACGGACCCCGGATTCCAGACGAGTAGGACCGCAAATTGCCTAATTTATCGCTCGAACAACCCACCACTCGCGGGTTGAAACTTGGAGAATTCAAGCGACGTTCTTTTTAACTTTGAACGCGATTTATGTTTCGGTCGTTTTTGTTTCTTTGTTTGAGAAATGACCGAGGATTTTTCTTGTTTGTTGGTACAAATAATCTTTGGGTGGCGTTGTTGTCTTTTCGTTAGTAAAGGCGGGTTTAGAATGAACTGCAAGACAATAAACGCGTCTAGACCAATTTTTCAGTATCGGCTAATTTAAAAACTTCGCGTTTACCCATTCGACCTATCAATTAATTTGAATTCTACCTAAATCCGTTAGATGTTTTTTGGTATAAAATAAATATACATATTTAGTTTTTATAAAATTTACGCGTTCACTACTAATAATAAGACTACTGTAGTAAAAAAAGTAGAATTAACCGCGTTTTAAAGAGAGTAGTTTTTACAATATTATTTTGATGAAAGTAAAATGGAGCTGAGCGTTGGTCTAAGCTATGGTTTAAACATTATTGTCATCTGCTCAGACTTCTCTGCAAAAAAGGTGAATTTTGCTTATAATTGCCGCACTAGGCGGGCCTGGTGACAATCACAGACCGTAACTTCGGGACAGCAATCGTGCTGCCCATCCCCTCTTTATTACATTTGGGCTACGCTGTTTCGGGTGGATATGCTGCAAGTTGTTGATTTCTGTCGCTCAACCGCCTCCCACGACCCCCAGTACAAGGAGACTACACTACTCTGCTAGTTCCCCGCAGTATATACCAGAATATAATAATAATATTTACGGATACTCATATATTTACCTGAATCCGAGGTAATCGCTTAAAGCACTTGTATTATGCACACCAAACTACAGAGGAATCACAAATATAATATTTAAATTCATATATTATATATAACCCAGACACAAAATAAACACAAATATCATCATATAAATATTTGTCCTGGGTGAGAATCGAACCCATGACCTTTGGCATACTAGATAGGATAACTACTTTCTGTGTCATCGGGCCCGTCAATGTGAAGTCATTTCTAAATAGAAACCATAAAAAAAATATTGAAGTTATAACTCTACACCCCAGGAGCCATACTCTTTTAATAAACCTCTGATATAATCCAAGGTTAAATATGTGTTTAAATATCAATAGCTATTCCAACAAAGAATAATCATTATTATCATGCCAGCCATTGTAAGTCCACTGCTGGACATAGGAGAACCAAGAAAGGGAGAATTTTGCCCATAATTGCCGCGCTGGGCAAGCGTATTGGCAGCTGCAGAGCCCAACTTTCGCGACGGGGATGCTGCTGCCCATCCCCGCCCTATGCATTTGAGTTACGCTGTTCTGGATGGATATACCGCCATCTGTCGGTTTTGGTACTATTATCTGCCGGTACTTCACGTCTTGAGCAAAAAAACAACAAAGTAAACTATCAAAACATAAGCTCAGCCGTAAGTCATGGAACTGACGTCACCTTTTAAAGATTACTCAAAAAAATTAATAAAAATACATTGTTTGTCTTCCCAACATCCCTAGTAAAATTATAAATGCGAAAGTTACTCTTTCTGTCTGTCTGTCTATTACGCTTTCCCGATTAAACCTCTAAATCGATTTTGTTTTGGCACAGACAATATTTAGACCCTGAGAAAGGATATAGGCAATTTTTTAATTCGAAAAAAGGGGATGTTAGTGGTCGAATGGGAGGATGAAAAGTTGTATGGAAGTATTGCTATTTTTAGAGCTAGAAACTTGAACCTTATTTTTCAAGTCATTGATTCGATATAAATAAACATGACATTCAAAGTTTATATAAGTTAAGGTAAAGACCTTGCATGTCATGTTACCTCTTTAGGTATGTTACCCAAAAAAAAACTATTCCACGCGGTCGAAGTCGCGGGCACAGCTACTTCCAAATAAAACTAAAATTACGAACTGTTCTTATTTATTTTCCATCACCAAAACATAATAAACCTGAACGTCACCATTGCCAACTAAAATAAAAGAATTTCACAATAAATAAACGCACCCATAAATAAGAACAAAGTAGCGTCAAGTTTGAAATAAATATAAACAGTTTTAAGTTAACGTAACATCGTCCTAGAAAGAACGGTGAAAGAGAACAGCTAGGGCTACCATACTGAAAACAATAACAATTTTCTCTACGAAGTTGTGTTTGATAAAGCAAAACAAAGTGTATCTGAATACTTAGACATTAATTCTAGTAGTACTAAGACTAGGCAAACAATAATTTCGTACAAAACAAAATTCTTTGATGGACCACTTCTCGCTCCAACTTTCACTACAGACGTAAAATTTCTCGAGGCTGATAAGGACTTAAAGGAAAAACACAATTTTCTTTTCAAGGTTCTCGTTTATTCAACACAAGGCTAAGGATTGTCTACGAAAATATGGCGCATGCTAGTGACCCTATCTTGGGCGCCAAGTTTGTGGTTTCAATCCCCACCCAGGAAAAATATTAATATGAAGATATTTGTGTTTATTCTGTGTCTGGATGTTAAAAATATGTATTTAGGCATAATATATGTGATTTCTCTGATGTCTGATTTATATAACTCAAGTGATTAAAGTGACTTACCTCGGAGTCAAATCAATTTAAGAGATTTTGCGTGAATATTGTTATTAAATTTACCATTGCAAATCTATCAATATCTCTAATATGAAAATAAACTCGAATAATTACTGTATCACATAAAAATATATTTGAATTCATTGAACAGTTACCAAATTTGATTAATTGATGATATCATGCCCACGCCCATTTCAAATTATTATTATTACCTTAATGATTTTTTTTATCAACAATGTATATGATTTTATTTTTTTGTTATAAAGAGAATTAAATAAGCAAAGGACAAATTTTTATGCCTTTCCTATACGATATTTTATGATTTATATATTAATTTATATATTAAAACGAACCCCTCATTAAACAACAGAACAGCTAATAAATTAGAAAAAGTAAGAAAGCTAACGAATAAACTACTTGTCGTGAGGTAGAGTAGAAAAGTACCTCCCTCTGAACCTGACTAAGGTACCAGAACTGACAGATAGCGGTATATCCATCCGAAACAGTGTAGCTTCAATGCCAAGGGTGTGGATGGGCAGCAGCATCCCCGTCACGAAAGCTGCGCTCTGCAATTGCCAACACGCTTACCTGGCATCGAAATTATTGACAAAATTCTCTCTTTCTTCGGGAGGCCTATGTCCAGCAGTGGACAGTCAATGGCTGTAATGATGATGATGTCGAAGAAAACTTAAAGACTCTATGTAGAAAAATTTTATACGTACTTTTGAGGCGTTTGAAAAAAATTAAGACTAATATATTATAAGATAGAGCAACGTCAGTCAAGCCAGCTTACTGTTCATATAAAAAAAACATAGTGATAGAAATATGTTTTGTTGCTACCACCCCTACACAAAACGGACTCTGAATAAAATAGCATGTGTGCAATAAAATAGCATGTACCTTTCTGGGTATATTTCATCTGTAACTTTACGAAAACTTATTTAAATAATAAACTTATTTTGACGTAAATAGATAAGCAACCTTCAAGCAGAAGCCTTCTTTTGCAAATTTTCGTTGGTAAATTATTTGAGCGCGTGAGGACTGTTCAGAATATTTAAGAAAATCTTTGCTTGCTATTTTCTTATGCATTAAATAGAAAGTAAATTGAATTTAAATTAAGATGACTTTTTCTAGAAAAAAATAAACTTATCTCTGGTGTCAGGCGGGACTCGAACCGGCAATCCATACACCTAGACCATAGACCTTAACAGACATGTTTAATTTTTCCTAGTGAAAAGATTAAAGTTTTGGATAGACGCAAGTTTGAGTCGCCTCTGACAAATGAGCCAAGTTTATTTTCTTTGTAGTGAATATTATTTCGAACATAATTCTCAAAGTAATAAATCAACATTTTCAAATTTGTTCCACAATATATACTAATATATATAAACTATTTATTATAAGCTTAAAAAAAATATTTTTTTACTTTTCTTTAAACTCACTAAGAAAACTGATTCAATACTTATACGACGAGTTAAAGCAGTTTTTGGAAGTGGTTTTAAATGAAAAAAAAATTGTTACTCAAAGTTAAAAAATAAGTCTTAATAATGTAATTTATTTAAAAAATTAATATTATCTATATTGATTTGAACTTAATAAAATGCAACAGATGACGGTTTTTCCCGAAATATGTGACAGGAAGGGAATAGAAACATACGTTTTTCGAGTACCACTGCCTGTTCAGCATAGCAGTTATTAGTGAAATATTCTATTTCTCGGAAGGCTTAATTCCAGCAGTGGACATTCTACGACTGCTAAAATGATGATAGTAACCTTACCGTAATAATGTTTAATATTTCGAGTCTGATGGGTCAAAAGTAATAATTTTAATTCTATTTAAATTCTAAGAATGCTTAACACAAGTGTTTTGTTATATAATAACATAAAATAAATAGGCCTTATGGCACATTCGATTGGGATACTTCCTGTCCTTTGCACAATGGTCATGTCTCTGCTCACCAACAACTCATCTCAACAACATTTGAATACATTTTGCCTGCGTCGTAATTCTATACTTGAATATAGAAATATAATTTCCTCCTTCTCTGTTGTCAGATATCTTTAATACATCCGTACTTTAAGCGTCTTATCTCGGAATCAGGTCAATTATAAGGATGAAGGTAATAAACAATAAACTTAGACCTGACTCCAACATGAATATAATATTATTTAAAATTAAAAACGGTAAAAACACAAACATTAGTTACATAAATATTTATTCTGAGTTAGGAACGAACCTACGAACGTTAAGCGCACAAGACAGGATGACTACTATTCGCACCACCGGACCCGTCGAAGTAAATCAGGAAAGCTCATATCCTTACAAAAATATGTTTGTTGGCAACCCTACCAGGCATGATGACGACCTTCCCTACTGAAATGGGGCGTGAGCACTTAGATGTGAGTTTATCTTTCGGGAAAGATAGGCACTTGCCAATGCTCCTTTTTGTTTGGCTTGGAACCGGTTAGAGCATTAACCGCGCGTCGTTCCTAGAGTGTTGCGACCTCGAATTGTTTCAGTGCAGTCCGTTCAAGTATCCTTTTTAGTTTAATAGCAGGAAATTGGACTTATAGATCTTATGGCTTTAGAGATCGGCGAGTTGTTAGAACGTAAGTTGTCCAAGAAAATAATTTGTTAGACTCGTTGTAGTATTGTAAAATATAGAACGAGATATATGGATGTAGCATAGGAAGAATTCCGAAAATTTACAATATTTCTGCGTTCTTATGAAATGGAATATGATGATACTAGATTTTCATCCGTCAGGAACCTAATTAGTTTCATAAGTAACCTATGCCTTTATTAGGGTTCAAAATATACCTGGTAAAAGACTTGAAAGTTATACAATCAGAGTTATCATTTAGTGGCATAAATTATTACCGTCAGTTAGAATTCAAGCATACTTGGATGATTAAATAACATTAATTGTCTGTCTTGTGCGCCAGGGGTCGTGGGTTCGATTCCCACCCGAAACAAATACATATTCATGTGATGATATTTTTTTTTTCTGTGTCTGTGTGTTGAATATATGTATATAATTATTATATTTGTGATTCCGCGTTTGTCTGGCGTTGTATGAGATGTTGTGGGAATGTATTATTATTTATTATAAGAATCCAAAAGTAGTGTTTTTGATTTTTTTTTTCCAATAAAAGTTTTTTATCTACATACTTTCAATTATAGGAACAATTCAAGAGGTAGATCAATTCAAGTAAGTTTGAATTAATCGACATAGGACTTTTATAATACACTACCACCCACGTTGGTAATTCATAAAAACTTGCACTCCCGTTGTACCCCTACGTTATAAAAAAACTTTTTTTTTATTACGTAGCGGACGTTATAAAAAAACATTTCTGCAAAATTTCAAGTTTCTAACCCTTCTAGTTTAAGCCCTGCGTTGTAGTCATTCAGTTTCTCCTTTTATGTATTTTACGTATTTTTTTTACCAGATTTCCGAGTATTACTATGAAAAAATC